>JANBQV010000004.1:0-335085 GCA_027577495.1 Coemansia sp. RSA 720
TAAAATCCAATTTTTTTGGAAAAATGAGCTGGAATCAATAACACCGGCTCTACTTGCCAAGTGTTTTAAAACATGGGCTAAGAGAATGAAGGCCGTGGCAGACAATGGTGGTGTTTATTTCAATTGAACTTGCTAAATAAAAAGTTTACTCTGCAACTCTCATTTACTTTGAACAAGACTATATATAGTTTAATTATCAGCAAAGAAAAGAGCAGTAACCGCTGTTTACTGCTTTCCTTTTATTTTGTAGTGTTGGGTAGATACATCCTTGCCTTCCCACTACCATAAGCTGCTCATCACAGATAATGGGGGGCAGGCAGTGGGCTGTACAGGCGAGCAGGTAGTATTTTTGTAAATTTTATAATATTATTTTTCTATATAAATTCCTCCTAAATTCCCCACCCAAAACAAAATAAAGAATAATAAACAATGAACCAATCAATATAGAGTATATTCTTTTTGGGAATGGCTTTTCCCGGCTCGCCACCCGAGATGGACCTGTATAAATGTTCCATAAACGGTGCAACTATCTGGCGCTCATACTTTAATTGTGAAAATGTTCAAATCGGGATTTAAGCCGCTGTAGTGATAATGTACATCAAATATACTTGTATTGCAGAAAATATTACGAGTGCAGCTTTAAAAGTAGGTATTGTAAATGTTTACAACTGACCAATGAATACATGCTTTATTGATATGATTTTACAGAAGTGGCGGAATAGCAGACATAGATTACTATATATAGTGGTTCTAGAAGTTTATCAACAGACCAGTCACATTAAACCTCTATATTGTTATTGAATAAAGAGTTAACTATTATTTGAAGATCAACAGATATTGCCAAGCATAGTTTGAGGCTGTGTAGTCGCTCAGTACCCGACCTGGTCCGGTATCAGTAGTACATCACAGCCCAACTATAGGTGGCGGATCGACTGACTTGGTTTAACAGCCCGACTGTGTCTTGATCGTCCACTGGAATTCTGTTGCATTGCAAGTTCCGATTTCATGAATACCTCAATCATTGGCGAGCTGATCAGTTCCTGATCATCACTCTGCGTCAAAAGTTCAAGCTTAATTCTGTGTTTATAATGACTAATAACTATGAATATGCAACCAAATGTGCACATACGAGTCAAGGACTGGCAGTTCCTGCTCAGACAAAACAGATTCAAGGCAATTACCATCATGTGACTAATCCCCGTTTCTAAAGACATACTCAACAAGGGCGAGCCCCATGGCCTGCAAAGCTGCATAAGCAAATAATGTTTGCAGGATGTGTACAATTCTCGGTAATTGGAGTGGATATTGGTAGTGGAATCGCGACTAGGAATCAGTGCTCAACAACTGTACCATTTGGCCTGCGACAGAGTGATACCACTCTACGCTTCACCTGCCCACCTCGGCAACAACATTCTACACAGCCATTTCCAGTCTCTAATTAACGGAACTCTGTTGGCATGTACACAGATGACAGCGGTATGCTTTGATTGGATATGGCCATGCACTAATTTTGCAATCATTTTTCCATTTTGGTACTGTGTGCTTGGAAAGTCGAAAATTCGAGGAAGGGGGCTGACAATGCCTGGTCGTGGACCTCCGAGCCAAAAAATATGTGGTTTGAGCCCATCTGGACGAACTTGACCAATCAACTCACTTCTGGTTTGGATATGAGGGAAAAGCACAGGGAACGTGGTCAAGCCCACTTTGCTTCTCAGCTTTTTACTTTCTGCCTTTTTTATCCTGTAAACTCTCCAACTTTTTCACTGCTGCCTTTCTCTTATAGTTCCAAACTGCTGGTACGTTTGTAGCGTGTCCTATTATTTGCAACCACTCTTGTTGTTGGACCCAGTGTTCCTTAAAGAGGAAGGGGAGAGAGACATTCCACGTATTGTTACGCCTTTTTTCTGCACCTTTTTTATTACCTTGTATTTTACCCAAATCCCGACTCGTCGAGTATAGCCCTCTTCAAAAGGCCAAAGTCTCTTATCGACACTGTGTCTATAAATAAAAGCTCCTTCGAATGGCCGACGCTAGCAGACAGCATGCAGACAGACCCACCAATGCGGAAGTCGTGAAATCCACATTGGCGAGCGGAGATGCGCGGACAAACGGCGGTTCTGAACAAAAGGGCGGCCCGGTTATCGCGCCTGGCCCGGCCGCTGCGTGTGTGCGGTGCAACCAGCCTATTGGCGACCAATGGGTTCCGTTCAACGACAGCGTGTGCCATCCGCAGTGCTTTTGTTGCGAGGTAAGCACACATGTTACAACGCGTACATTAGGTAGCTGCGCGTGCATTGGCACTAACTATGTTTATTGCTATTGCTGCTAACCTGTAGATGTGCGGCGATAACGTTGAGGAAAAATACTGCGTACTGGACGACAGCGATGGACGACACTTGCTGTGCGAGAAGCACTATTTTGAACGCACAAATATGGTATGCGCGCGGTGCCGCGAGCCACTCGACACGACATATGTGCACGCGATGGGCCGCAAGTACCATCCTGACCACTTTACGTGCACCGCGTGCCCGACGGTGTTTGGACCAGACGGCACGTACTACGAACACGAGGGTGACGCGTACTGCTTGTACCACTACACGTATCTGGTAGCCAAAAAGTGTGCAGGCTGCCAGCAGCCCATTATGAAGCTGTTTTTGCAGATGAACCACCGCGGCGTCGAGGAGCACTGGCATCCCGAGTGCTACATGATCTACAAGTTCTGGAACGTACGCATTTGCCCGAGCATGTACGCTGGGGCTCGTGGCCGTGTCAACAAGCAACTGCTCAAGCCGCAGAACGCTGTTAGTGAGCAGCAAATCTACCAGATCTGGACCGTTCTGTCGTCGTTTGAAGAGTCGACTGCCGCGTGCATTTCTGATATGCTACTGCAAGTTTCTGGGGGCCACTATCTTGAAGGTTTGCGCCAGGCCGAGCGCTTTATCATGCATGTCGATGTGTTGTTTGCATCCATCGACGATCTCGAGGATGAGCTGTCGCATTTCGACGACTCGACAGGTAAGTATACGTGTGCTGAATATGTATTTGCTCGTGCCGGTTATGGCGATTGAAAGTTGCGTCTTTGCGCGTTGGTTATGGCGGTCAGTTACAGCTGCGTCTTTGCGCGTTGATTTAGCAGTCCGCGGAATCACGCCTAATTGTGTTAATCACCTTCGGCATAACACACTTGTGCGCATCTTGTTGCTTTTAGAGGTACATCCGTATGTGCTAATCTCAACAGCTTCTGCATATTGCTATAAATAGGCCTGCAGCACACACGTGAGCCCAAGCTTTTGTGCAAGAAAATTGTGAGCTTCTTTTCGGTGCTTTCGCACACGCAGAGCAACGAGTCAAACGGACTGACACAGGAGCTGCTGTCACTAGTGACCAGTCTCGCTCACTACCTAAAGGTGCTGACGCGCGTTGCGCTCAAGGGCGCGCTAAAGGCACAGACCGAGTACAAATGTCCGTCGAGCATCAAGGCGCTGCTGTCCAAGCTTACCGAAACATCAGACCGCCAAAAATGGGCGCTGTTCCGCCTCTCTTATCAAGAAACAGATATCACCAGTGATCTGTGCACGTCGTGTCGCAGCCCTGTTGAGACCGAGTGCATTGAGTACATGCGCAAGCGCAAGCGCTGGCACCTGTACTGCTTTGTGTGCAACTCATGCCAGAGCGAGATCCAGCACGTGTACCCGCAATCGGCGTACAACGAGACTGCCGGCGTGCTGGCGTGCCCCACATGTGCTCAGGAGCACAACATAGCTCCTGGCGGCTTCAAGTTTGTGTCGCAGCTCGAGCAGTACTCGTTCTTGATGCGTGTCGCGCTGAAGCGTCTATACGGTCTGCTGAAGATGAAGAACGCAGTCGAGAATCCCAATCTGGCCCGTCTCCGCAAATCTGATCTGGCCAAGGAGCTTATCGGCACAGCTCCCGATGGCGGCCTGAAGCAGATTGCCGCGCCGCAGCTTTCCGAAAAGGATGCGGCGGCGGTCAACGAAGCCAACTTGGAGTTTGACTCGGCACTGGGTAAACTCGACAGACTCGAGCTGCAGAGCGGTTCAGCCAGCCCGGCCGATTCGACCACAGATCGCAGCCGGCAGCACCAGTTGCAGCAGGCCGATGGGCGGGTTCTGGTCAGCAGCACGCCGCCAGTCAACGCCGATATGCTGAGCGCCATGACCAAGGCGGCTGTTAAAGAGGCTAAGAACGAGGGCAGCGTTGTGCATGTGGTTGACGCCTACAGCGAGGCCTCGCCGCCGCAGGTGCTGGCCGACCGACGCAAGCCGCGCGTCGGACACGCAACTGTACACACGATGAAGGCGCGCATGGAAAACCGTAGCCCGTCGTCACCCATTCTGCAAGCGCCCGGGTCGTCACAGTTCCCGCTGCCGCCGTTACGCCGTGCGCCGCAGATCCCGGCACCGCAGCTATCGGTAACTACATTGGCTGCCCAGCAATCTACGGGTCTAGCAAGCAATGTCCCACATGTACACTCGACCATGACCAACAAGCCCAACAAGCTGCGCCGCCTCAGCGACGATGCGACTGTTGACTCGGCTGTGTCGAGCACCGAGGCTGAGACCGCATCCAAGGTCAAGAGCATGCTGAGTCACCCGCACACCATGCGCTTTGTGTCAGACCTCAACACGGCTGAGCTGTTCTGCGCCAAGCACGTGGCCGTGTCACGCCTAACTCAACTGCTGGGTCAGAGCGACATCTCACAGGCCGACTTGGTCGCGCTGATTGGTGCGCCCAAGAAGACGTCAGCATCCAATATGTGGTCGCGTCTCAAGACAAACTTGATGAAGAAGGATGGCGCTGGTGGCGGCGGCAATGGCGGCGGCGGAAATGCTGGCACAAAGGATCGCATGCGTACAGCAACCTTTGGTGTGCCTCTGGAGACCCTGCTTGAGCGCCAGGGTGTGGAAACCGATCTGGGTGCACACGGGCGACAGAAGCTGCAAGTGCCGCAGTTCTTTGAGCTGATGCTGACCACGCTGTCGTCGATGGACCTAGCTGTTGAGGGCATTTTCCGCAAGAACGGAAACATTCGGCGGCTGCGTGAGGTTACAGATGCTGTCGACAAGGACTTTTCCCGAGTCGACTTGAAGAAGGACACTCCTGTGCAAATTGCTGCGCTGCTAAAGAAGTTTTTGCGAGAGCTGCCAGACCCACTAATTCCGTTCCGTATGCGGCGGCTGATTCTGGCCATTGCTGCGCTGCCGAGCGTGCGCGACCGGATGGACGCCTTCCGCCATGCGACAATTCTGATGCCGCAGGCCAACCGCGACATGCTGAACGTGCTGATGACGTTCCTTAACTGGGTGGCGACCTTTTCGCACGTTAATGAGCAGTCAGGGTCCAAAATGGACATTCTTAACTTGGCTACCGTTATCACGCCCAACATACTCTACGCAGACGTCAAGGAACCTACGCGAGGCGACCGCGACGACACGTTCTCGTACGATGCGTGTAACGTCATCCAGCAGTTTATGGAAGCGGCCGATGCCCTGTGGATCGTTCCTGACGCGGTCATTGTGTTCTTGCGGGACAACTCTTCCGAGTTTGTCGAAAGCACGACCGAGCTCAACACCAAGGACTTGTTGCGGCGCTGTGAAAAGCAGCTGACTGGTGCCAAATCGGCATCAGACTTGGAGCCATAAGTGGCACTTTTTCCCACCCTTTTCAATCACTTATCTGTAGAGCCTCTTTTTTCTTGTCATTCAATAGCCTCGCCTCGCATTTTTTGTCTTTAATAGTTAACGTTTGAGGAAAGTATGTTTCATAGTTTAAAGCGAGTGCCGCTTCAGTTGCGGCTATCTGGGATGCGCTGGCAGAGCACGGTTGCGCTGAATTACACGGTCAACACGCCAGACCACTCTACCAACGATGTGCCTCTGGTGATACTACATGGGCTGTTCGGGTCAAAGCAAAACTGGCGAGCAATATCCAAGCAACTGAGCCGCACTCTCCAGCGCCCAACATACACAGTTGATTTGCGTAACCACGGCGACAGTCCACACGCCAGTCCACATACATACGAAGCTATGTCCGCCGACCTTGTACGTTTCCTCGGTGACCACCATATGCAAAAAGCAGTTCTGGTGGGCCACTCGATGGGCGGCAAAGTCGTCATGCACACGGCGCTCGATCGCCCCGACCTCGTTGCCCAGCTCATCGTCGACGACATGGTGCCCACGCAAGTCAAACTGGCTCACGATTTTGCACAATACGTGCATTCGTTGCAAAGCATTGAACAGCGCGAGTTAAAGTCGCAAAAAGAGGCAGACGCGGTGTTGCAGCAGGTGGAGAAAGATGTGGGAGTGCGGCAGTTTTTGCTGACGAATATGAAAAAAGACTCGAGTGGGGTGTACAGGTCGAGGATTCCGCTCGAGTTGCTTGGAAATAGCTTGCGTGGAGTTATGGATTGGAATGTCAAGGGTAAACGGTATGAGGGTCCGACGTTGTTTATTGGCGGCGAAAAGTCACCGTATGTAAAGCCTGAGGCGTATGGAGAGATGAAAGCGTGTTTTCCGAACTATGAGCTGGAGATGTTGGATACGGGGCATTGGGTGCATGCAGAAATGCCCAGGGAGTTTATGCAGTTGGTCGAAGACTTTGTCAACCGGCATTCATAGATATTTTTCGTTATCTAGTGCAAATGTAGAGTGAAACTTTTAGGTATTTGCATGTAGTTAATGGCATGCACTACATATAGAATGACATTGATATTATTTGTGTTGTATAACTAATGTTATCTCAGTATTAGACGTTCAATAGAATATCAGCATATAAATAGCTATTTAGTTATAATTAATATTATTTGGCAAGAATTCAGGCAATGCCTCAGTGCTCAAGCTAGCGGTAAAGACAGAAAAAGATATTGTAATGCCCACTGAAAAGATTGATACACACAAAGGCAATAGTGGGGTTTCCGCTAAATAGCTAGAAAATTACAAGGCAAAGACTATACAGGAAAATAAAATAAAAAGCAGAGCTCTAATGATCGGGCAGTGCTACCCGACTCCATGAAAAATAACGGCGGCTCAAAACTGCCTTCTGAAACATGATGTGGCAATCCAGACTATCACACAGCTCTGCTGCCTGCAGCGCGTCGGCTCGAGGCCCACCAGCACACGCGGCACATTTGTCAAGAACTGTCTTTAGCTGGTGGCCAATCTCCATTTGCACTGTTCCCAGCCGTGTGGCCAATGCAGCAGAGTCGGCCAAGCACTCGCCACAGATTGGTTGCGCCCGACCGCCTGCCAAGCTGGCGTGCTCTGGATGTGGAGGCACAGTGGCTACACTTTGCTGACAGAACAAACAGATCTTCTTGGTGTAGAACTGATCGAGTGGGCGAAAGTTCAGTTTACCAGCAGCTCGGGCCCTACGATGAATTGGTCGCGTTTCAGTATCAGCCCCATCGCTACTGTCGCTGTCGCTCTGGTCGCTGGCTAATGCATCCAGCATGCCAGTGCGGAATTGGCGCGGCATTTCACTGATCCATGAGCGAACATCAACGCCAACAAGACTAAGAACCCGATCCAGGGCTGGAAGGACCTGCTTGTCAATGTAGTACTGAAAATCGAGGCGAAGGTGTGGTTGAGCCAGCAGAGCCCGAGGGGACACAACGCGGTCTACAAGCCGAGTGTGTGGGCCACTAATCACAACATAGGGAACACGCTCGCCATATTCAGGCTCTGCCTGTGGATCGTGAGCCATGTTGTCTACTGCAACCTTGGCGTGTGCAGGAACTGTGCGTTCTGAGTAGGTATTTATACGGACCTCCTTGGCAATTATGAATTCATGGACAGGCACTTTTCCGCGGAGAATCTGCGAAATCTGATCTACAACATATGTTTTGACCAGCGACAAATCGTTGGACCTAAATAGTGTGGACATGGTACCTTCAAGAATCCGCTGCGTTGCAGCACATCCATCCCGCCGCACCAGTTCCATGCCCTTTGCGTCTAGCAGTGGTTCAGCTTGATCTGGCGATGTGAACATCCAACCAGCATAGCGCTTCTTGGTCAGCAGCACACATGGCTGATAGACTTTCTCAAACTTGAGCTTTACAGGCTCCGGGTTCTGCTGCGTGACTGCTGCAGCAATCTCCTGCCCGATCCGGAACGCTTCATGGCGACTACGTCCAGGCAGCCAGACAAATACCGAATCTGTGTCACCGTAGACAACTTTTCCTCCCCATTCTGCGTAGCGCGAGTGAATCAGCCGTATTGCACTCTCCAGAGTCTCTCGACCAGACTGTACAATAGCATCGGCAATTTCAACACAAGGCATGCGCCCTGAAAAAGATGCGCCTGTGTATCCGTAGGTAACATTTGCAATGAGCTTGAGCCCCAGCTGCCACGAATCGAGGTTCTTGTGTAGCACCTCATCGTCACCCCACTGCTTCATTGCGTCCTTGATCATCACGCGGCTATCAAGAATTTCCTGTAGCATCCGCCCAAGCAAACCCTTGCGTACAGATTGCTTGACAAACATCACGCCGTTGGGCGATACAGTGATCTGGTCCTTGAATTCCGAAAGGATACCTGGCGGTATATGCAGGTTTGTAAAGCCCAAGCGATGGTCTGAGCCGTCACTGCTGTCTGCCGTGGTTGCTGTGTCCTCAAGGCTGCCCAAGCACGTCGAATAACAGTAATTGTACGCAATCATGATACTCGGGTACAGACTTTGAAAATCGAGCACAATCACCGGATCTGTATAGTAGTGGCTCTGAGGCTCTAATACCAGCGGCAGACATTCAGCCGCACGTTGTTTAGCAACTTGTTCTCGTGTTGGCGATGGTAGAATAAAGAGCTCAGGACGTGCTATGCGTGCCATCAGCGACTCCACACGCAGCTGCGATCCGCGCGTAATAACCGAATGAAAATCAATACCGATTACACTTGCAAACTCTACTGCACGTGTCACAATATCCGCCTTGTAGACCATTCGCAGCGCTGTGGAAGCTCGGTATGTCATATATCGAAGCACGCGGATACGTGCAACTGTAGGTCCGTCTAGGAACCATGTTGCAAGCTGTGACGATGTGTGATGTGGCGACCGCTCGCCCAGTAACGCATCAGCTGTGCTCTCAAATGTGTATGACGTGAGTCTCAACTCGCCGCGAAGCAGTCGCCAAATGTTCAGCACATGTCTACCAGCAATTTTAATCGCTGCGCCTTTCCGATAACCCCAGCTGTCGTGCGCGCGCTTGTAGTCCGCCTGTGGCCGATATGACAGCCGAGAAAGCGCATGTTCAAGCTGAAGACCGTATGCGTGCTCAGCCCGCTCTACAAGAAACCCCCACGAGCCCCGCTGGACTTCGTATCCGCACAGAATATCCGGATCAACACTGCGCGTCCACTTGACCAGCTCTTGGAACATGTGTATCTCACTTGCAAAATGATACTGCTTAATTCGCGGCGACAGTCCCAGTCTGCGCAGTTGCGTTGCTGGGCAGCACGACCACAGAATCGATGAGCATCCTGGATCACTTTCATGCCACAGCCCACTTGTCGTATAACAGGTAGCCACAAGCATTACACTGTCGCGCTTTGGGTCTGGTAGTGTTTCACCGCGATGGCTGGTCAGTATCTCAGCCGCCAAAAGCGACAGTGGAATTTTCTTGCTTGATGCGGGCCGTCGTGTGCGTTTTCTTGGCTGTGGAGTAGGAGAATGCGGCGTTTGTGGTGCAAATGTCGGATCGAGTACTGGTATGCGCTGCGTTAGGCGGCCCAGCACAGAGCCCCACTTTAGATCGGATTGGTCTCGCTGGCGGAGCTGCACTGGCGTCGCTACCATAGAAACGGTGAAAATGCCTTTGTCACCAAACTCTGAAAGTTTCGGCGGTGGTTTGGCAAAGCTCCACCACCGGTCTCGCATACCATTACTCATGCTGCCACCGGTAGAATATAAAGCATGCATAGCTTCTCGGCCCCACATTGCAGCCCGCCTTACTCTGCGTTCTTCCTGTCGTTGTTCTGCCTCTATCACACAGACACCACCGGTATTTCCTGATCCGCACTCAGGTTTAAACAGCTGCTCTGTGTGCGACTGGCACGACGCATCAATGACAGTCTGATTCCTCCCCAAGCTATCAGATACCTTTGAATACTGTGGAACTGGTGCCACAACCTCTGCCACGCCATATTTTGCTAGCGAAGAGAGCAGGTGGCCAGCACTCGGTGGTACATGCGCGTACTTTACTGTATTTAGTTTTGAGGCTGGCTCATTAGCCTGAGAATCACTCTGGCTGCCTGAAAACACATGTGCGTCATCGTGTTCGCAAACACCTTTTTGGTCAGCACTTGCACCATTGCGTCTACAAATACTGCCTTCGGGATGTGGAATGTCGATAAAAACGTCCATATTGTTGCGTGAGGTCATATTCATGCTGTCATCTCGACTGCGCCTTGCAAGGCCTTGCTTGCAAATACTACCCATAGGATGCGGAATGTCTACAAATATATTGTCTTTGCTGGTTCGAGGCGCCCTACCACTTCTGTGACACGAACCCAACTCTGTGGCACTTTGACCTGTGTTGCTTCGCTGAAGGCCAACTGCCACAGCCGAGTCGCGTGCGATTATCTGATCGAATGCGGACCGCTGCTGGCCCTCAAACTCAAAGTCACGCACAACCGGACGCAGCCCTTTTACAAGCTGCTTACGTGAGCCGGTCATCCTTTCGTGCAACCTTTCAGCAGACGCGCTTGACGACCGAAGCACCAGCGGTTGCAACATGTGCCGCTTTCCTTTGTGCAATACACGACTTCTCGTACTTTGTCGCCAACCTCTAGCTGCATCTGAGTCGCTGTTTTCGTCGCAACTACTTTTCCCTGTGTCGCTAGCGCCGTCGAGCTGTGGAATGTCATCGGTGCGTTGAATATCTGGCAAAACTGAGCTGGCAGGAAAGTGCTTGGTATTAGCAACCCGGTTGCTCTCAATCTTCAGTACCTCTTGCTCGAACCAGGCACTGTCCATACCATCAAACAAATCCATGTCACTGCTGCTGTCATCCAAGCCAGATGCGTCGCTGTTATTTAGATCATGGTCGCTCAGACTGTTAGAAATATGCCCTATATTGCTTGTACAATTTACATCGTTTCGCTTTGGCGTGGCCTGGGCAACCAGCTCGGCATCAACAGCAATATTATCCAAGCGCAGTCCCGGTTCTTGTGCTAAAGTGCATGCATTATAGCTGCTGCAACTTTCACCACCAAAGTAGAAGCTATCCCCATCAAACATCTCGCCAAGCGCTAGTTGAGTGCAATCCAGATCAACGTCTCGACATGTAGGCCAGCTACTGAGCCATGTGCTGTCTGAATCTGTGTGGTTTGGTGCTGCGAGTGATGTTGGCAGAGGAAATGTTACTTTGTCTAGTTCAAGATCGGACGGTCTGTTACTCTGTCGCCGATCACCAGCCAGTGCGCTCTCGAATAAGCTGTGCATTCTCCAGTGATTCGACCACTGCTGCAAGGTCTGTACGCGATCAGTACTTTTGGTCGATCCTGTCTGCCTTTGGCTGGATACCGGGTGAATCTCTCCCATTCCGTGACTGGCCCGCCTCTTGTTCTCATCGGCCCAAATCGCATCCAGCGAAGGAACTAGCCTTTCAAAGTGTGTATCTATATCGACGTCGTGGCGGCGGTGGTGAATGTGCCGCTGGCGTACTCTGCGTCTATTTATAATGTTTGCTGCTGTAACGTCTGCCTCAAGCTCGCAGGTGCTTGTTCGCACTGGAGGCGCTGGGTTAACGAGATAATCTGGGACATCCTTGGGTACCCACCGATGCTCGGGAGCCACACTGCTGTCAGTGATGGCTTGTGTGCTATCTGTACTCGCTTCGGATGGTAGCAGCGACCGAAAGCGGACACCATCCAAATTCATCCAGCTCATGCCGTAGAGATTGTAATCCACAAGAAACTGGAGCGTATACGACAAGTGCGACTCGAATATTTCAAACTTTTGGCCCATCACTGCCCCGGACGCAAGCAGACTGTTAGCCCGAGACAGAATTGATGCATTGGCAAACTGTATCCTAAAGAATGGACGGTATCCAAAGCTGTGCCCATAGAACGGGATACCTCGAACAGGAACCACTGCCGCGATATACACTGTGTCACGACCCTTCAGCATCAAGTTTAGCGCGTTATTCAGGCTCAGACCTAGCTGGTATCCAAACTTACGCACCGCGTGAATGCTACTTGGCCCATTGTACCGCACATACATGTACGGCCACACCTGATGTACATGTAAGCATATACGCTGTCCGCTGCCAGTAGCTCCAAATATTCGAATTACAGGCACCGCTCCCAACGGCTCTGAGTATACGTTAAAGGGCGCGTTCTGTACCCTATCTGCTGGTGTGGGTGAAGCTGTGTAGCTGTCGATGCTTATTATTTGAACGTCGAGGACGGACGCTACTACGCTGGCGGTTTCGCTTTGGTCGTCTGTGCCGCCCTGTTGCTGCATGTCGAATTCAACTAACGCGAAAACGCGAATTTATTAAAAACGAGAGACAGAGGGACAAACAGCACAATTGATTGAAACCAATGCTGGCTTTTCGGAAATGCAGCACATCGAGCATTGACTCGCGTCACTCTCGCGACTGATTAAATACACGGTTTGTTAGTTGATTGTAGATCTATTAAACTTCAATTATGCACACCAATTGGTTAAAGGCGTGCCCAGCAATTATCTATCCAAGTAATTACAGTAAACTGCGTTTACTGTTCAAACAACCTACCAGCAGTGTCAAATTTATGTTCAACTGCTTCTACCTGCAATGCCTGATAAACACATTAACCATGCATTCTTGTTAATGTCGACCGTCTGGCAGTTTTTGTAAACTTTCTTATTCTCGTTCTAGTATATTGAATTACACCTGAATATTCAATTTATTTTTAGCTTTACAATTTGAACATGGCCATGGCTATTCTAGACTTTGTCAACAGTGAGCACCTCATTTATCAGTCATTCAAGTATGTTTTCAACATGCATAGCCGTTAGCATTGTGTTTTGGGTTTACTTATCTTAAAATTCTAATCCTGCCGTTTAAACTTGTAGTGCAATATGGGTAGGCATGATGCTGTATGGCTCGGTGACTGCTCTGTACTATATAATAAGTGCCACAGATATGCTCATGGATTTGTTTGTCCGGGATTCTGTGTCAGTAAGTGCCAATGTGATTTGCTTGATTATTATATATTATTAGTCGCTGTGTTGACTGTTTTGGAAACTAATATGTAGCTTGAGAAATATGGGGCATCGGAGGGCCACTGGGCAGGTACGTATATAACCGAGCTGTACATGTTGGTAACCTATATTGTGTGTGTTCTTCAGCTAGACATTTACCACATTCATGCAAACTTTGTAATGTAGTGATTGCCGAATGCGCAGACGATGTTGGCAGTGAGATGGCGCTACAACTGGCAGACAAGGGCTTTAATATAATACTTTTATCCAGCGATACGGCCACTATTGAATCTCTAAAGATGGCAATTGGTAAGGTTTAAACAAACACATTAGCACGTATATTATATGCAATGCAACAAAAGACTAAGCTGTTATTATTCTGTAGAGGCAAAGAAAAGAAGCGTCAAAAGCTATACTGTTGATTTTGCAAATTGCTCTGGTGCACAATGGCAGGAAATACGTGATATTATTGATGAGGAGCAAGTAAGCGTATTAGGTAAGAATATGTTATTTTATTGACAACTGCTATGACTAGAATAATCACATTACATACACACATGCTTTACTAAATTACATTCTTATATTTTGTTTAACATAGTCAACAACATCAGCGTTTGTCATCGGGCACCGACATTCTTTGACAAGGAAGAAAAGTTGGATTGTGATAACATGGTGAACGCAAATGTCACATCACTAATGAGCATGATTCGCACAGTTGTACCTCAAATGCAGGAACGACAAAATGGTCTAATTATTAATATGGGCTCGTTTACAGGCATGCGCTCAATGCCGTTTATGTCTGTGTATGCAGGGACAAAGGGGTTTGTAAAATCGTTTACGTTGAGCCTTGCCCCCGAGCTGGAGCCAGATGGCATTATGATTTCCTGTGTATTAGGACTTTCAGACATTTCAAAAATGTTTGGCATCAAAACACATTCGCTCACCATCCCATCGGCAAACCAGTTTGTTCATCACGTTTTCGATCGCCTTGGACTAAAGTGCGGTGCACCAGATTCATATACTGCTATTCCTTACTATCCGCACAGCATTCTGAATTTTATTTCTAGCTGTCTCTGGGACCCGATGCACACAAAGCCTACATACTACAGTAAGTCAATTGATCAAAAGTGTTGCTTAACCTTCTTGAGCATAACAAATGTACCGCAATTTACAATTGGTATAACTCAACTGTGTTGCTTGATATAACATTTCTGTATGATAGGTGCAGCACGGAATCTATTCGAGTATGGCCAGCAAACTCTAAGCGCGCGCCCCATTTCATGTGGCTCCCAATAAAGTGATTTATTAAACATAATAGTTTTTACATTTTTATTTAAAGAATAACTCAATTTACAGCATTTTAAAACATGCAAACATTTTAAAAGCACGTTAACACTACGGCAGCTCCATCCACACCAAGCATGCCAAACTACAATCTGTGGTTGTCGGGAACCCACATAATGCGCATACTTTTTGAATGTCAAGTTTTTAGCTGAGGAAAAATAAGCCCAATAAATGACGGGGACGTGAGAAAAGTTAGAAGCTACTCTTAGTATTGTCAATATACTATATTCTTGTTGTCGTTTCTCTATATTCTTATTAAAAGTTACTTTGTCTGTCAGCCAGTAACTTGTTGACAATACAAATGCAACTTTAGGACAATAAACGTTGACTTTGTCAATTTCGAGCTACTTAATAATTCAGGGACAATTATTTCGGACCAGAGGGGTATTATTTGGCAAGAATGCGGGCACTGCCTCAATGCTCGAGCTAACGGTAAATACAGAAAAGCATAATGACGTAATGCCCGCTGAAAAGTTTGGCGCGCTACAAAGGCAATAGTGAGTTTCCATAAAATAACCAGAAAAATACTCAACAAAGACGTATAGATTTTCTGCCAAGGAATATAAAGTATTAGAAAATAATTTCTAGAGAGCTTAAAAAGCTGGCTTTTTGTCAACTGACACGTATCCTTTTGTTTCTCCGCCTTTCTTTTCTATTTATATTCTTTTTTTAATTCACTGTAATGCGTGTACAAACTTTTGCATTCGTACTGTTTCTGGCGCTTGGTGGACGGGCTCAGGACAACACAGACAGAGGATACCGTCGCCTGGACAGCACGACCCTATGCTCAACAGATAGCAACGGGCTCGAGTCTTGTTACCCACGTGTGTTTAATGCAGCGACTGAATTTCAGCCAATTAAGCCAGGGCAAGAGGTGCCAGCTGGGCTCCACGTGCAGATAGACATGGGCACGGGACAGCGTCAGGCGCGGCTAATCCCATTGGCGGATACCGATGCTCCCAAGAGTGTTGAAGTCGAGGGCGCCAACGTAAGCACCGGACAAGAAGTGTTTGCCGTTATGCCCTCGCATAAAGACCGTACGCAGGAGCTGATTGACTTTATTGTGAGTGTTGGCAGCCTGGCTGTTGATCGGTCGGCCGACGAGCAACTTGTGGAGATGCTGGACGAGCTAAAAGAGATCTCGTATGACCCGCGGCAAGCCGAGCGACTCATGCGCACGCCCGGCGCCATCTCGGCGTTGTTGCAGTTGAGCAACCCGACACATACGCCATTTGCATGGTCGGCAACAGCGCGTCGACTGTCATCAATTACGATGGGCACGATGGTGCAAAATAGCCCCGAGTTGCAAGGCATGGCATTCCGCGCCGGAGCCATTCCCAACCTCGTGCACGCACTGCGGGACGAGCGAGACGCAAAGACAGCGGGCAAGCACGTGTTTGCTCTCTCAGCGCTTACTCGCGGCCATGCATTGGCGCTCGAGCAGTTTGCGCACTTGGGCGGATTGCGTATTCTGCGCAGCCTCAATCCACTGGCTTCATCTGTGTACCGCGGCGAAGCAGATGTTGCCAATCTGGATCTGCGGATTGTGCGGTTTGTGGAGGATGTGTTGAACCCTGACTTTAATCCGCATATTCCGGCGACTTCTGCGTCGGTGATTGCGCAGTTTGCGTCGGTTTGGTGCAGCACTTTGGCAAACCGGCTGGTCGACAGTCTTGAAGATGTTGTCAGCGACAAATCGACTGGACCGGTATACGAGCGTCGACTGGTCTATATGCGCTCGTTAAAGTTAATTCAGCACGCACATCGCGATACGTGTGTGTTGCCTGCGGACTTTAAGCGGTGGACAAATGCTGAGCTAACTCGCATTGGCCGGATAGATAGCAGCGGCATGGATGACTACCGACAGGCACTGAATGGCATGTTTAGCGAATAGCTCTTGTTTAGGCCGTCTACAAAAACAATTAAAAACTCCCTTTTATAGAGACAACAAAAGAAAAGATAGCTTGGCAGTTACGCCGTCTTGGCGATAGCCTGGATATCACGCAGGCACTGGGCAATGATCTCGTCCTGGGCCTTGGGGCTGGTGAGCTGGGAGCGCACCGAGCCCATGACCTTTGACGCAAGCGCCTTCTGCTCGTTCTCGCGCACCGAGCTCTCATAACGCACCCACGAGTCCAGCACAGCCTTGATCTCCGCGTTCAGCGCAACTTTTTGCTGCAGCTCAAACGCCTCAGCATTCATCGTCGCAATCTCCTTGGACATGCCAAACAAGCTCTTCGTGTACTGCACAATGTCCTTTAGCTGCGACTTGGCCTCAATCTGAGCCAGCACAGCCGACTTGTGCTCGCCACGAGCCGACGCCATGGCGTTCTCGATGGCACCGAGGCTCGACTGCGCCCAGCTGGCAAACGGCTCCTTGATTGCCTTGTACAAAACTGCAAGGATGGACCCAAAGGCCACCAGGAGCAGCGTCTCCTCGTTGAGGATGTAGATTTCCTTGGAAATCAAAAGAGCGGTCAGGCCGGTTGCGCTGGCAAAGTACCCGGTTTTGGCGACCAGCGAGTTGCCCGGGAACGCATCGATAATGCTGTTGGCCTTTTCGGCTGGCGACACGCGGCCCTTCTCCGTCGAGTATGCTCTACACAAATAACAAGTTTAGCAGTCAATGTGCTGTATAAAAAGTACGCGTTATCGCCAATACACGTTCTTTCGTACCTGACTGCTGCAACACCGGCCGGGGTCAGACGCATGGATAGACCACGCTGAGCGAGCGCTACACGGGTAAAGATTTAGAGTTAGTGAATTGGGCTAATAAAGAACCGAACACTGGGATTTGGCACACATGTCGTACCCGAAAAGTTCTTTGAAGCCAAACGAAGCGCCATTGTCTGTATTTCTCCAATCAGACCGTATAAAAAAGCGAGTAGAATTGAAAAGAGAATAAAAGAAATCGCGAATTGCCAACGCAAAAGGCGATGATAACGGCATATCAGACAAATCAAATAATCAAATTATACGCGTCACGTGTAAGGCTAGTTTACAAAAAAAGTGAGCGTTTAGTCTGAGGACTTTTTCTGTGCTACTAAATCAATAAAATGTTTTTGTATAATCTGACGCTGCAGGCGCCGACGGCGGTGAGCACGGCGATCCTGGGGCACTTTTCGGGAGGCAAGCACCAGGAGGTTGTGGTAGCGCGGCAGCAGTTTTTGGAGCTCTGGCGGCCCGATACGGCGACAGGCAAATTGGTCATAGAGCATTCAGAGAACTTGTTCTGCCGGGTGCGCAGCCTTGCGGCATTTCGACTCACAGGCGGCTCAAAGGACTACATAGTTTTGGGAAGCGACGCAGGGGCATTGTCGCTGCTTGAATTTGACACACGAGGCAAGCGGTTTGTTGCTGTGCAGTTCCATGAGTTTGGACGAACAGGACTGCGGCGGCAGATCCCAGGACAGTACGTGGCAGCAGATCCGCGTGGACGCGCCGTAATGGTGGCAGGTGTGGAACGAACAAAGATTGTGTATGTAGTGACGCGCGATGCCGCAGCCAACGTGATGATACAGTCGCCTTTGGAAGCAAACAAGGCGCATTCCGTGTGTTTTGATGTGGTGGGCGTAGACGTGGGATATGAGAACCCGGTGTTTGCGGCAATTGAGACAGTAGGTGGTGACGGTGCGCAGACTACAAAGCAGCTGGTGTATTATGAGCTGGATTTGGGACTAAATCACGTAGTGCGCAAGTGGAGCGTCGGCATTAGCGATACAGCAAACAAGCTGATTGCACTTCCAGGCAGCAGCGACGGGCCGTCCGGCGTGCTGGTGTGTTCCGAGGGATGCATTGAGTATCGCCACTCGACAAGCGGAGCCAGCGTGCACCGAGTCCCTGTTCCGCGGCGCACAGGGCAAATAGACACACGCGGGCTGATGATTGTTGCCAGCGCCGTGCATCGAATGAAGAACGCGTTTTTCATTCTGGCGCAGGCCGAAACAGGCGATCTGTACAAGATTGCGGTGCAGTACACAGCCGACGAAGTGACGCGTATCGGCATAAAATACTTTGACACGATTGCGCCAGCATCGTCGCTATGCATTCTTCGCGCAGGGTTCTTGTTTGCCACAGCAATGGAGAGCGGAAGCGGGCATCAGCTGTTCCAGTTTGAGAACCTGGGCGACGAGGGCGGAGAGTGCTTTTCAACCGACACGGAGCATGATTCAGTACCCGAATTTAGGGCACATGAGCTGAGCAGTTTGGCTTTGGTCGACGAGATTGAGAGCCTAAGCCCGGTGATTCGCAGTCAGGTACATAATTTAGCAGAAGAGGAGGCACCCCAGATCTACACGCTGTGCGGGCGCGGCGCGCGATCAGCGCTGCGTATTGTGCGACACGGACTGGAAGTGTCGGAGATGGCCGTATCAGAGCTTCCGGGCACCCCACGTGCAGTGTGGACGGTGCGGCGGCGTGAGAGTGACTCATGCGATGAGTACATTGTGGTCAGCTTTGTTGACGCAACATTGGTGCTGTCTGTGGGCGAAGAAGTGGAGGAAGTCAAGGACTCTGGGCTTTTGGCGACTGCACCGACGCTGGCGCTGCACCGCGTCGACGGCGGTGGACTGGTTCAAGTTACGCCACGTGCAGTTCGCCACGTTATGGCCGACGGGCGAGTCAGCGAATGGCAGCCGCCGCAGGGCCGCGAGATCGCATGTGCAGTGGTGAATGCGCGCCAGGCGGTGGTGGCACTGGCGCGCTCAGGCGGCCATGCCATTTACTTTGAGCTGCACGAGCAACTGGGCGTGTTGCGCGAGCATGAGCAGGCATTGCATGTGGGCAGCGACATTACAAGTCTGGCGCTGGCGCCGGTGGATGCTGGGCGTGTGGGCGCGGCGTTTGTGGCGGTAGGCTGCGAAGACCGGACGGTGCGAGTGTTTGCGCTGGACGCTGCGCGGAGTCTGGAGCCGCTGAGCGTCCAGGCTGTGGCCGACTCGCCGCACTCAGTGGCGATGGTGCAGCAGGGTGTGCTGACGCTGTACGCTGGGCTGCGCAATGGCCTGTTGGTGCGCGCCAATGTTGATGCGGTCTCGGGCGAGCTGAGTGCGCCGCGAACGCGCTTTTTGGGCGCGCGGCCTGTGCAGCTGTGCGTAGCGACTGTGCGTGGCACGCCGGCTGTGGTCGCCCTGGCTACGGCGCCCTGGCTGTGCCACGTGGTTCAGGGTCGCGTCCGCGTAACGCCGCTATCGTACGATGCGCTGGATTATGCGGCGGGCTTTACGTCGGATCAGTGCGCCGAGGGCCTGGTGTGTATCGCCTCCAACACGTTGCGCATTTTGTCTGTTGATCGCCCGGATGCTATATTTAATCACGCCGCTATTCCGCTGTCGCTAACCCCTCGCGAATTTATCTTAAATGCCACATCGCGTCACTTTGCCGTTATCGAGACCGAGCATGCGCATCTGACATCTGCCCAGGCCGCGCGTGAGTTGGTAGCACGCGGCGACGTTGCCGAGAGCGAAGCCGAAACATTGGTGCTGCCTCCCGAGCAGTTTGGACTGGTGCGCAGTGAGCGTGGCCGCTGGGCGTCGCTGATCCGCGTGCTTGATCCGTTTACTGGCGACAGCACGCAGATCATCGAGCTTGAGGACAACTTTGCTGCTGTGTCGCTTGCACAGGTTGTGTTTGGCGGCGAGACGTTTGTCGTAGTTGGCTGTGCTCGTGGCATGACGCTGAGTCCGCGCGGGTGCCAGGCAGCGGCGATCCGCACGTACCGCTGGGCCGACGAAGGCACTCGTCTCGAGCTGGTGCATGCCACGCCAGTGGACGACATTCCACAGTGTCTGCTGCCGTTCAACGGCTTGTTGTTGGTCAGCCTGAGTGGCACGCTGCGCTTGTACGATATGGGAATTAGGCAGCTGCTCAAAAAGGCACAGAGTGTTGTGTCGCCACATGTGATTACAATGATGCGGCCACATCCACAGCTGCCGAACCAGCGGCTGTTTATTGCTGATGTGCAAGAGTCCATACGGCTGGTGGCGTACAGCCCCGATACACACGCGTTCCGTGCTGTGGTTGACGACACGCTGCCTCGCTACATCACCAGCATGCATGTGCTGGACGACGGCGACACGGTCGTTGCCGGCGACAAGTTTGGGAACTTGGCAGTGTTGCGTGTGCCAGAGCGAGCGGCAAAGCTATTGGATTCTGATCCAACTGGCGCTCGCTTGGCGTTTGAAAAGCCAAAGTTTGGCACCACACACAAGTGGGACTTGGTGGCCGAGTTCCACATTGGCGATATTGCCACATCGCTAACTACGTGTGCACTGGCGCCGGCCAGCCGCCAAGTTATCCTGTACACGACGCTGATGGGGTCGTTGCAAGTATGTGTGCCGTTTGTCAGCAAGAGCGATATGGACTTTTTCCGGGCGCTCGAGCTGGCGATGCGCAAACTATGGACGCCTGCGTCAGGTCGCGGCCATTTGGCGTACCGATCCGCAGTGTCGCCGGTGCGGTCGGTTGTTGACGGCGATTTGTGCGAGGTGTTTTTTACTCTGGACTACGACATGCGCGAGGCTATTTCGGACGAAGTTGATCGCACGCAGTCTGATATTTTCAAAAAGCTAGAGGACATGCGGTCAATGTTTGCCTTTTAAACCTTGAATTTTGATGTTGCGACTAAAATTTTTATAAATCTACCAGTTGTAAAATGGCTTGGGATTGATAACCGGCTTTGTCTCCTCAAGCTGCGTCCACACGTTGCGAGTAAGCCGGAACCCCTTGCCCTTGCGTCTCGGCATCCCGCCGGCCAGCAACGCCCGCTCGACCACATCTCTGGCCACCGGCTTCTCCTCCTGCTTTTCCCAAACCACAAACTTCATATGCGCCTTTGGCTTGCGAATAATACCAAACCGGCCCCTTCCCTTATAATCCACCTTCTTGGGAAACTTTGGCCCCTTGCCCACTCGTACGAGCTTCAAGTACATGTTATCTGGGTTCATTTGTTTCTGGAAAATCGCGTTTTTACGCGCCCACACAAGGGCACTGCGGACTCTGGCCGAAGCACGCTTGGCTGAAAAGTCCATTTGACGAATTGCTTCGGTAATTGGCAAACGGGTTATTTGGTTCGCCAGCATTCGGAGTTTGCGCGGGCACACGGGAAAGTTGTCCGTTTTGAACGTGTGCTCGCGCACTCGGGTTATGCCGTCGCCGTATGGATTGCGGGTTGTTTTGTACGAGGACGAAGCATGGGCGGATACGTCGCTGAACGCAGAGGATGCAGACTGGTCGGGCGTTGGTGCAGACGAGCCTTTTTGCGTCACTGTGCTGGTGTGCACGAAGCGGAGTGGCGCGAGGGGGACTCGCTTGGTGGCCCGAATCAAACCAAACATTTTGTATAAATTCAAGCTAAAGGTTTAAATTAGCAAAAAAGAGGGAAAGATAAAAAAATGGAATAGAGTAGATTTGATTGGTGATTGGATCACGCATTTACCAGGCGCGATTACGGGACCGCTGAAAACCACAACAGTCCAGTGCTGCAGGCGCACATCACAAAACAGCCGCGGTGTGCTGCATGCACCTGCTCCTCACATCTTTCGAAGCTACGTGGACCGAGTATCTGTAATTAGACTCACAACAGCCCATATACACGTGATGCCAAAGCTATGCACAGTTGTTTTCCAAAATAGACTTGCACGGGATTTGCAAACGGGGAACATGCAGCTAAAAGCTAAAGCCAAAACATCAGGATGCCAGTTAGAAATAAGCAATTAGAGTGGAGCGAGGCAGCGGATAGTGATATTTGGGTGGTTTCAGATCCCACATTAGGAACAAACTCTCGACCTATATTGCGCAAACCTCAACAATGCACCAACAGGCATGACAATTGTCTCTCGACAAAAAGTCATTCCGCATAATGCATTTTATTTGTGGTCTACCAGGCAACCCCCAAACGGAACAACGAGCCCAAGAAGAGGGAGCCAGTAAACGTTGTTTTTCATCAATCTCTCGTTCGTCTAGTGAGAAATAGCGCGTGAACGGTCCCAGTCCCTCAAGGAAAATAAAGGAAAGGCGGGAGATGGGGCGGGATGTCCTGCACGCTGCGCGTCCTTTCTAAAATCGTTCGTCCTTTCTAGCTGGGACCTTTCGGGTTCACCAGAAGCAAAAGTTGCTTGGTTTTCTCTCCCTCCTTTTTTCTATACTATATTTTCTCCCTTTCCCACCCGTATTGTTATCTTGGGTCTCGGCTCGCTTGTACGCCGATATTTTATAAACTGTCCACACGATTATATTGAGCTTTTACCTTTTGCCCGAAACGGCTGGGACGTTTAACTTTTTGCATTTCTACGGGCGTTTGACATTTGGGTTGCTAATCTGAGTTGGCCAACGGCGGAACCCAAAGGCACAACAGTACAGGCTGTTTCAGCAACTCTGCTACTTTCAAGGAGTTGGCAGTAGAAAGCCTGGGCTTTTCTTTTGTCACTTTGAGAGAATATTGGGAATTCGCAGCCTTTTCAACGCGTTTATTTTATTTTATTGATATCTGCACAAGTCAAGGGTGGTATCCGTATACATCCGGCGAGTGCATTTATAGCAGCTAGGCACTCTTTCAGCGTTAGCCAACAAGAATCCGCCGGGCCAGACACCTATTTGCCCTCTCTTTTCCTTTCACCGATTACGCATTCTTTTTCATTTTTCTTCTACTAGCGTTGTTTGATTATGCCAAGCCTGTTTAGCAGGAAGAAGAGCACGGCGCGAGCGAGTGCGCGGCCGGCGTCGGGCGTGCCTGAGAACTTTGGACATCGCGGAGGCGGCATGGAGCAGCTGCGACGCACTGACTCGCCCGAGGCCATGCCGGCAGCGCGGCCACAGCAGCCTCCGCCACAGCAGCCGCAGGCGCAGCATTTTGCGCAAAAGGACCTGCCGTACGTTCCGGGCGGACCTGTGCGCACGGCGGCGTCGACAACGCAGGCGGACCGGTATGGCCCAGGGCCGCAGGTGCGCAACGGCGCGCACCTGCAAACGACGTCGCTGCCTGATGCCCGCCAGCAGCCGTATCCGCAACAGCAGTCTCCGCAACAGCAGCTGTCTCCACAGCAACAGTATCCTCGACCAAGCGACGCCAGCAGCGATGCAGCACAAGCCCGGCCGGCGTCGCGAGGCTCAAGCAGCTCGTTCTGGTCAAAGCGGGAACTCCACGGCAGCACAGCGTTTCCGCGGCGTGGATTCTCGGCGGCGCTGCACGACCAGGTGCTGTACTGGTTCGGCGGCAAGTCTGATCGCGGACTGAACAACGAGCTGGACACTCTCGACACGGCGACGTGGGAGGTGCGGCGTGTGAAGGCGAGCGGCAGCCTGCCGGAGCCGCGCGAGGGCCACACGGCGACGTTCATTGGGCGCACGATGTTTGTGTTTGGCGGCGAGCTCGAGTCCAGGGCGTGTGACGACAGCCTGTATGCGTACAATATGGCGAACTGCACGTGGTACAAGGTGCCCATGCAGGGTGCAGCGCTCATGGGGCGCAAGGGCCACACGACGGCGCAGGTGGGGTCCAAGATGATTGTGTTTGGCGGCACGGCCGACGGGCAGTTCCTCAACGACCTCGTGTCGTTCGACGTGCGAGCGGCGACAAAGCAGGGCCCGCGGTGGAACTTTGACAACCTGGGCACCGCAAATGCGCCGGGCAACCGCAACTCGCAAGCGTCGCTGCGGCGCGAGGACTTGGTGCAGCCGCCAGCGCGCGCCGGCCACTCGTGCAGCGTGTATCCCGGAAGCATCTATGTGTTTGGCGGGATGAACGGCGAGCAGTGCTTCAACGACCTGTGGGTGCACGACTTGGAGCTGCGGCGGTGGAAAGAAGTGCGGCCGCATGGCGCAACGCCGCCGGCGCGCTACGGGCATGCGTCGGCGGTGGTCGACGACTGCATATTTATTATGGGCGGGCGTACGCTGCGCGGCGAGCCGCTGAATGACTTTTTTGCCTACAAGATCACGTCGCAGCGGTGGTACACGTTCCAGGTCAACTCGGCTGCGTGGCCGCATCAGATCGATCCGATGTTTTCGCTGGTCAAGACACGCCTGCTGCTGTACAGCGGAACAATGTCGCGCGACGACCAGGCGGATCAAGTCGTGTACTCGCTTGATACGTCCAAGATCAAGATCCAGCCCGACGCGCCCCGTGCGGCAGCTGCTGCCATGCCGCCGCCACCTGTGTCGCCGGTCTCGCAAACTAGCGACGAGAAGAGCCGTCGCCATCACTCGCTTATGCCGCCGGCGATGACTCGTACAGAGTCGCCGCAGCAGCCACATCCGCAGTCGGCACAGGCAGTGCGTGCTGTGTCGATGGTCGGCGACCACGATGCGCGCGCTCCGCTGGCAGTTGACACGGCGCGGGCAAACGGAAGTGCGTCGATCGACAGCTTTGAGATCATCAACTCGATGTCGCAGGATGACGAGGCACGGGCAGCCAATGGCGCGTGGTCGCCGCAGACGGCCAAGGGCCGGGGGCATCCGCGCCGGTCGATTGCGCTGGGCAGCGTGGGCAGCCCGCCGGTGGGCCCGATGCCAGACAATGCGGTGGGCTACAATGTTCCAGTGCCCAATGGCGTGGCGGCGCCGGCAGAAGGGCCCGGCTCGGCCGAGTCGTCGCTCGACAGTCTGGGCGGCGAGCCGGACGACCGGCGGCTGACCATTCAGCTCCGCAACCGCAGCTCGGTGGCGGCGCCCACGCAGGCCGGCATGGTTCGTGCAGCGTCCGAGTCGCCTTCACTACCGCCGGTCAACCACACAGCTGATCCGGTTCGGCCGGCAACACAGCCGAACGGGACCGCACAGGCTCGTACTCCCGATTCTGAGCCGCATATATCAAACATTCCGCCATCGCCCCGCATAGACCTTCCGGAGCTTCCGGGTGCGCGGCGAATTAGCGCGCAGCTGTCGATCTCATCCGAGGCCAAAGACGCTGTTTCGCGTGCGTGGGGCGCCGTGGAGGCAAAGTACAGCACGCAGCGCACGCTAACCGACGAGGACGCGTCAGCATCGATGGCGAGCGTCAGCGGCGAGGCGTTGCTGTCGGGCGAGGCCACTCGAGTGCTGGATGTTCTGCTGGCGATGCGGCGCGAGCTGGCTGAGACCAAGCAGCAGCTCAGCACAGTGTCGCGAGTGGCGATGGAACGAGTGACAGAGGCAGAGCGCGGACGCAAGGCAGCATTGCAAGAGGCCATTTACCTCAAAGCCAAAGCAAGTGCATTGGCCGGAGCGAATCCTCAGCTACTGTCGAAGCTGGGCTCGCACCGTATCCACGAATTGGAGCGGCTGCACGCCAACACGCTCAACGACAACGACGCGTTGCGTAACCAGCTGGCTACCGCCAACCAGGCGCTCAAGCAGTCGCACGACGCACTTGCCGAGTACCGCTCGGATGCTGAGATGACGCGGCGCCAGCTGCGTGAGCTCGAGCAGCTGTACAGCGACGCTCAGCGAGCGCATGAAGAAGACCGCGAGCGGCTCGAGGCGGCGGCCCATGAACACGGTGCTGAGTCTGAGGCGCTGGCCGAGATGGAGCAGCAGCTGGCCGACGCCGAAGCGCAATTGGCCGACAAGGACCGTGCCCTGGAGGCCCTGGCAGCGGCCGACGCCGACCGCGCCGAGCGGCTGGACACCGCGTTGCGCTCCGCAAGCTCTGCAAACGAACGCGCCGAACGCGTGCAGCTAATGCTCGAAGAGTCGCTGCAACGCGCCGACGCCCTGGACGCTCGAGCATCTGAGCTTGCGGCAACAAGTGAGCGGCAGCGCGCCGACGTGCAGCGGGCGCAAGAGCGGGCTTCTCGGTTCGAGCAGCTGTGGACGGACGCCAAAGAAGAAATGGCCGCGTTCGGCGGCTTGCGGCGTGCGGTCGAGCAGCTCGAGTCGAAAGACCGGCACATCGCCACGCTCCAGCGCAAGCTATCGGACGTGCACTCTGTGCCCAAGCCGCGCAAAGACTCGAGCTCCTCAGCTCTGGGCTCCCAGCCGTTCCCTCGCGTCAGCATCTCGTCAGACGTTGCGCCGGCCGAGCAGCGTGTGCGTGACTTCCATGCGGCATATCTGGCCGCCCACCGCCAGTGGTCGGAAACTCGCGACGAGCTGTTGTCGCTAAAGTCGGTGCTGCGTGACTCGGACGACCAGCGACGCGATGCAGACGCGCGGTTGGCGCAACGCGAGCGCGAATTGGGCGAGATGCAAGCCCGGCTGGCGGCGTTTACGAGTCTGTTGCAAGAGTATGCGGATGCGCAGCGCTCGTCGCGGCTCAAGGGGCTGGCGCGGGCGGATGATGAGATTTCGGTGGCGAGCATGCTGGCGGCTATTCAGCAGCTGCAGCGCACGTCGTCGTTTGCTGGCACTCCACCGCATACGGACATTGCTCAGGGTCCGGCGCATATCCTGTAACCGCTTTAATTTGTTTTTGCATTTTTCGTATTTTGATATTTGATTACTTTTAGCTGACAAATTGGCCGATGACGCCATTTCTGGGAATTAGCCTGGGCTCTTTCTTTCTTCCTAATTGATTGTTTTATGGAGGGAATTGCTACAAGTGAGTTTTTGGCGCAACGGCCGCAGTACTCGCAAGACACACGCGAGTTGCAGCATTATGTGGAGCTTGCGGTGGACTGGGAAGCGACGCACGGGCTGTTGTTCCGAGCGCCCGCTAGTGATTCTGCCGCTGATTCTGCCGCTGATTCTGCCGCTACGTGGCAACAAACAGCACTTGTGCCTGCACCCATAACACTTGCGCCCAGTCCCATCCCGCGCTCGTCGTTCGACCGCGTTATTGCCTTGCAACCCACTCTTAACACGTTGTTCGACCGTATTTCTCGCGACCACGATTTCCTGGTATCCACGTTACAGAGCCTGGGCACTGCCGATGAGTTTACAACTCGTGTGTTTGCCATGTACATGCGGCAGAGGTCGCAGGGGGCGGAGAAACCGGGCGTGGTGGGCATCCATCGTTCAGACTATCTTGTGCACGCTGGCGCAGAGCCACAAGCCAAGCAAGTGGAGTTTAACACGATTGCTGCGTCGTTTGCGTCGCTGTCGTCTGTGGTGGGTGATTTCCACCGGTACATGATTGAGCGGACGGGCTATGCGGGCTTGTTGAAGGCGGGGAGGGTTACAAGTGACCAGCTTCCACGCAACGAGTCGTTGACGAGCATTGGCGATGGGATTGCGGCTGGGTTTGAGCTGTATGGGCAGCCAGAGTAAGTATTATGTTTGAAATGTGCTTTGTGAAGAGTATATGCTAATTGTAGATCGTGTAGAGCGGTTGTTGTTATGGTGGTGCAGCCCGGGGAGCGTAATGTGTATGACCAGCGGTTTGTCGAGCAGCGGCTTTGGGAGAGGTAACATCGAATGTACATTACATGTGTTGATTTGTGCGGACTGTTACTAACTGGGGGTTTTGGTAGGCATCATATAAAGATGCTGCGACTGACGTTTGCCGAGATCCACGACCAATGCACGGTTGACGAGAACGACCGTCTGCTCATGTAAGTACCGTGCTGGAAAATGCTGTCTTTGCAAGACCATGTTATTAACAACCATATTTGTAGAGACGGGCAAGAGGTTGCTGTGGCGTACTATCGATCGGGATATGCGCCGACAGACTTTCCGACAGACACCGAGTGGAACGGCAGATGGCTGGTAGAGAAGAGCCGAGCGATTTCAGTTCCCAGCCTTGCGTACCATTTGGCCGGATGTAAGAAGATCCAGCAAGTGCTTGCCAATCCCGGCCAAGTGGAACGGTTTATCGACGATGCAGAAACAGCAGCACGAGTGCGCTCGTGCTTTGTCGGATTGTATCCGCTGGACAACACCAGCAAAGGGCAGCAAGCACTGCATATGGCGCTGCGTGAGCCGCACAAGTATGTGGTGAAGCCGCAACGCGAGGGCGGCGGATATAACGTGTATGGCGATGACATTCCGCAGCTGTTGACGACCATATCGGACGAGGAGCGTAAAGGGTATATACTTATGGATCTTATTCAGGCGCCTGCATTTAATAGCGTGCTGGTGCGGAATGGCGAGCTTGTGTTGGCCAGCGTGGTGAGCGAGTTGGGCATTTATGGCATATTTGTGAGGTAAGTTTAGCGTTTGTGGCAAGTGTTTAGTGTGGTGCTAATGTTTAGTTTGTGTAGCGATGGAAAGAATGTGGTGGTGAACAAGCAGGGCGGGCATCTTTTGCGGACCAAGGCGGCGGATGTTCGGGAGGGCGGGGTAGCTGCTGGGTTTGCAGTTATTGATTCGCCGCTACTGATATAACCAAGGTTTCTAGCGTTTAAAGTGGACCTAGCGTTTAAAGTGGACCTAGCGTTTAAAGTGGACCTAGCGTTTAAAGTGGACCTAGCGTTTAAATAAACTGTTGGATAAATCTGCTTTTAATTTTTGTAAAAGGGTTTGAAAGAGGCGGATTTCTTTTTCTGTATTTTTTATTTTTCTCCGTTGTTGAATTAGACAATGAGTCGACATCGGATAGCCAATACAGTGGGACTGGTGCTGGCAACACTTGTGTGCTGGATGTACGGGTTGCACCTGTATCGCGCAGCCAACCGGCCGTTGTACGATGACTCTGAGCAAGTGCCAACCATGGACACAGTGGCACCCGACACACACACGATGGACCCAGTCTTGGACGACAGCAACGACGGCATCCTGACATTTATACATGCATCCGACTTGCACATCAGCAAGTACGTGGCCACAGGGGGTCTGGTTCACTTTCAGCACTTTTTGCATACGGCAGTGCCACTCGTATCGCCGCGGCTGGTCGTGGTTACGGGCGACTTGACCGATGGCAAAGACAAGCAAAAGCTGATTTCGCAGCAGCAAATCGACGAGTGGCAGGCATACAAGCATGCACTAAGTCGAACAGACTTTGGGCAAAGGTTCAACGGCACGTTTTACCGTGACCAGCGCGGCAACCACGACTGCTTCAACGTGTTTTCGCACCTGTCTGACGAGAACTACTTTGGGTCATACTCTGCGGTGGGCGACAGTTCTGGGTACATGTTGCGGATCGATGAGCCGTTCGGCACATACTCGTTTGTGGCGAGCGACGGATGCCCGCGCCATGGGTTTGCCCGCCCCTTGAACTTTTTCGGGTACTTGGATGCCCGCGACATGCAATTGCTTGAATCGCGATTAGATCAAGCGCGTGGGTCGAGCCATGTGTTTATGCTCAACCATTATCCGGTGAGCACGATGGTGTACGGCAAGTACAGGCGAGAGTTTAGCGAGCTGGTGCGCCAAGTGAGTGTGTTTCTGTGCGGGCATTTGCACGAGCTGGTGGGCGGGATTGGCGCGCAGCTGCAGGCGTACAAGGCACGGGAGGGGTACTGGGAGCTGGAGATTGGCGATATGAAGGAGCATGCGGTGTACCGTGTGTATGCGGTGGACCATGATCTGGTGTCGTTTGTCGATGTGCGGCTGCCGCTGCCACAGATCCCGATGCCTAATCCGGAGCTGCTGGACGTTCGGGTTGAGGCACCGGTTCCGCATCCGCCGGTTGTGCTGGTCACAAATCCAAAGGATGCACGGTACTTGCTGCCCAAGCACGAGCCGCTGGAACGCATCCGCCAGAGCACGTTTATTCGCATGCTGGTGTGGACGGACGTGCCTGTTGCGAGGGTGGAGGTGCGGATCGACGGCCAGTTGCATCCGCATCCGGCCGTGTTCCGCGGCACCGAGCGGCAAGTCGGCAACAGCGTGAATGAAACAGTTAAAACACCCCTGTGGGCGGCGCCCTGGGACCCTGAGCTGTACAACGATGGCAATGTGCACGAGCTTGAAGTGGTGGCTACCGACACAGCGGGCAAAAGCACGGCATCTCGAACGCCGTTTGTGATTGGCCGGGACTCGGTACCGCTTCAAAACGATGCTCGCGGCGGGTGGATCATGCAGCAGAGCTTCTCGTCCATGTTCCAAACATCGGCGTGCGTCAGCTACATCCTCATGACGCTGTGTCTGCTTGTAATCCCCCGCGTGTACTTTGCCACGCTGCCAAACTTTTCGTCGTGGCTGTCCGAGCGCTCCGTGCAGCACCACAAAGACATGGCTTATATTCGACATTTGTACACGCTGTGCTGCAACGCAGACTCGCTTGTGGTGCGGGCTAAACTGGGCTTGGCGATGCTGGCAGCTCGAGCAAAGTTTCTGGTGTGGACGCAGTTTACGGCACAAGTGTATTTGGCCAGCGTGCCGTGGCTGTTTTGGCCCGGGTACTTTTTCGCAATGGGCATGTGCGTCCTGCCGCTGTTTACCGGCCGACTGATTCCGTCTGCCCGAGGATCTGATGCCGTGGGCTCTGTGTATGCATATGGCATTTATATTTCGCACGAGTGGTCGCCGTTGCTGGACTCGTGGACATATGCGCTGGCGAGCATTGTGTCCTTGGGCGTGTTGCTCGTGTATCTGCCGGTGGCAGTTGCGTCGCCCAGCATGTTTTATGCGCCGCGAGCCAAGCGCCCGTGGTACCGAACTGTCACCATTCGTGTTCTGGTGGTGGTGTTTGTTTTGGTGTATTTGGGCGCTCCCACCCTGATGACTGCATATACGTATGGCTGGGTATCCGTAGTGTTTGGATATGGACGTGGATGGTTATTTGCTGCGGCGTGCTTGGCGCTGTATGTGGTTGATTGGCGCATGCCTGTGTCCCTATCAAACTATGCGCGGATCTTGCCAAGCACGCCATCAGAATGAAACTAGTTTGATCTGTGATTTTATTGGAGGGATCTTAAAAGGTGAGACAATACGTTGAGCCACGCCATCAGAATCAAACTAGCCCATTGATCTTTGATCTGTGATTTCGTGGCTCAACGTATTGACTCACCTTAAGATCCCCACAAAACTTTTTCTTTTCTGTCCACTTCAATATTCTCAATTAGAAACAATGAGCACGTTTGGCAAAGAGTTCCGCGTTACGACGTACGGCGAGTCGCACTGCAAGTCCGTCGGCTGCATTGTCGACGGCGTGCCGCCGGGCATGGCGCTATGTGAAGACGACATCCAAGTGCAACTGACTCGCCGTCGCCCCGGCCAAAGCAACCTGACAACTCCGCGCAACGAGAAAGACCGCGTGGCCATCCAATCAGGGTGCGAATTCGGGTACACTCTGGGCACGCCCATTTGCCTGACCGTCCAGAACCAGGACCAACGGCCTCGCGACTACACCGAGACCGATTTTTACCCGCGCCCTTCCCATGCCGACTACACGTATTTGCAAAAGTACGGCGTAAAAGCATCGTCGGGCGGCGGACGCTCGTCTGCTCGGGAGACCATCGGTCGAGTAGCAGCCGGCGCCATTGCCGAAAAGTACTTGCAGGAGGTGTACGGAGTCGAAATTGTTGCGTTTGTGTCGAGTGTGGGCACCATTGATATGCCGGGACAAACGGGCCAAGAGTATATGCAGTTTTTGGACTCTATTACGCGCGACCAAGTGGATCAGACGGCCGTGCGGTGCCCGCACGAGGAGACGGCCCGCCGCATGCACGAGGAGATTGTCGAGTGCACGCAAGAGATGAACTCGACGGGCGGTATTGTTACGTGTGTGATTCGTAATGCTCCGGTGGGTCTGGGCGAGCCGTGCTTTGATAAGCTCGAGGCCCTGCTTGCCCACGCCATGCTTTCGATTCCGGCCACCAAGGGGTTTGAAGTGGGGTCAGGGTTCAACGGCACGCGGCTGCATGGCAACGAGCACAACGACGCTTTTGAGCGCACGTCCTCGGGTACTCTGCGTACGAAGACGAACCATTCGGGCGGCATCCAGGGCGGCATTTCCAATGGCGAGCATATTTATTTCCGGGTGGCATTTAAGCCCCCCGCGACTATTTCGCAGGACCAAGTAACCGCTACGTATGAGGGCGTAGAAGGCACGTTGGCTGCTCGAGGCCGCCACGACCCGTGCGTGGTGCCACGCGCTGTACCCATTGTGGAGACCATGGCGGCCATTACTATCATGGATGCCGTGTTGCAGCAAAACGGTCGTGTGGCGACCATGTCGAAGCTGAAGCCCGTGCCAAGCGAGCTCAAGGGAATCAAGCCTGTTTAACTTTATTAGAGTTTGAATCTATTCTTTCTTTGTTTTGAGCATTGGTCGGCTGCTTTGTTCAGTGTCCAAAGTGTGTTTAGCTTTGCGATGTTTTTTGTGCTTTTTGTGCTTTTTGTGCTTTGGTCGGCTAGTGGCCCCGCTTTGTTCGGCAGTATCTGAAATGTCTTTGAGCTTGCGTCGGCGTCGGTCCACACGCTCCTTGTGGGACTGGATCGCAAGCAACGGGTCTCCCGCACGCAACTGCGAGCTGCCATTCAAACTACTTGTGTTTTTGGGCTTTGTATACCACGGCGTTTCCGCGCGAAACACTTGTACGCGACGTTCTTGCGTCTCCACACAGTCGCTTGCCCCGTGTGCTTGTTCAGTGTCGCGACGTACTCGCGATCGGTTGGCTTGGCTGTACACGTGCCAGCTTTTTTGGTGCAAAATGTTTTTTCCCATGGTAGATTAGCGTATATAAATTAATTGGCATGTTTAGCCGTTTAATTGGTTTGGCGGATTATGGTTGCAGTATGGCCAAGGAGCACGGGATATTTTGAACCAGTTTGTGGACCGTTTGTTTGGTCAATGTCAGCAAATAACTTATTTGACGCTAAAAATAACATGGCGCAGACGCATCTGGTCCACAGTGCTAGAGTTCCACATGGCTGCAAACTGGCTGACCAGGTACCCCGCAATCCATTGCGCTCAAGTCGTTTGTCAATTGTGCGTATGTACCCTTGCACATCACACGCGGGATTTGCGTATTCAACAGATGTGAACAATGCAGTCCAGGGACCATGATCGCGTGCATGGTCTCGGCAGATACCTTGACTAGTCCAAAAATACATTCTGCATGTGCTAAACGGTCTCCTGCCAGGGTTTTCCTTGGCTGTGGACCACACAGCCGCGGTCTACATATGCTTTTAAAAGATCGATATAAAATGTGGCCAGCATCATGGCCCAAGTTTTCCAACTACACTTTTGCCTTCTACCATTCTAGTCTTTAACTGAAACGATCCATGGCGCGAACTGATCATATTCCTTTTGACATTGTCCGCTTGATAATTATTCGACTGGTTAGTCCGTCGGTCGTGTCGCTGGACGACTGGGCAGATTCTATAAATGTTCTGGCCGTGTCTCGTATGTGGCGAACAATTGGCGAGCCCATGCTGTATGCAAATATAGTAATAAGCCTCGAAACGTTCCACACTGACTTTCTGACTTTTCACTCCAATTTAGAGCTAGTGGTTAGCAACAGTTTCGAGAACCATGTTCGTGCAACCATCGTTCATATCGCACCCGAAATTTCCAGGCATGAAGCAATGGCTGCGTTTTTTGGCACATGTCAAACAACCTGACCACCATCCTTAAAAGACCGGGCGCCATGCGTAGGTTCTGGAACATGGTTTACTCTCCTACTCTTTTAACAAGCGGCGCGTGCATCGAACCGCTGCTGCTCACCATGCCTAACCTGAGGTACTTGTTTGTCGAGAGCCGTTTTTTGACTGTTCCGTGGATGGAAAGCATGAGCATATTTTTACACTATTCGATAGCACGTCAATCCACTGCTCACAACGACATCAGTGCATATAATGAACTTGCCGAATTTGACTTTATCGCATCTTACACCCACGAAAACATCCCTGCGTTAAATATGCAAACTTCTATGACTCGCATGACTCTTGTGCTCAACAACAGCGAGCAGACTCTTTCTACAAGCCGCAGACTTTTTGTACCTTCAAATGATCGTGTCCAGTTTTGCGCAGAGTACATTAGAAGGCTGCGTATTTTGGATTTACCGCAGAGTGCATTGGACTTTGGTGTAAGCGTCGATGTGCTGAGAAACCGCAATCCGTGCCCACCCGAGAAAAACTATATGCGCAGGCCGTAATATAACTTTCGCTACCGCTCATTTATATGTATTCGAAATATTTGGTTTGAGAACTCGGATGGTGTTACCAGATATGAATTGTTTGCGTTCAACCAAAATGCAAATCCTCGTTTATTGCAAATAGCCACCAGCATACCTGCCGAAGTTTCTGACCCTGCACAGTTGCTAGATAGCAGTTCAGATGCTTTTTCTTCCAGCTCTGACTCTGATGACAACTAGCTTTTTCTCTGAATAAATTGTTTTTATTATACGCAAATTTATGAAACAAATGGCATGTTTTTGTTATTTTTCTGGGGTTTAATACAAACAGCCTATCCGCCAAATTTTAGTGACACTCAGTATATTTAAATTTTACGCAAATAAGACGGCCAAAAATAAAAGACCACAAAAGAAAAAACTAGATGGCAAAAAAAATTAAAAGTAACAATATACATGTTGAAAAGTCCAATAAAGCAAGCCGGCTATTGTTTAGTTGCGGACTGTTGTGACTTGGATGGTCGAGCGCCAACCAATTTTCTTGAGCCATTCCTGCTCCTTTTGCTGCTCGCGATGCTTTTGCAACGTGTCCAAGCACAAGTTTAGCCATTCGTCCCACGACTGGCGCTCTTTCTTCGGCCCAATGACCAGCTCAGCCAACGTTATGACCCATTCTTGAGCCGTAGCAGTCTCGCGGCTCAGTCGCTGAATCTCCTCCTGGTAGTGCTCGACAAACTCTAGCAGCCGCTTGGGCACGTGTATGGCTTCCCCAGGCCCACTCAGGGTCCGTGCACTGGCTGTGTTCTGGCACTTTAGCTCAGCCTCGCGCATTTTCAAAGCAGCATTGGCTTGACGCAAATCATCAACTTCCTTCTGGAGGCTTTGCAAACGGTCCATATCATTGTGCGCCCGTGTCTCCATGCGCTCGATGACATCGGCGTAATGGGCGTGAAGACAGTAAATCCGCTGCTCGTACTCGTGGGTCAGACGCGTTTGGAAACGACGGTTCATGTTTTGCGACATTGCAACCGAGTACCGCTGGCCGGCGCCTGAAAGCGCGTGCCGCTTGGTTTCCCAGCTTTGCTTCTTGCTGCGCACAGGATAAGCCGGTCCGCTGGTCGAGTTTCTGGTTGGAGAATTTGGCTGGTCGGCCAAAAGAGTCTCCCGGCTAGAGTTTGACGGGCTTTGCGGATGCTTTTCGGCTACGGGAGAGCTGCACGCGCTGTCCAGCTCGACAAACGACACTGGTCTGCTAAGTGTTGTGCATGTGCGAGACGATGATGCGCTGCTGGCCAGCCCAGAGACAGACGAAAAGCACGGAATGCTGGCCCGAACATGGGTGCGCAGCTCAGCTGGCTCAGACGTCTGATCCATATCCTCATACTCGTCTTCCTCGGGAAAGCACGGCAGCGTTTTGCCCGTGCTAATGCTAGACGGGGTCACTGGAGATGGCGACCTGGCACTTTGCAGTCTACGCGCCGTCTCTGCAAGCACCCGGGCACGCGCTTGTGAGTATCTCTCGGATAGCTCTTGCACAGTATACTCTTCGGCGTTGAGCGAGTGGGTGGAAATTTTGTGGCGGATTACGTTGGGCCCAGCCATCGCCGAGTGCCGCTTGGCCGCCTTGCTTGTCTTGGGCATAACCTCAGGTGGCTGCGTAAAGTGCATCTGGCTCAAATCCAGCGGGTACGAAGGCTTTTCGTGAGCCCGCTTGGAAAACAACGACTTGACCGATGAAGATATCGTCGACGTTAGAGATTTGCGCGAATATGCAACATTGCTGTCGCAATCAGCAAGCACCTGGCTGCTTTTCTTGTGCTTTGCCGAGCCAAAAAGTGGCATTTTGGACGCAAGATGTTTTGAAAAGATGTAAAGTAAATTAAAAAGCGAGCTACGGAAAAGCGCACGTGTTTATATACCGCAGAGCAGGAGGGAGTTTTTGGCAAGGAATAGACCCATGGGAGGGAGGAAGGACTGGGATAAAGCAAGAGCTGACGCCTCGGAGCGCCGTCTAGCCACAATATATGGTTTGTGACGCCAAGCCCTTCAAATCTACTGGCACTGCCAAGATGCACACTGTGCATAGTGTCAAGCGACAAGGCCGAATCAAACAAGCGACCCGGAAGCCAGAAATGGGCAGAGAAAGAAACTATCGCAAATAATGCGCTGCGCAGTGAATCGCTACTTGGTATTTACAAAAAGTGCGGGTAAAGAATGCCATTATTTTCTGCGCTTTCAGCGTGGATTGACCTTGTTGCGCCTCCTGTGTGGCAAGTCGCACCTACATGGATGACTGCCAACTAGACCAGACACTTTGTTGAAGAAAATGCCCGTTTAAATATTCATTTGCTGCAGACTGCGCAAAAAATGCGTATTATAGTGAACATTCTGGGTTTGATTTTCCAAATTCGATACCAAGTATAGAGGAACCTGTTTCCTATGGCTTGTACTCTGGCATAAGAGGAAGCAAAGCCTGCCATGAACTGATTCCTCCTTGAACTTGCATGCAGCACACGTGCTTGAAGGTACCAACAGGTGGCGCAAGGCTATGGCCCAGACTAGCGTTCGAGAATAGAAAACAGCGGTACTAGCGTGGCTATTGAAGCCAAATGCCGAGAAACCCGAGTCCCATCCCTAATGGGAACTGTGGAGTGACACAATGTTCACAGCAGCAGGAAACAATAAACAGGAGATACGGAATTGCACAAACTATTGTTTGGGGGTTTCCCAAACAGGAGTCCTGTCTATGCAGAAGTCATTGTTGAATAGCACAGGCGACACACGCGAGCCGAACAATGCGCAACTCGGGCAATTGTCATCTTGATAGCTGCTAGTTTTGGTATTGAGCAAGAGATTACTGTTTCCACCTTGAGATGTGTGCATTTTATGTGCAATGGCGCTGAAATTGGTACAATACATGGCAAGCTACTTTAGTACATTGCCTTCTCTCTTTCCCAGTTGAGCCACGTCAGGTTCACAAGTTGCACCAACAAACTGTGCATATATGCGGCACTGTTGTGGGCGTGTCACCACTATACAGTGCATGGAACAAATGCCGTGTTCTATTTTAGGCAGTTTCCGAAAGTGTGTTTATTCTACACGCAGACGCTACCAAACAAACTGCGCTACCAAGAGCCACATGTATGCAAGTACGCCATTTGCCGCCGCCCGCTGGCGCATTAAACTAACAGCAGCCACTGCTGATATGCAGTTTAAGCTAAGACCTTTGCATATGCGTATGTTCGAGGTGTGTGGCAAAGTGACGCCTGCGTGATCCTACATCTGTGGCAGCATTACTTTCTCGATCATAGTTGCATTAGTTGCATTATGCATTTTTCTAAATTTTAACGATGTATTTGCTACCGTCTCTTTGTGTTTACATTAATTTGACGTGTACTTTTAACTGTTTGCTTCCTGGTCAACTTTAATTCTGATGTTTTTGGCTGCACATATCCACAGTTCCCCGCCAAAATACAGGATTCATAACATAAATCCAATATGCAAAGGTGGAGGGTTGCATTGATCCGATTTTAATTGTCATCAAGAAACAAGGGCTTGTAATGCCTGGGTCAATGGTCTTTGGTATGGCATTAGACACATTTTGAAAATGCAGCTTTGCGCTGGGTTGAAGCGTTCACAAGCTGTGGTATGTCGGTTTGTTTACGCCAGCTTATATCCGAAGCATCGTTCCGCAGCATTGACGCCTTCCCCGGCATATTCGTCAGGCCGGTGTCTCCATGTGAGTACGTTGTTTACGCTTTTGAAACACAATCGCCCATTTTGGGGTTCGAAAAACGCTAGTGTGACAGCACCCGCTTAGTACAATGCATGTACCTGTTTGTTACTAGATTAGCAACGACCGGTTCACAAAATCCACCTTGTGACAAGTCAGTGTAAATATTGTGCTGTCCAAAGCAACACAGAAGGTGGCTGGCTGACAGACCATCAACAAGACCATACTAAAATTGCGTGCTATACGTGGAGTGCAGAACAAAACAAGTAATATTCTGTGCGAGCGCCATGCAATTTCCAAATCCAGGCACCATTCATTATTGCAAAACCAAAATATAGCAACTATAGAAAACATTTACGCGGTCTAAGCCCATGGGTCAAAGACAACTTTGAGTATTCCGTCCTTTTGAGCCTCAAACTTTTCGTACATCTCCGAGGCGGCGGCCAGCGGCACGCGGTGGCTAATTATATGGCGCACAACATCGGTGGTCTTGACCAGCTGGCCGACCTCGCTCATCAGTGACCGTGCTGGACAACGCCCACTTTTAAACGTAACGTTTTTGTCATAGCACTGACCAGGGCTTACCGGGAATCCTTTATCGTGGGCATGCACCCCGACCGAAGAGACCACTCCGCCCATACGCACAATTTCAAAGCCCAGCTTTAGAGCCTCGTATGCGCCGACAACTTCGAGTACTGCGTCAACCCCACGTCCATCGTTGGCTGCTTCAAAGCCCTGGCTCTGCGCCCCGAGTTTCACTGCCGTGTCTACTCTGCTTTGCACGCGGTCAATGGCAAATACCTGGCCAAACCCAAGCATTCGAGCGCTAGCAACCGCACACAGACCTACCGGTCCGCACCCAATCACTGCCACTGAAAGCTGCGCTGGTAGAATGTTGGAGTCGGCCAGCATAGTAAGCGCGTTTTTGGCACAAAAGTACCCTGTTGACAGGATATCGCCCAAAAGCACACCCTCTTCAAATGACACATCTTCAGGCAGCCGCATCAGCGTGCCATCTGCGTGAGGAACACGTACAAACTGTGCCTGCCCGCCATGAATCCCCTCATTTGCTTCGTCTATCCATCCAAATAGCTGCGCGTTATCACAGCGACTGGATAGCGAATGCGTACAGAACCAGCAAGTCCCGCATGCCGTGGTAAAGCTCGCAGCTACCCGCTCACCTGGAGCCAGCTCAACACTGGCACCCACTTCTTCTACAATTCCAGCAAACTCATGGCCACATACGGTGCCAGCACGCAGTCCAGCTTCAGATCCACGATACGAATGCAGGTCAGAGCCACACAATCCGCAGGCCTTGACCCGAACAATCGCCTCGCCTGTCTGAGGATCAGATGGCCGTTCAACCTCCTCATAGCTGACCTTGTACGGCTCCTTAAACACGACGGCTTTCATTGTTGACATTGCACTTTGTCTAAATTAATAGATAAACCAAAAGAGGTCTTGTGACGCTTCTCACGCTTTGATCGATTCACTCAATTGAGATCATTTAATCAATCCCGGAACTTTTTAAAATAGAAAGATGCCGATCATGCGATTCTAAGAAAAGCTTTCTTTGCGGTATGTTGCTGGTCTCAAGTGGGCCGCAGGCTCTTCTTTGCACCTGTATATCTTGTATTCGACCATTTCTTTATAAATACTAATACATTGCTTATAATGGCGTTGCTCCGGAACATTAGTTTCCAGGCACTAGCCACCATGGCAGTAGCAATCATCGCTATCTGCACTATGACCCGTGCGGCTGGCGCAGAGCCATCAACGGAAAAGCTAACAGATTATCCTTCAGTACTATATGTGGCTACGCCATTTGCCATATGCTTTGGCGCACTGCTGACGGAAACGACGGTGATAACCGATGCGCGCTGCTTGCACCCATTCTCTAACGGAGATGGCGCATCCGACAAGGTCAGCGGCGTCCTTGACCCTAGCTACCTTATGGTCGGGCTGCCCACTGTCAATATATCGGCAACCATGCACAACATTCTGTTGTCAACTCAGGTGTTTTCGCAAATCAACCAGGCAGAATCGCGTGCAGCAACGTTCTTTGGTCTGGTAGCCAACTATGTCGACAACTCGACATTCTACGCCGTCAACACGTCGTCGGTCCATGCGTACTACCCGCAGAGCGAGTACGATGAAGCTTCAGAGCAAAACTTTGATGTGGGAGTTGTGACTCTGAAACGTGCTATTCCAAAGTCAAAGACCGTGCAGCTGCAGCTGGACGACCTTGAGGCCAACATGGACGGACTCAGCGCACTCAGCTTTGCAACGCCTGTTTCGACCAATGATCCGGCCACTTTGCAGAATCTATACCAAGGAATTGACCTGACCAAGGTCAAAATAACGCCCATCTCCTCTCTTGATCGCTCCAGCTGCGATTCAAGATATATGGACGCGTACAAACTCAAAAACATGAAGAGCTTCCAGGGCCACAAGCTGCCAAACAACGACTCTCCTGTGTACTGCTCGTCATTCTACGACAATGTCACCATGTGCACAGAGGACACTAGCATTTCGATTACTGACGCAGCCTCAGGTGACAACTCGGTCAACCTCAACTCGACCATACTCTTTGTCAAGAGCGGATCGTCCATCCGCGTTGTCAGTCTTGGTCTGCCACACGCAGTTGAGGTGCGCTCAGACAATACGTCGTCGTGCTCGTCTAACGGCTTTGTGCACTTTCCGCGCACTGGCATCTACACCGACTGGATTGGATGGGTATCGAGCGGATCTATTGCGTCGAATGGCTCGTGGATCAACAAACCTCTGACTGGCGACATTATTGCTGACTTTGTTACCGGCGGCGGCGCAGCATCTCTGTTCACTCCATACACCGCCATGCTCGCATCTGCTATCTCTGCGCTTGCTGCACTCGGTCTGGTTCTCTAACTTGCTAGCACATTTACTCTTTCAAATACAGCTGCAAAGTACATCAGAATTGATTAGAAGAAAAGAAATAAAACAGGTTACAAGATTCATTTGGCCACCGAAGGCTTTGCTGGCGCCGGCCGTGCTGACCTGCCGTACGGATTAAAGCGAGCTTTGGCGTTACCATTCGCGCTAGCTGCAGCCGGGCCACCAGTCTTGTCTTTCGTTTGTTGTTTCTGAGACCGGATTTCGGTCGCCTTTGTGGATCTCATGTACCCAGGCACGTTGCTATCGTTGTTGCTCTTCTTGCCAGCAACCGGCTTTGGAATAGCCGATACAGCTGGCTGCTTGCTGGAACTTTTATCTGGCTTAGCCACCACAGTCGCTGCCGACTTATCTGCCGACTTGGATTTGGCTGCTGGTTGGGGCTTTGCGTTGATATACGTCTTCAACTTGGACTGTACGCTGCTGTAATCGGTTGGCTTGCGTGTTGGCGGGAGCTTCGGGGCTGTAGTGTTCTGAGTGGGCTTACTGACACCTGGTTTTGTCACCAAAGATGCAGGCTTTGGAATTGCAGGTGCCTTTTTAGCAATACCATTGCTCTTGGTCTGCGGTCCAGCCAGTTGACCAGCAGCTTCGGGCTTTGTCAGTCTTGACTTTGGAATAAGTGTGGGGCGAGTAGTGGTTGGCGGCTTGGACGCTGTTGGCTTTGTCAATGCGCTCTTTCCGGCCGCTGGCCCGCCGATCTTTGATGGGACAGGCGCTAGTTTAGTCGCACGACTGTCTGACTTTTTTGCAGCTGGCTTCTCGGTGCTGGCTTTGAGCTTTGTTGGAATCGTGTGCACTTTAGGCACATCAGTCGCTTTAGTGCGCTCTGACTCCGCAGCCGCCTTTGGTGCTTTAGCCGTATCTGCTTGTGTCGGCTCAGAAACAACCACCTCTGTTGTTACACCCTTCTCTGCCTCTACAGGCGCTTCTGGTGTCTTGGCTATAACAGTTGGTGTCGGCTCAGACAACTCCGCCTTACACCCATTAGGTTCGCCACTGACAGATGTATGCGGTGCTCCTGAATCCTTTTCAGCCACCAATGCCTTTAGCTCGGTAAGGGGCGCCGATTCCTCAATGCTCTTGGCAGCACCAGCAGGGCTTTCCGAATCTGCAAATAGCTTGGTTGCCGAAAGCGCAGCACTACTTGCAGCCTTTACACGAGTGTTTGCAGCCACAGTCTTTGACCCGTTAGCCGCACCATCAGTAGCAGCAGCCGCAGTACGACGAGCCCGTGCAGTCATTGCCTTTGCCTTTGTTGACTTTCTCCGCTGGCTAGGAGACTGCGTCGACAACCCAGTTACGGCTGGCGAGGAGAACAACGGCTCCAAGCGCGGGCGCTTGTTCGAACCAACAGTGCTTTCGCCGTTTGTGCGCTTGTTCCGTGGGGTGGTTCCAGGAGCCTTGTTTGCCGCCCAGTGGTTGACAATCGAGTCGTTGTCGTTAAAGATCTTCTCGTGCGCCTTGTCAAACGAGATTGACTTTGTCTGCTTTGTCTTGTTTGGCGTCTCTGGAATGTCTCGGTTCGCAGCATGGTACTTTTCGAGAACTTCCTTGCGTTGGTCAGCCGCCATTGCTGCGGCCCGTGCCTCCATCTCGGCTGTGACCCGTTCGGCCATGCTCGAAAACTCCTTGTTGCTAACAAACTTTATTGACTCTGGCGCTTCCATTTCCAGAGGCTCGCTGTCAGTGGTCGGCATGACTTTAAACACCTTTTCTGGCTCGCTGGTTTTGTCGGTTTCGTCAACGTCGTCGCTTTCGTCTTCGGTCTCTGAATTGGTGCCAGCTTCGCCATCCGCAGTTCCCGATTGAGCATACGCCAGGAGCCGTTCAATAAGTTCCTCGGTCTTGCCGTTTGCCTTGATGTCGTGCTTTTTGCACAGCGATTGAAGCTGCTTGCGTTTCAAGTTTTGCAGGTCGTCCATGTTTATATCTCCTAGCGAGGACATTTTATAGTCTCAAAAGTTAATTAAAAGGAAAAACAGCAGTTCAATATACAAAAATGGTTAAAACTAAGAGAAAAGAAGTGCTGAGGAAGAAAATTAGCACACCGCTTTTGTTTATTATTACGGCCACATTTGTTTACTATATTTCTCCACGCCCATGCGGCTCAAGCCGACTCAGTTGAGCTGATAATTTACTTTGCTTAATCAACTTCAGCACGTTCAACTCTACTATTTAAAAGAAAAGGTCACCGCTAGCGCACAACTTCTGCTGGCACCTTTTGTGTTTCGCCCAGTTGCTTGCGGCAGAGCTCAAACCAGGCCAGATGCGAGTCGTCAACAAATGTGATTGCCAGAGTTACCAGTTCTGCCATTAAGCGCCTCAGCTTTTCCGATTCCAATTCTGCGCACTTGCTCCACGACTCGTCGTCCATAAACAGCGTTGCAGCCAGGTCGTCAACAGTCCGAGCTATATGCTTACCCTGCTCAAGCAGTCCGTCTAGCCACACCACCCGTTCCTCGTCAAGCTGTTCGCAATCCCGGATGCACCGCAACGCAACTTTATCGCACGTATGTTTGGCTGCCTGTAGCTGCTTCTCAATCTTCCGGCCCTTGTCTATCCGGTCAGCCGGAATGTCAGAATCAAATTCGTCCATGCTGTCTTCGCTAAATTCGTCATCGCCGTGTGCCGCTGTGGCTTCTTTGGCGCTATCCAGCGACTCACCCAGCTCAGTCATCGCGTCTTTGACCAAATTTCCCACCGAAGACGTCCATTCTAGCGCCACCGCAGTGCGGTTGTCTGCGGGGACTTGCGACAAGGCCTTGCAATGCTCCCAAAACACACCGGACCGCGGCATAAACAGCATGTCCGATACAATCAATTGCTCCATTTCAACCTTGTCGTCAATAAACGAGTTAATCAGCCCAATAGCTGCAATCAGCGACTGACAAGTTGCCTTGCGCACTGCATGCAAGTACGTCCGGCCCGCCGACTTTGGAATGCGCTCCGTCTGCTGTACAAGACTGAAAAAGCCCGCATTAATCTTTGGACATAGCGACTCGACGTCCGAGCTTCGGGCTGGCGGCTTGCAAGCAATGATCAGGTACGTAACCTCCTTGTCAATTGCTGTGGCCAGGGTTTTGATCGTCTCTTTAAACTTTGACTCTGAGAACTCTTGCGGCTTTTCGTCCAGTCCTTCAAACTTATGCACGTGGCTCAGCAAAACATTAATGTTAAGCGCAGTTGCGTGCAACAGCTTTTGCGTCTCCTTGTCCATTTCAGTGTTGGCCATTGCCAGTATAGAGGTGTATTTGTATAGCTTAAATAGTACAAGGTGAGAAAAGTGAAAACCCTGTTTTTGTGAAATTTTTCAGGTTATGATCAGACACGTGATACTAATCATGACCTTGATCAAGCTGGTTATTGTCAACAAGTGGATGTTTACATTAACTGGCGTTTTTGTCAGTGGTTGACCATTCTTTCTATTTTCATATACCTGTACTAAAACCCTGCACAACTACTATTAATAATGTTTAATTCGAGAAATATTCGAGGCCATACAACTGTCCAAAATAAAGAGAACGCTGTTCTGGGTAGCGTGTCCCGGTCAGGCAAGCCCGGGCTTTTGGGAAACAAAGACAGCCTGACTGGTGGACACCCGATAAAGAATATTAGCAGTCCAGCAGTATTCGGCTCACCAGCGGCTAATGCATCTACACCGCGTTCAAAGCAGCCAGATGGGAAGCAGCAGCAAAAGACGCGCTTTGGGCTTCGAGATGTCACTCATACGCCATCGTCAACCATGCGTGCCCAAAAGCCAACTACGCTTCAGTCACAAAACCAAGCTCCGCGAACGATTAAACGTAGCCAGGGCCTGTTTAACCCATCAGTCCAGACAAAGGAAATAGTGACCAACACGCAACGCCAGTCCGAGCTTCTCGAGCCCGAGTATGCGCCTCCAAAGTCTGCTGGTTCTCGCATCGATCCCATTGACGAGTTTGGATATGATTTGGACATTAGCCTGGTTCCATTGACTCAGCTATCGACAGCTGGTGCACGCGCAAAGACGCTTCCAATGCCAAGCTTGGAACCTGAGCAGCTAATTGAGATTGCCAGCCCAACGTTGCTTCAGCAATCACATATTCCAGCATTTTCTAGCCTAATCATGTTGCCAATGTCGTGTCAGCCAGCACTGCTTGTTGCGCATGCTTTGTATCCCACCCGCATACCTCGCCTGAAGCGCAAGCGCTAAACTCCGTTTGTGTCCTAGTTAACTTTTATTAGATAATCTGCTTGAAAATACACAAAAAGTAGGCGTTTTATATCTTGGCCGAGCTGATGTCAAAGCGCTCGCAGACCTTGATCAGGTCAGCAAAAATACCAAACGCAGTGACAGCAGCACCGGCGCCTGCACCCTGAACAATCAGCGGGTTCGGGAACCTCTCTGTGGTAAACGCAATAATGTTGTCGCTGCCCTTGAGCGAGGCAAATGGATGATCCAGCGGATAACGAGCAAGTTTGACGCTGCTCTGGTTGTTCACGCCGTCAACCATGCCGACATAGCGAAGCACCGACCCTGATGCCAGCGCCTCATCGTTGAGCTTCTTAAAATGCTCGTCAAACTCAGGCAGCCGGGTCATAAACTCATCGGCCGTCGAAACACCACGTAGCTCCTCAGGCACAATGTTCTCAACAGGCAGCGTGTTTGTGCTGAGCTCGTAGCCGGCAACACGACCAAGAATGGTGACCTTGCGTGCCACGTCCATTCCGTTCAAGTCGTCGCGAGGATCGGGCTCCGTGTATCCGCTGGCTTTGGCCACCGCCACGCACTCTGAGAACTTTTGCGTCGCACCAGGAATCGAAAAGTTGTTAAACAGGTACGACAGCGTTCCCGAAAAAATGCCCTCGACTTTGACAATCTTGTCGCCCGTGCTCACCAAGTCGTTGAGCGTCGATAGAACTGGCAGGCCGGCGCCCACTGTGGCCTCGTGGTAGATTGACGGGCCCGTCGGTGACGCAGTTAGATCTTGAATCTTACGGAACAGTGATATGTCGTTTGAAAACGCCTTCTTGTTGGGCGTCACCACATGCAGACCCTTGGACAGCCACAGTGGGTAGAGCTCGGCGATAGTGTCGCTGGAGGTACAGTCGACCACGGCGGTCGGACCCTTGAGCGCGGCGAGCGAGCTAGCAAACTGAATCAGATCAGCAGGGGTGGCAGTACTGCCCAGAATCTTTGTTTTCCACTCGCTCAAATCACCAACCGCAAACGGCGTCGACGACACGGCCATTTTCTTGGAGTTGATAATCCCAATAACGGCGATGGGCAGACGGCCAAAGCGAGAGGACTGCGAGTGTGCAACAAGCTGCTGGATCAGAGCGCTGCCTACAAGACCGGGACCGACGATTGCGACGTTGAGCATAGTGGTAATGTTTTATAGAGTACTTTTAAAATGAATAAGCGATAAGCTAAAGAAAAAGACGTCATCGGCGTGATGACCCACAAAAATAACCGCAATAACAAATCTGAGACATGGTTCGATGGTGATCAGAGATCACTGGCTAAGGGCGTCAATGAGTGGACCACCTGGTTCGACTCTGAGTATTGCCTAGATAGTAGTCACAATCTAGAGAGAGGTCGGGAGGGGAGTACTAACCTCATATTGAGTGTTTCCCGGTTAATTATCTAATCAATTGTTGCCTGGGGCCAGTTCAGCTCATCTCGGCGAGCTTTTATTCAGCTAGCATTTACACTGATTTAGAGAGGATATTGATGCGTTGAATGCACTCTTTTCGTTGACTTTTGCCTTAGGTTTTACTTTTAATATGCCAGCTTTACCACGTAAACAGACATGCCCAGAATCTAAAAGCTTTAGTGACGAGTGCTCAGTGTTGCAAAGTTTAGATGCTTATTTTATTCGACAATCGAAGATATGTACAAGGCAAACAGTGGCGGTTTGCAAATACCAGAGACGTCAACAAAGAGAGGCTTGCACTTGCAATAATCTTAAAAGACAAGTCAAACACTGCAAACAAAATATAGCAGCGCTCCAGCAATTGCTGGCCGACCAAACCAGTCAAGTAAACAACATCACCGACAGGCAAGTGTCTCAGAAACTAACCAACACGTTTTCACCAGTTATTTGTACGCTCAGTGTACTTACATATGTTCTAGCATAGATTACAGCGCGAGTATTTGGAAGAATCGGACACACTATGTAATGCTCGCACATCCACGATGGACTTGTAAGTACATTTATGTTCATGTTGCAACAATAAGCAATGTCATACGTTTTAGTTAAAAAAAGGTAGTTATAGTTCCCAGACGCTTCAAAACTTGGAGAATACAGTTTATTCGGCTATTCGCAAGTCTCGGGAAGAACGGACAAATGACATCGACATTGTTGAACCTTTACGTGATGTACCGTCCCCTAGTGCGCCGACAATAAAGCTAGCAGAGCTATTCAATGTGTCCAATAATGCCAATATTAGTAGCACAGGGTTTGTTTCGGGCAGAACCATGTCATACAGCGTACTGCAACACTCAAATCCAGAAATATAATTATAAACAATAGAAATATTCTAAGCAACTACAACTAAACTACAGGTCCAGCAGCAATAATCTCGGGAGTTGCCTTTTCCGCATACTCTCTGAAATTATTCTGAAACAGATGTGCGAGCTTGCCAATAGTCTCACCAAAGTCCTGGGCCGAGCTCTCCCACGCTTGCAACGGATCCAAGATCTTGCTCGGCACACAAGAAACTGTTTTTGGAATCTGCAAATTAAACATACCATATGTCGAGTACTCGGCCTGTTTGAGCTCGCCCGAATGGATAGCATCAATGATGGCCCGCGAGTACTTTAGTGCAATGCGCTTGCCCACGCCGTATCGACCACCGCTCCACCCCGTGTTGACCAGCCACACGTTTACGTTGTGTTCTTGCATCTTTTGCGCCAGCATCTGTGCGTATTTTACGGGATGCCATACCAGAAAAGGCTGGCCAAAGCATGCTGAAAACGTCGCTTCGGGCTCGGTAACGCCCTCTTCTGTGCCAGCAATTTTGGCCGTGTACCCCGAGATAAAGTGGTACATGGCCTGCGCCGGCGTCAGTTTGGACACCGGAGGCAACACGCCGAACGCATCGCACGTCAACAAGATAATGTTTTGAGGGCTGCTGCCAACACATGGCACTTTGGCATTCGGAATGTACTCGATCGGGTACGCGCACCGCGTGTTTTCGGTAATTGACGTGGCTGAATAATCAACAATACGTGATTTTTCGTTGTAGATGACGTTCTCCAGCACTGATCCAAAACGAATAGCATTAAAGATCTCGGGCTCTTTCTCGGCCGATAAGTCAACTGCCTTTGCGTAGCACCCGCCCTCAATGTTAAACACACCCGTGTCTGTCCACACATGTTCATCGTCACCAATCAGTTTACGAGCCGGATCAGCCGACAACGTGGTTTTGCCCGTGCCCGAAAGACCAAAGAACAGCGATATGTCACCATTGGGGCCTTCATTGCACGACGAGTGCAACGACAAAACGCCGGCCTTGGGCATCAGGTAATGCATAACCGTGAACACGCCCTTTTTCATCTCGCCCGCATACTCGGTGCCCAGAATAACCATCTGGCGGCGCTCAAAGCTAATCGCAACACTTGTCGGGCTGGTCATGCCTTTGGTGAAGCAATTGGCTGGAAACTGGCCCGCATTGACAATGGTGAAATCAGGCTCACCGAAATCAGCCAGCTCGTCAGCAGTGGGGCGGATCAACATATTGTTCATGAATAACGCATGGTACGCCCGCGCACACACCACCCGCACCTTAATGCGATATCGTTTATCCCATCCAGCGAATCCGTCAAACACATACAGTCGGTCGCGGGTGTTCAAGTAATCCAGCGCAGTCTGTGCATTAACGGCAAACGACTCTTCCGACAGTTTCTTATTGACTGGACCCCACCACACGTCGTCGACCGTCGATGTCTCCTCGACCACACGCTTGTCCCGCGGCGACCTGCCTGTCTTGGCGCCCGACCGCGCAATAAGTGCGCCCGTAGACGAAATAACCGTACCAGGCTCATAACGCAACGCATGCTCATACAGCCGGGCAAGTGGTGCATTGCGCTCAACGAGTTGGTGCTGCACCAGACCAGTTTCCTTGAGCGACTTCTCAAAGCTGGGGATGCAGGGAGTTGATCGTTGCATGCGAGGAGTCCGCTGCACCGCTTGCGAGTAAGGACAAAATAACATTGACCTGGGATATGCAATGGACCAGACAGCGCCGTACAGACGCATACACCGTGCATACTTTGCCAGTGAGTGACAGCGCAGAATCATTAGGATACAAAAATATGAAATACTAAAATAAAGAAGAAAGTTTTGAAGAGCCAAATAAAATGCATAAATATCTCTGACAATAGACAATGCTAAAAAGGGTAGCACAAAAATCTGAGCTAAAAACAGATGACATCACGCGCTTTACAATGACATCATGTCGGCGATCGAGGCACTGAGTTCAAAAAGCATGTGTCTGACCCTTGCAATTAAATTAAATAGTACTTGTTTTAGCCCACAAAATTGTTAGGGGTTCTAATTAGTGTGTGTATCTGGTTGTGATCTTCACAACAGCTGTTTAGAAATATCAAACATTTACAGAATAATACATGTCTAATAAAATGCTAAAGAGTTCCACTCCTGTGTTCTTTCCAAAGGCTCTATTAGAGCTTTGCCAATTCTTGATTATGCCTTGTCTTATACATACTTATTTTCCTCAGAGTTTGGCGAATCTAGCAAAATGATGCCTACCAATAGAATGCCTTTTGGAGTTACTGCAGATACCCATCACACTGTTTATCCTTCTAACCTCAGCCTCCACACCTACTGCACTTAATCCCCCAGATTCTTACAGTCCCACAATGACACTTAAATACAAGTGGTGGTTTACGTTGTGCTGTGTTGCCTGCCATTTAACAAAAAAGTGTTATTATATAGTTGCTTGATAGTTTGAAGAAAAGTGGCAAATTCAATGTCTTCTTAGTTTGGAGGGCAGGTAGTAGTTTCTATTATATAGTATAATGATTTACTTTGCTATTGTACTAGGGTTTTGTGGTTTTAGCTGACAAATTAAAAAATGTAATAAACAAATAATGTAAAATGTAATAAATCATTAATAAATCATTAATAAATCATTAATAAATCATTAATAAATCATTATGAACTAATAAGTAATGTTGTGGGGGTCTCAGCTGGGTCAGCTCTCCAGTCAGTACACCCTGTGAAGGGCAGAGTTTATAAGCTGTGTGTGAGTGTCTGCTGTTAGCTTAAGGCAGCTGTTCTGTAGGGTGACATTTCAACACTATCACCAAACACCAAGTAAAATAAGAACACACAAGACAATGAGATGGAAACTATACAGGTGCTTTCATAGGATACAGTAGCTGAGATGGAACTGGCCCAGACTTAGGTGTATAGTTTTTATAAGAAAAGAGGACTTTAGAAGAAGTTTGAGAATATTTTAAAACTTCAGGACAGCATGTCCTTATAAAAATCACAGAGCCCTAATGGCTCTGATAGAAGCTACGCCCTAATTTGCTAGGATATTGCTTAGGGCCAAATGCTTATACAACAATAGTGCTGTAGTAATAGATGCAATGAACATAATAATATAATATTCTGGCTAGACAACTAGCAGTAAAATGGTAACCAACATATCCACTATTAGGTGATGCTTACACACTGTCATCAAACAGTGAAGACAGCTCACATGACCAAGACAAAGCATCATCATTGTAGTATAATAAAATATTCTTTACTTAAAAATAAGTTAGTTCTCCTATGAAAATACTACCAGACAACATGTCCTTATATGTGTTACCAGAACATGGCTGACACTCAGAGAACCTAATCCAATATTTGATATAATAGATGTATGATACATGTGACATGTGGCTTAATTCACACAATCATACAACAGAGCAGCTGGCAGTATTGCCACTGGTGCTTGCTGGGCTACTTCTATGCAACTCATATGCTCATTGAGGCTGATCAGAATTGCTTCCAAACAGCTATAGTCGAACCTTGAGCTGTTAGATAATATGTCCATCATGTTTAATGTGGATGAATTTGGCTCTCCTGGCATAGTGAATGGCCAGGAGAGCAATTAAAATTGACTAAAATAAAATGTTGCAATAGGTGAGTGCAAGGGGGGCATCACAGAGAGAGCACAGTAGGGGGTCTGTACAGCATATGTGAAAATAAAGGAGTGTATTTTAGTAAGGAAAAATTAAGAAACTGTGCAAAAACCTGCATTCTTATGTCCTGGTGGCAGCCCTATGCTTGTGCTCCATGTCCCCATGTTACCATGTTGTGGTTATGTTGCTGTCCAATTACAGCATGCACATCAATGGGCGAAGAAAAGGGGGCAGAAAGGCAAAGGGAAAAATAGGCCCAAACAATTACTGTAGTATAAATTGTTTAATAACTTTAAAACAAGTTAGTTTCTCCTACAAAAATACTACAGGACAACATGTCCTTATATATGGTGTCAGCCGTGTGCTGACACAGGGAAAACCTAATCCAATATATGATGTGTCATATATGTATAATACATGTGACATGATATATATCTCACATGATTATACAACAATTACACCTTGGTGTCAGTTAATCTCTCTCTGATTATGGATCAGTCATTGCATGGTCCTGATCCATGCTGGGGGATCTGTCAAGTATGGGTACAGGTCTTCTACCTCCTTGTGAAATCAGCAGAGTTTGTGCTGAAACCTAGGCAATGCAAGTTGTAGTGTATCTGTAAGTGCACTATTGGCATTAGTGAATATCATTTTGAATTACAATGTCCAGCAAAAGAAAAGTACTCAATCACCAACTCATATGTAGCTGTTGTCCTGTTAGATATTACTGACTGCATAGTTTATGCCACACTGGTGATTGCCATTTTACTGCTACTTGTGTGTCTTGCACATCTCATTTTTTGTTTGTTGCATCTAATGCACTATATACCTCAGTCAGGGCCAGTTTCATCTCAGCTACTGTATCCTATGAAAGCACCTGTACAATTTTCATCATATTGTCTAGTGTGCTCTTGTTTACTTGGTGTTTGGTGATAGTGTGTAATTGTCACCTAACACCCAAAGCATTCCCTTTGTTGAACAACTGTATCCTGGAAAAGAAGAAGGTGCATTTTAAAAGGAATATGCATCCTTTGAAAACAAAAGAATCCTTTGCTAAACAAGTGTGTCTTTCAAAGAAGAATCCTTTGCTAAACAAGTGTGTCTTTCAAAGAAGAATCCTTTGCTAAACAAGTGTGTCTTTCAAAGAAGAATCCTTTGCTAAACAAGTGTGTCTTTCAAAAAAGCTTCCTTTGCTAAACAAGTGTATCCTCTTTAATTTACACAATTATACATCACACAAATTGGAACCCATCCTAGAAACAAGATCTAAAAGGCAGGGGTTTGCCCCTGTGGAAGTACTCACCCCTGCCCTTCACCTATGGGGGTACTGGCTAGGGAGCTTACCCAACTGGGGCTTCCACGTCATTATTCATTTTTATATTAAAAGTGAAGTGCCATCTAAAACCTAACCCTAACACAAAAGAGCAAATAGCAAAGTGAATAGGTCTACTATAAAATAAAACCTCCAGCTGCCCACCACCTAAAAAATACAATTGAATTTGCTACTTTTCTTCAAACTATCAAGCAAATATATATTTACACATTTTTGTTAAATGGCAATCAATGTAAGAAGACCCCCTCAATCAACATTCACATGTAATTGTGGGACTGAGAGATATGTAGGAAATACTTGCAGTACATGTGGTCGCTCAAGTTAATAGGATAAATAATGTGATGGGTATCTACAGTGAATCCAACAGGTATACTATTATTAGTTGATGCTTTGACAGGGTTACCAATGACAAATGACAATGAAGGCAACCAAGGTAAAGTAATATCACCTAATCATTGATTATGTATATCAAGGTCAAGAAACATCAAAGCTTATAAATTGGTGTTTAGAAGAGATTAAAGTAGAAACCTTTACCTTCTTTTGGTCTTGAATCAGCTTTAAAGTGTTTGATAAATCTGAACAGCTACTTGAACCTCACAGCTCAAGACACTTACACATATCAAGTTTCTAGGTCTGGTCTGTGCTGCAAACTCTAGGCAGCATATTAAAGTTTTAATAAAACAAGGTATCCATTTGTTTTGGACTCATATTAGAGTGTGCTAAAACATTTTATTTTGTCATGAGCCCCAATTGGCATATCTATGGTTTGATTGGAATTATGTCACAAATGTTCTAGAATTAGTAAAAGTTGGTAAAAAGCTAAGGGCACCTGCCCTGATTAATTGTAATGTTTGTCTTTTAGGAGCACTTTAACAATTATTAAGCTTGATGTGCATAGTCCTTGTTGAACGATTGTTGTATGATCATGTGAATTAAGCCACATGTCACATGTATCATACATCTATTATATTGAATATTGGATTAGGTTTTCTAAGTGCCAGCTGTGTTCTGGTGACATATATAAGGACATGTTGTCTGGTAGTATTTTCATAGGAGAACTAACTTATTTTGAAGTAAAGAATATTTTATTATACTACATGCTCCCAGTGTGACCTTGTCTGTGCTGTTGGGTGCTGCTGCAACTGTCAGCATGCAGGGGAGCTTGGAGTTATATAAAAAGCATAACCAGGGCTTTTTAGGCTGTGGTATCCAGTGATCTGTGCAGACCTGGGAAGCAGTGCTGCACCAGTGCATTGCTCACCTGCCTGAGAACTACAACCCAGGCTTGTGCAGACTACTGGATACCACAACTAGAAAAGTATGCCCATACTTATTAAGGAGCTCTAAGCTGCCCTACATACTAACTGTTGCTGTGGCTCCAGATGGTGCAGACAAGATGATGCTAGGAGCAGCTGGTGGTATTGTTGCTGGCATGCACTGCACAGCCTCCATATGGCTCATACACTTGTCAAGATTGATCATAAATGCTTCTAAACAGCTAAAGTCATACCTTGGGCTCTTGGATAATGTGTCCATTACATCTAACACCTATGCATTTGGCTCTCCTGATATAGCAGATGGCAGGGAGAGCAAAGATTAAAAGACTAGAATAATTGTTACAAAATGAGCAAGTGCAAGGGGGAATTGCAGTAGAGACACAGCAGGGGGGCTGTGCAAAATGTATGTGAAATAATATGAGTATATTCTAGTAAAGAGAAAAAGCTAGAAACTGTGTGAAAACCTGCATTTATATGCCCTGGTGACAGCACCCTTGTGTTTATACTTGGTGTTGTTGTGTCGTTGGAATGCTGTGCGCCAATCAACAGGCAAAGAAGAGGGACAGAAAGACAAAGAGAAATGCTGTGTGCAACAGGGAAAAACAGGCCCAATAATGGACAATCAGAGGTGTCAGTTAATCGCTTATCCGATTATGGATCAGTCACTGCATGGTCGTGATCCATGCTAAGGGATCTGCTGGGCGTGGGTCCAGGCCTTCTACCTCCATTGGCTTGGGTCCAGCTCGGGCAGTCCCCGGCACCGGAACCCGCTCGGGGGTCCCGCAACAACAAACGAATGCAAGAAACAGCTTCTAGAAACAAATATATTGGGAGAATGAAAAGCTCAAATCAATCATATGGTTGGACGATACCCTTTGGCGCGCTTGTGGTAAAACGTAAGAAAGTCGCGCTTATCCATAGCAGTAAGCTTCGTCATGCGTAACCTCGACAACTGCATCAAACGGTCCGCAACCGCATCATCGATATCCACCGGCTCCACATCTTCATCGCACAACGCCGGAGCATCTTTCATACGCGGACAGTCTTCAGGGTCCAACATACGCACTACCAACGAATTGTAAATCTGGGCACACACCCCGAAAAGATGGACAAACTGGTTGCCCAGCGAATACACCGGACTAAACGCTTGAGCCGGATACTTTAGCGCCATAACATACACCTTTGCCTTTTCGTCCAAATTCGCGGCATCCTCAAACACAGGCAACAACTGCAACAACGCCCGGCCATTCGTCGTCGCGTTCTCTGGAAACACCACCACTGGTCCCATACGTTTCACACGAGCATCACGCACCACAGATCCCAGCGATTGCGCCTCGCTTGCCGGCAATAACGCTGGAGTCGCCCGAGCCGGTGCCCGCAACGCCGTCCACATGGAAACAGGGCGTACACGAGTTGATGCATTGTCTAGTTCGACAAACACAGGGTTGTAGCGCGCAACCAGCCACAAAATGTCGATATATGAGACGTGGTTGGCGACAATGACGTCACCCGACTCTGCACTTTGACCGTTTGTTGTGGAACGCCGGCCTTTGCGCAAACTGACGGTCTTTGCGTCGATTGTGTGGAACCCCATTATGAATAGTGCTAGTCGAGCAAGAGCTGATCGGGTGAGTCGCGAGTATCCGCGTCGTATTTGAGGTACTACAAGTAGCGTCCCGAGTGCTGCCGTCACAACGTCGAGTGCAGCTATGGCGGCCAAGGCGGCGAGCCGCACGACTGACGCGACTGGCCCAACAGCATACGATTTGATGACGCCAAACACACTCGCTACTGCGCTCTGCTGTGTGCGTGCTGGCACAGGCTGCAAAAACGGCTGAATGCCCGTTCCCGAATCCCTCCACTTTGAAAACTTTTCCATTCCGAGCAATACAGACAAATTTAAAAGAGGCAAGAAATTGATTGTTTTTTGGAAGCTAGCAGTTTGCAAAAGGCTTGGTTTTATACTGCACATGTGTTTCCCACAAGTTAGAATTGTCGGTAAATGTCCAGCAAAAGCATTTTGTAAAACGCACGCGTGGACCAATCAAACCAAGACATGTAATATTATATTTTAGGTTTAGATGGACTTGCTCAAGGAGACAATAAACCGCGAGGTAAAGAAACGCAAGAGCCAGTACGAGCGAGCAAAAGACAGTGACGCAACGCACAAGAAATATGTACGAGTTGTCGATCTCGACAATGCATCCACGCCAGACGCCGAACTGTCCTCTCTGAAGCCAACTGCCAGCACACATGCTGCGGCCAATGCATCTGCGAAATCACCAAAAATCGCCGACACACAGTGCGTGAGTGACGTGGCCGACAAGCCATTGCAACTAGCCAGCTCGGAAGTAGTGAAGCGACTGCGAGCTCGCGGCGAGCCCACCCGCCTGTTTGGCGAGACCGATCATGCTCGCCACGCCCGGTTGCGCACGCTCGAGCTCTCGGAAGAAAAGCGGGATGGGCAGCAAAACGAGTTTCATCGCGTGCTCGCTCAAGTCGAAGAAGGCGCAATGCTGTCGGACCTCAAGCGCCAGGCGCAAATGTCCGACGACTCGGACACAAAACGACAGCACAAACTAGCCGCCCTCATGGCGTTTGATGTATCAGATATATCGCCTTCGTTGCTGCGCACAGATGTGGACCGTGTGTACTCATTGCTGTATGTGTATTTTAAGCGCTTGTTGTACGAGTGGGACGATTATCTAGGATTACGGGGCGATGACGAGCGTAGATCGGCGGATGGCAAAATGGCGGCGGCCACTCAACGCCAGTCGGCCGAGTACCTGCGCCCGTTATTTCGGAGCCTCAAATCGCGAACGTTGCAAGCAGATGTTTTGGCAAGAATTACAGAGATTGCTCGGCATATGCTGGACCGCGAGTACATGCACGCAAACGACGCGTATTTGCAGCTGTCGATTGGAAATGCGCCGTGGCCGGTCGGCGTTACTCAAGTGGGCATCCATTCACGGGCATCGCGAGAAACTATCAATGCGAATAAAGTCGCGCATGTGCTGAACAACGAGACGCAGCGCAAGTGGATCCAGTCGATTAAGCGGCTCATCCGGTTTGCTCAGACCAAATACCCGCCAACTGATTTGGCCAAAATGGCTGGCTAAAATAATCCCCACAACTATGCCATATGTGAAAATCATTTTGTAAACGAAAACGTTCATTTTTCTATAAATTTGAGTATAATTTCATAAAGCAAAAGGATAATGGAGCTTCAAGAGCAATTGGAGGCACTGGGCTCGGTGCTAAAGTCGCAGATAATGAGCGACCTCAACTCATGGGAAGACCGGCGACGCGAAACGCAGTCGAGGAGCAGCAAAAAAGCAGCCAAACGCGCCCGGCCCGCGCCTCTTCCCGAGATCCCACACAATACACTCGTGGAGCTACGGCGGGTGCAGCTCGAGCTGTTTAGAGACCACGAGGCAGGAGAAAAGATTATCAGCTGGGCAATCAGTGTGTTGACGGTGTTTGTCTCGGTGGCCGATATGAAAGGCAACTGCAAGCTCACAGATCTGATCGGATTGCCTGGCACCAAATCAGTGTTCCAGCTGCTTGTATTGGCTGTCGAGAGCTCGTTTTCGCGCAACGAGCCGGAGCATGCCGAAAGTGCGTTCATTGACGCTGTGCTGGCCACCAGCAAGAACCCACGAGCCGTTACGTGGATTCTCCACCAATACGGGCTCACCCACAGCCGCCAGTTCCCGCGCTGCTTGCACATGCATGCCGTGAGTCAGTTGGCCCACGGCAACGCATCTATTGTCGGCACAGAGTCTACGGGACTCAACACAGCCATAAGCGACTTGGCTGCATCTCACCCAGACCAAAACACACGCGCGCTTGCCGATATCCTCCATTTGTACCGCCAAGCAGTCTCATGCAGCATCTCTGGAGAATCCATCGAGGAAAACGACTCTCGCCGGTTTGTGTTGTTCTATTTGCTGCACATGCAGAGCGTGCGTTTGGGCGTTGGTGAAAAAGAGTCGCGCGACGAGTGGCTGGGCAGTGCCATTCGCTTTGAAATGCAAACGGGGTTTTCCCGGTTTCTTGTGCAGCGCGACGATGTGTGTGAGGCACGGCCGTTGGCAGAGTCTATACAAGTGTTGTATGGCGACCATGGACGGGCCAAAAAAGTGTCTGACCAGGCGCTGGATATTGCACGGGTGCTTGGTGTGTTTGAGGTGATCAACATAGTTATCTGCAAAGGCAATGAGGAGACTAAGGATGATGAGGAGATCAGGGATGATGAGGAGACCAAGGATGATAAGGAGATCAAGGATGATGAGGATATCAAACACAAAGTGGAGATCAAACCCGATGACGTGGAGATGGAGGATGCAGATAGCGACCGCATGTGTCTGGCATTTATCGACGCATGCGCCCAAACCCTGCGGCGGCTAATCAAGCGTGAGCAAGAGCTCATTGTGCTGAGCCAAATGCCACGGTTAGTAAAGCAACTGCCGCAGCCCGTGCCACCCGGACTGCAAGAAGCCGTACAGCGCGGCGGCCGCACATACAACAACGGACCTATTTCACTTCCAACGCTGACTCCCGAAGACGCCAAACCTCTGTGCGCTCGGCTGTTTTCGCTCATTCGCGCATCCAGCCAATTGGCAACTGATCAGTCATTGCAGCTCCACACGTTGCTGTGCGACTCGGCGCCAATGCTCGTGGAAATAATGGCGTCTCGAATGGACTCGATAGCCGCCGCCAAAGCACTCGTGCGCTTTGTAGTTGACGACTGGCCAATGCGCTCCACAAACGGACCTGATTCGCGGGCGGCCACAGCGTTGCTTCGGTCGCTGGTGGCCATTGGCGAGCTGCATCGCGGCATGTTGCTTCCCCGGCTTCAGCACATTACAAGTGTGCGGCTTCGCGGGGACATGGACCCTGAACACGTGCAACACATGGTGGATGTGCTGTCCCTGGCCGTTGCCCGCCAGACACAAATATCATCTGGCCATGGGCTTCAAACGACAAGCGAGGCCGTGGACGGTTTGTGCAGCGTGCTTGTGGCGAGCTGGCGGCCGATGTGGCAGCGCTGCTTCTCTGTGTCCCTCGACCAGGGCGACAAACTGGGCCCTGGCCGCTCGTGGGCTATGCGCACGTCCCTGGTCCATGCCCTGCGCCGAATGCTACAGACATCAAACCACAGAATGCAAACAACCGACCGTATTTCGCTGCTCGAACATGCGTTGTGTGAGCTGGCCAAGATCCAGCACGCCATTGCCCACGCGTCGTTCGAACACCGGTCTCACACCGACGTTATGGGCATGGTAGAGCTGGCCCGCAGTCTGTTATCTCTGTGCATCCTGCAGTGCGCAAGCGCAGACGTGGAGCGCATCGCGATAGAACGGCTCATGCAGCTGATCCTTGCGCGCCCATCAATTACCGAAGAAACAACTGCCATTCGCAATGTGTTCTCCATAGACTGCGGCGCGTGCGACAACATGATGCGCACGAGTGCTAGCTCCGAGGCCAACGTGGATCCCCGGCTCGAGACAATGCTGGCGGGCCAACTCATGAGCCGTTTGGACGCAGCTCGTGCGGAGGACACTTTGCAAACAGAGCACATGGTATGGCAAAATGCCGTGCGACCGTTGGCAAAGTACCCGCGCTCCGGACTCTCGCACTCGCGCGACCGCTACGACGACGCATGGGCGTTTGCCAAACCACGGACTTTGCCAAACTCCCGTTGCCCGCGCATCCTGTGCACAGCGGTCCTTGTGCTGGCTCAGGGCTCGCACTCTGCTGCCGATGCATTGGCTCAGTTGCTTGAAGAATATTACGCAGACGCGCTGCTGAGCATGCCGCCCATGCTGCTGGACGCTCGCTTGGACGGCGAGCTGCACGTGCGCCCCGAACATATGGAGCTGTTGCACGATGTGCGGCGGAATGCGGGGCTGGAGCATGTGCTGTTTGAATCCATTAAAAGCTCTACGTATGGGGCTCGTGTGGCTCGTCACCTGGTGAGCGCGTTGCTCGTCGCTCTTGTGGTGTTTTGGAACGGTGCGCTTGGCGAACCGGCCGTGCGGCGCGCCGATGACGTGGCGTTTACCGCTCGTGTGGTCACGCTAGTCAACGACGCGTATGCGGACGACGTGCATGTGGACATTTGTCCGCTGTTTGAGTTTGTAACAGGCATGGAACTGGCCCGGCTTTTGCACCGCTGTGTATGGCGCTACGTGTTGCACCGTATGCCAAATGCTGAACGCAAGGCGCATGCGACGGTTCGCCACGTTATGCGCCAGCATATCGTTCGCGCTGCTCCGTTGTTTGCCTCCATTTACCCGTCCTAATCTTTGCATGTTTCGTATCTAGTCTACCTTTTTCTTGAAACAAAAGTATTAGGGATAATTTGAAATATAGAACCAAACACATTAAATGAAAAGGCAAATGAAAAAGAATAGAATAATAAAAGGCTAAGGAATAGCAAGGAAAACGAGCTTAAAGGATTAAACACTTGTTCCTCTTCTTTGGAGCCTGCGGAGGAGACAGCACGACGCGAATGGCCTCGTCAAACACGCTCTTCAACCCCTTTTGCGTCAGTGCCGAGCACTCGAGGTACTTTGCCGCCTGAATGCCTCGCTGCATCTCCAGTCCCTGCTGGAACGAAATGGGCGACGCGCCCTTCTTTCTCAGCTTCTCGATTGTGTCGGGGTCTTCGCGCAGATCGAGCTTTGTGCCAACAAGGATCATTTGCACGCCGGGCGCGTGGTGGCTGATCTCCGGGTACCACTTTGTCCGCACGTTCTCGAATGACGGCGGAGAAACGAGGGAAAAGCACACGAGGAACACGTCCGTTTGCGGATACGACAGGGGACGCAGCCGGTCGTAGTCTTCTTGGCCCGCAGTGTCCCACAGTCCAAGGTTGATCGGCTTCCCGTCCACCATCACGTTCGCAGAGTAATTGTCAAACCTATTCGCAAAATTGTTAGAGAGCAATTAGTGAGGATGTTCTTTGTACATTGCGACTTTATATATTTGCATGCTGACAGTTGAACGCTCCGCATTCGCAGTCTACGAATAAACACCAAGCACTTGTCTTTTGTCGACAAAAGAAACTCCAGGTTGTCTGTCTGCTTTGCAAGCTCAGACACACATGCAACGTCACAAAAGAGCTCCATTAATGCAACCGACTGTTGTTGAGAAACACAGCCAGGGTGGAGCCCACAGGAAGGGATTCATTTATCCCCAGGAACAACTCCCAAACTGAAACAAACAAAAAGCCACACGTCCCGCGTCTCAACGAAACGTCCTTGGTCTATACCAGCCAGTATTGGTTCACTTACACTGTTGGAATGTACTCGCCCGGGAAGGCATTGGTCGTATAGCTGATCAAGAGACATGTCTTTCCGACCGCACTACACTGTACCAAAAACGAAATAAAGGGTTAGCTGCACATGGTCCAGATATGTCCTCAAAGACCGCTCGGTGCGTCAAAGCGCTCTTTTTGCAAGCGTGCAAATCAACAAGAGTGTGTGAACAACATGCCACTGGCCCACGCCGAGAAAGGTATGCGTTGCAAGTAAAGCTCGCTTTGCGCGGCCAGCTCCACGCGTTCTTCCGCCCACGCCAAAAAGTGCACTTTAAACGCGCAAAATAAATATAAATAAAAACAACTTACCCGTCACCAACGACTACGCATTTAATGGCCTGCATTGCTTTTTTCTGAAAGAGGAAACTCTAACCGACGACTAAATGTCTATGAATTTGCAGACCAGTTATAAATAAACCGAGTTTGACTCTAGCAAGAAACAATATCAATACCAAACATAAAAAGCAGGCAGAGAAAAAGGCAGGAAGAGAAAAAAGTGTGTAAAGAGAAATTGGGGGTGGCCAGAAAAGGATGGACACAAATTACAAACCGAAACGTGATTATCAACGAAAACAAGCATGGGCAACAAAAGGATGAGTAAACAGGACCACCACCAAACCTGGTTTTCTCCTATGCGAGGACGGAAGGCTCCGTCTTTAGCTCGTTTGGACGGTAAAACCCCTGTTTGCTGTGCAACCCCGAGTAGCTGGGATACAAAAAGGTCACGCTCAACAAGAATGCCCTGGCTATTATTGCTCAACGCCTGCTTTTGACAATTTGTCATCTCGTGAGATGTGCAACACGAGGTTGCCAATTCAAAACCTCTGCTCTTTTGTGTCCGTTGCAGCCCATGCAACTGTAGTTTTCTGCGCAACCAGCGTGACTAGCATATATCCTTCCTCAAAACCACATAAAAATACGGTAGTGACGTGTCTTTTTGGTCCATAAAAAGTCAGTCCCTCGGCCTTTTTTGTGCAATTCGGCTATCAAATAAAAATGCAGGTCCTGTTCAAGAAGCAACGCAGAACCACAGGAACATACAGAATCGCGTCTGCAGATATGCCAAAAGACGATACATACCTTTTTGAGAGGTGAGTTACGCAAAGATAAAGTCGTGCGCCGAAAATAAGCCCGACAAAGATAAAACTGAGCTTAGAGGCCTCTAGATAAATAAAGAGTGCGTAAATAATGTATAATAAAACAGATCAAGAAGAAAAAGAGGTTCGGGAGATGGGAATAAATGCTGCTTGTGTGCAGCTCCTTTTTTGGGTTTCTTGTTCTGGTACTTTTTTGTGCATGCATGGTTTCTACATGTCAATAACAAAGTAAGCCATGGAAAATGCTGTAGCGGCCAAAGCACCTTTTCCCATTGGAATACGCAAGCAAACTTGTCCTGCTTTGCACCATTGCCAGTGCCAACATGATTGCTGTATTTTTAAGAGATGCAAAGGTGCTTTTGATAGTTGTTAGATGGAAACTGGCACTGTTGTTGTCTTGTTTTCAAAAGAGATTGTCACTAATGGGTTTCGTGCTGGCCAGGCAAATCCCTTTGCATATTTCCTCCATTTTGGTATCGGAACCAATCCACGATCTTTCCACGTCTTTCAATGAAAAGTTTGTGGTGCAAATGCCAACCAAAAACGTTTTATTTGAGCATTTAGAAAATATAAAGGCAAACGCCTATTGAAAAAGATCAATAGTCTAAAATTTGAAAATCGGTGTGTTTGGAACTGCTACGCCAAACATCCAATTGGCAATTGAAACTACAGTGTTCTGATCATGCAATTCGTCAGCAACGCTTGCACTATACATATTTTCCCGGCGTAACACACGATCTACTGACAACAGCCTTGAGCAATAGTTGGATCGAACTCCGTATGCTTTGAATTACACCACAAACAAGAAATGGCTTGGCTCAATGTAGAAACAACATGATTCCGAGAACAAAGTATCAGACATCAAAACGCAGTTGGACATTGTATTGAAAGGTGAGAAAATATAAAGTCCAGCTTCCCAGAAAACAGAGGAATGTATTTTACGGGGGTTTACTCCTCCTCCTCGTCGTTGCCGCCAGCAGAGCGCTTAGCGCGCTTGCGGGCAAGACGGCCCGGACGTCCTCCGCCGAACGGCGAGGTCAGGGCAAAGTCAATGTGCTTCTGCGAGTCCAGACGCACGATGAATGACGGAACGTTGACGACCTGCTTGCCAACACGGATGTGACGCTGGCGGATCAGCACACGAGCGTGGTGGATCGAGCGGGCCAGACCAAGCTTGTACACCTGGGTCTGCAGACGGCGCTCCAAAAAGTCCTCAATCTTGAGCGACAGCACGTAATCAAGCTTCGCCTTGGACTCGTCCAGCACACCGATACGGATCAGACGACGGATCAACGCGTTACCCTCGAACAGACGACGAGCGTCGTTCTTCTCCATCTTCAACAGCTCACGAGCAGCACGACGGATGTTCGACAGCGTGTACGCAACACGCCAGATCTCGCGCTTGTTACGCAGACCGTACTCTCCGCACAGCTTCAGCTCGCCGTCAAGACGCTCGGTCTCGAACGGGTTGCGGGGCACCTTGTAGGTCTTCGAGTCTACAGTTTATATATGCACAGAACACAAGGCAAAGATGGTGAAGACAACGCTGTTGTGCTGTCTTCCCAGATAACTCATAGCTACGAGTGGGGGGTGGTTCGTTCGTGTCCAGAGAGCCTTGCTGAGCTTCTCTTTCTGACTGTAGCATGAGGTGTGGGTTATGTCAAATTACATGGCAGTTGCGCAACAGACTTGCAAAAGAAAAGGAGGGCTGGTGCCGATTGGCGCCGCTCCTCTCTCGCAAGCATGCTCATTGCACATTGTGTTTGGTCCTCAGCTTTACATTCATGAAATACACTTGTTGGGAGGCATTGTCGGCTAATTCAAATATTCGTATACAGAACACAGCGAAGAAAAGAGAGAGAACCCTTGTGCGCTTGCTGGCTGATGCCGACTCTTTATTTTTCTTGCTCACTGCCCAGGCATGGCTTGCTCACTGCCACAGCTTCAAAAAATTCTCTACCACCCCGGCCCACATCAACGCAGAAATCAAATCACGATCATTGGCAGCGTACTCATTGGCTGTATGTCTATCACGTGGGTACAGTTAAACTCACGTGCCTGAGGCCAGGGTACCCCCGGGCCGCTGAGCATAGCGGTGGTTGGGCACGCAGCGGCTCGCGGCTCTGCCAAATCCCTCAAAAGCTGTCTGGACTACAGACAAAAAAATTTTCATAGTAGGCTGGGGGTGTGTGGGCTGCTTTCAAGCGTTGCCTGCGCAGAGCCGACTGAGCTGAAGAAAGTTTTCTTTAAGAGCTGGCTGGAGAAGAAGAGCCTGGCTGTGAAACCTCCTTTTTCCACTTTGCAGTGCTGAACCCTTTAATTTCAAAAAAGAGCCCATCAAGAAGGTAAACTAAATTTTAGTCGGGCGGTGGGCAAATCGCTCTCTGCTGGCAACCTGGATCTCGAGTGCAAATGCTACCCAATTGGATAGCAAAGGAAGGAGTGTGAAGGAAGGATAGCGAATGGACATGATAGTTCTGGTTCGCAAGAAGAGCCCTCATAGTATGCGTATTGGGAGCTGGAACATACAGCCAGGACATTGCGGCAGGAGCTGGCTGCCCAGAACAGCAAAACGAGAGCGTATGACTGCCATAGCCGATCTTGCTGCGAGCAACCACGATCCAACTTTATACTTCTTCCTTTTGCGAGCACTTGAACCAGCAACGAGTACATTGGCCAGTACATATTTACTAACCACATGAATTACTTTAACCTCAATAGTCGTCACTATGCCTCACTCGTTCGGTTACCGCGCTCGTACCAGGTACATGTTCGCTCGCAAGTTCCGCCAGCACGGAGCTCTGCACTTGTCGACCTACCTGAAGACCTACAAGGTCGGCGATATTGTCGACGTTATCGGTAACGGTGCGGTCCAGAAGGGTCTGCCTCACAAGTTCTACCACGGCAAGACTGGTGTGGTGTACAACGTTACCAAGGCCGCTGTCGGCGTGATTGTGCACAAGCGTGTGGGCAACCGCTACCTGGAGAAGCGCATCAACGTGCGTATCGAGCACGTCCACCACTCCAAGTGCCGCGACGACTTTTTGCGCCGCGTGAAGGAGAACGCCGCCAAGGCCAAGGCTTCCCGCGAGAGCGGCGAGCGTGTCCAGCTCAAGCGCCAGCCCGCCCAGCCCCGTGAGGCCCGCTTTGTGTCGACCAAGAACAACGAGCCGACCACGATCGCTGCCATCCCGTACGATACTCTTATCTAAGCGGAGAGCTGTCCCTGCAGATACGTTTGCCCCTTCCTTTTGTGCGGGAATGTCGTCTGGGTTTTTCTCAAATACATTGCCTCTCCATACTCCTAATGTCCAACATGTCGATAAAGGCCTTGCAATGCACATGTCTTTTTCTTTATGGCCACCAGCAAGAAATTTGTTGAGCACTGCATGATTTGCATGTATCAGACGTGCTTTTGTTTGGAAAATATTTTAAAGGCGCTCGGATGATTTCTGGAGGTTTGCCTCTTTTCCTTATTTTCGTCTCCACATTTGCTTTCTACCTGAATCTGTATCAATCTATTTTCTTTTTCTCCCGCCAAAATAACGACACTCAATTCGCGACTAACAATGGCGCAAGTGAGCTACCTGGACGTGTTCTGGTTCGTGCCAAACCTCATTGGCTACACGCGAGTGGGCCTAGCAGCCGCAGCAGTGTTCGGGATGTACTACGAGCACCCGTTCCTGACATTCGTGTCATACGGACTATCTGAGCTGCTCGATGTGGCCGACGGGTACTATGCACGGAAGCTTGGCCAGTGCAGCAAGCTTGGCGAAGTGCTCGATATGGTCACGGACCGGTGCACAACCACCGTGCTTCTCGTGTACCTGGCACAGCTCTACCAGAGCAACATGCTAGCACTGCTCTTCTGCTTTATCGTCTCGCTGGACATCAGCAGCCACTATATGCAAATGTACAGCCAGCTGGTTACAGGCAAGACGAACCACAAGGAAATGGGCGATAATTCTCACTGGATCCTCAAGGCGTATTACACTGATCGGCGAGTGTTGTTTGCCTTTTGCTTTGGCAACGAGTCGTTTTTCATGCTGCTCTACCTGAACAAGTACCTGCCCACATACGCGCTGTATTTGTCCGTGCCGCTGACCCTGGCTGCGTTCCCTATCTTCTTTATCAAAAACGCTATCAATGTCGTGCAGCTATACGAGTCTGCCAGCGATCTTGCTCGTCTCGATGCTGCGGAGATCAACAAGAACAAAAAATAGATGAACAAATCGCAAAGTTTTTTATGGGTTCAAAAATATTTTTTGCGAGACAATGGAAAAATTAGGCTCATCAGCCCTTTTTTGCTTGTAAGACCGCGTTCTTTTTATTCAGCTTTTCTTTCAATTTACCACCTAGACTAGAATTTAACTATAGAAGGCGTGCCTACAAATTTACATAAACTAGTTAATGGCGTCGACACACACAATACCCAGCGTGCCGGTATCGCGAGACAAGCATGTTCCAGTGGCAGTAGAGCGACACGTTGAGCCGTGGCTGCACTTTGTAGCTGGCGGGCTCGGAGGCATGGTCGGAGCAATCGCAACGTCTCCACTCGACGTGCTGCGGACCCGGCAACAGCTCTCGGGCACTCGAGCAGCGCCATCCGTGCAGACTGGCAGCATGCTGAGCCGATCGTTGCGGCCACTACTTACCACTGGCGTGGTTCTCAAAGAGCTATGCGTAAAAGAAGGCGTCCGTGGGTGGTTTGCCGGGCTGGGACCGGCTCTAGTGGGCATAATGCCGTCGCGAGCAATCCAGTTCTTCACATACGCCAACACCAAGACTGCATTGGCTCAGTATCACGGTGGCAAAGAAACACCGTTGATCCAACTGTCATCCGCAGGATTTGCCGCCATGGTGACAACAACCGCCACCAGTCCGATCTGGATGGTCAAAACACGCATGCAACTGGCTCCACACACATACGCGAGCAGCCTATCGTGTCTCCGCGCCATTGTGGAAAAAGAAGGGTTACGCGGGCTGTACAAGGGAACGAGTGCTGCATATTTGGGCGCATCGGAGAGCGCGATCCAGTGGATGATCTACGAGCAGCTCAAGCGGGTGGTGCGCCGGAGATCTGATACATCGGGGCAGGCATCTGGCGCCAAAACAGTCACAAATTGGTTCGAGTACTTTGGCGCTGCGGCGGCGGCCAAGCTGATGGCGTCGGTGGTCACGTACCCACACGAGGTGTTGCGCACGCGGCTACGTCAGCCGCCTGACGCAAACGGCAAGGTCAAGTATCGGGGTCTGGTCAATTCCGCCAAAATCATCTTTGCTGAGGAGGGCATGCGCGGCTTTTATGGCGGACTTACTCCTCATCTCTTGCGCACGGTTCCTAATGCGTCAATCATGTTCTTGGCATACGAGTTGGTTGTCCATTATTTTGGCACAGTCAAGCCAGTTGCACAATAGACGTCCCTTTATATGTAATGTACCTGTCACGACCAAATTTACTGGAGATAGTTCTGTGAATTTTTGCACACAAGCTCTAAGGGTCTCCCTCCAGGCGCCAAACACCCTGTACTTTATGCTAGCTCTGATAGAAAGTGTCGTTTCCTCGGTTATTGATCGGCATAATCTAATTTTGTTTCTGATTGTGCATATAAGACTGTAAAATCGCGTTTTCGTTGTTCTCATTTCTGTAACTCATTCTCCCTCTAATCTCTATACACACCTGGGAAGCTACAAATGTCGGCAGCAACAACGGCAACAGCAGATCCTTTGGAGCTGTTTCGACGGTACACAATTGAAGGAAAGTCAATCGAGTACCTTGATGCGGATGGCAACCCATCCGATTTGTTGCAAGCAGCAACCGTGCGGTTTGGCGAAGACGCGTCTTTTCCGCGCGACACACCCACGCGTTACTCACGCGGCAACAGCGACTCGGACCAGTACACGCTGTCAGCGCTCTTGCATTTCTTCAGCCACCGCGACCAGTCCTTTTACGAGTACATGAAGACGACCAACACGCTGGGCCTGCAAACAGTGTCGTTCAGCGACCGAGGCAGCCTGCTTGACTACATTACGGGTAAAACCGACAAATTTGGTGGTGCAGACAATGCAGCAGTCGTGGCTGGAGAGAAGCACGCGAGTAGCGATGCGACAGGCGATGGACGGCGGACTCGACTGCGCACGGGGGAGGCAGAAGGAGCGGGGGAGAGCGGGATGGGCGCAGATTCGGCCAACGACGTTGCGCGGGAAGTTATGCGGCGGGAGCGCTCATTGGTCAGTACATCGTCGGCGTTGAGCAGCGGCAAGAGCTTTGCCCACGTACAGGATCTCATAAAGGAGCTGTTCCCGTCAAAATCCGCCGTCGATGCAAAGAATAAGGCGTCGGGTGCATCTGGATCCAAGGCTGAAAACGGCGCGTCACGGCGCAAATCCTCGCACCGCAAGCGGCGGGACCCAATAATTGTTGTGCCAGCGGCGGCTACGGCGATGCTAAACATGTACAACATTCAGGAGCTGCTACAGAACCACAAGTTTGTCGACAATCGGGCGCTTCTTGAGCAAGGCGGGCAGAAGCCACGGGAGATTTTTGTCGAGCACGTCATGCCCAGCACCGGGCAGAACATGCGGTTCCGTGTGGTGGACTCAGTGCAGGACTTTGGCGAGGCTGACTGGAACAGCTTGGTGTGTGTGTTTACCCAAGGCGCTGCATGGCAGTTTAAAAACTGGATATGGAAGTCGCCTGAAGAGGTGTTTCAAAACTGCTTGGGTATGTATCCAAAGCACCAGGACGAACAGCCCAAAGAGTCTACTCGCACGTGGGGTATTTCGCCGCTTGACATTGAACGTAATAAGCGGCATATGGACCGTGCTACTGTCGTTGGTCTGTGGTCCAGTATCGAGCAATTTATGGCCCGCAACAAACCTGATTTCTTTATGTAATGTTTGTTTGCTTGTAAAGCGTGACAGTAGAGTGAGGATTGTTCAAAAAGCCCTTTCTTACAATCATCCTCTCTCTAATTTTTTGCTTAATTTCTGAGGTGTTTTCCAACGGCAGTTTGTCATCTTTTCCATTAGTTGTACAATTACCAATAGTACTATATAAAAGAGCAGAGGCAGGCAATGCACATTACCATATGCATCAAATTGCAGCCAGGCCATTGTGCTGCTATGACAAAATATTAAACAGGGCAGTTTTGTGGTTATATTTTAAAATTGAACGCAATTAAGAAATAAAAAGAATATAAACATTTAATCAAAAATAACTTGGCCCACAGACAAGCTACAGTCTTTTAGTTTAGTGCAAATGAACGGCTAGCGGACGAACTATAAGATAATTCAAAAGAATAAAGTTATGTTTGCCAAAGCCAAAATGAGAAAATGATCTGTGTTTGTGCACAGGACTACATTACCACCTTGTATATGTCTGGCTTGCAAAATAAAGTGCGCAATGTTGAGACAACGGGTTCGAAACGTATATTTTAAAATTCACCAAAGAAAAGAGAAACATTCATGAGTTGCGCAGTTCCTTATATGCGGCTCATGCTTTGCATTTGATAAATGCTAATATGCTCATATGAGCCGATGGCTCGGCGGTAATAGAGCTAGGTTAATGTGGTTGCCATGTGGGGCACCACACGCAACAATAGTATGTAAATGCTTTGATGTAAAACAAAATTGACAGAATGTAATCCTTACAGTATAAAATGTTTTGCACACTTTATTGGCACAATAACTGTTGTATAAACATTCGGTTATATACATTGGCCTAGCAGATTAGGGCGTAGCTTTCATTAGAGCCACTAGGGCTCTGTGGTTTTATAAGGACATACTGTCCTGTGGTTTCAAATAAAACCTTTAACTTCTTCTAAAGTCCTCTTTTCGTGTAATACCAATGGTGTGCAAGCACTGGAACCTCTGAAACTTCTTTCTATTTCTCCATTGCCAACCAAGCATTTGAAGGTGCATTGGATAGATTTTCTCGCTTCTTTATTGACCCTTTAATGTCGGCTAATGACGTGGATAGAGAAGTTAATGCTGTGGACTCAGAGTTCAAGGGCTATTTGCAAAGTGACAACAAGCGACTCTACCAGCTCATGCGCTCGCTGTCCAACCCCAATCACCCATATAACCACTTTAATGTAGGCAACCTGGACACCCTACAAGTTGCTGCCCACACCATGGGCAAAAACCTTCATGAAGAGGTGATGATGTTTTACCAAAAGTACTATTCAGCAGATATTATGAAGCTAGCAGTAGCAGGAAATCATTCAGTAGAACAGTTGGTTGAATGGACTGTGGAAAAGTTTTCTAAAGTTGAAAGCAAGGGCAACACAAAGCTCAAGTATGAGGGTCATCCACTGGACCACCATGCTTTGGGCAAGCTGGTACATATGGAAACTATTGGGAATATAAATTGGCTATTCTTGCAGTTTGCACTTCCTGATATAAAATCCCTATACTTGGATGATCCTACCACATACATCTCTTCACTGCTTAGCAGTAAGTCTCCAGGCTCCCTGCTATTCTACCTAAAGAAACAGGGCTGGGCTACCAGTATATATGGCTTCTCGAATGGAAAGTTTGATGGGTTTGACATTTACACTGTAGCATTTGTTTTGAGCTCTCAAGGCATGGGTCAATATGAGCAAGTAATTGAAGCCTTGTTTGCTTATTTGCAAATGCTTAAAGAAATGGGTCCACATGTTATATAATAAAATATTTGTTACTTCAAAATAAGTTGAGTTCCTACAAAAATACTACTGGACAACATGTCCTTATATGTGTTGCCAGAACACGGCTGACACTCAGAGAACCTAATCCAATATTCAATATAATAGATGTATGATACATGTAGTATAATAAAATATTTGTTACTTCAAAATAAGTTTTTGTTCCTATGAAAATACTACCAGACAACATGTCCTTATATGTGGTGTCAGTCGTGTACTGACACAGGGAAAACCTAATCCAATATGTGATGTGTCATGTATGTATAATACATGTGACATGTGGCTTAATTCACATGATCATACAACACCACAGCAGATAATACACAGGGAAATCCAAACTATCAGACAGCTAAAGTTCCAGTATTATGAAAAGCCCTCTGTTTTAAAATGGGTTCAAGATACCTCATCTAATAGACACAACAAGTATGTGGCTCCAGAACACTATTTGTCCAAAGATGCAGTTGTCAGAGACTTTAATGCAACTTCAGTTACAGACATCTTGAACTACTTTAACTCCCAAAACTACCAGGCATTCCTCTTTGCTCAGTCCCACACTGGCATAGTGTGCAATGAGACTGAAAAATATTACAAATCATCTTACCATGTCAGCGACTTGCCTGCACACCTAGTTAGCAATACACCAATGGATTGGCAAAAATATGGATTCCACTTGCCTGCCATTAACCCATTTATGCCAGAAAATAAAGATGTTATAGCTAAACCAGATGTAACCAGACAACCTGCTACAACGCCCATGCTGCTGCAAAAAGATAATATGCATGAACTGTGGTTTAAACAAGATAACCAGTTCTTTACACCTTGCGGCACCATCCATTTAACTATCAAACTGGCCAATTCCAATGCATCCAAGCTGGACATGCTTACTGCACAAATTCTGAACCTATCCATCAACCAAGTGTTTGATGGGGAGTTTTATGCTGCCCAGCATGCTGGGTTAGACTTTAAAATTGACTTTACAGAGTCTGAGCTTAAAATCAAAGTCACTGGATTCAATGACAAGCTTGTGCATTTATTGACAAATGTGTTGCACAAGATTCAGACATTTACCATGGATCATAATGTCTATGATATTTCTATGGCTAAGATTAAGCAGAATTTTGAAAACATAAAGTTTGAGCAACCTGTTTACCAATTGGTTGGTGAAAAGAATGACCAGCTAAATAAGGTTCCCTTTGTGCCCACCAGCTCATTGGGGCAACTGCTTAACCAGGTCACAATTGATGGTGTGCAGAAGCATATAACAACTGTGTTTAGTGCTGCATACTTTAAGATTCTCATGGTAGGAAACTTTGAACAAGCAGAGGCTGTAGATGCTGCCCAACAAGTGAGCCAAATGCTCAAACCCCAGCCACTACCAGACCACTCCCATGTGCCTTCTCAGATTGTCAACATTGAGCCTGGTCACTATATTTACTGACACATGGGTGAAGACCCAAATATGTTGAACAATGCAGTGGTCGCAACATTCTATTGTGGAATGACTACAAACCCCAAAGACAGAACAACCATGGCCCTGCTGTTACAGATTATCAATGACCAGTTCTTTAACCAAATACGTACCAAAGAACAGCTTGGATTCAATGTTGGCTCAACCACCCACAGCTACAGCAGTGGCAAACTTGCCCTAAGATTGAGGGTACAAGGTGAGAGTAACCCTACATACTTGTTGCAACACATTGACAGGTTTGTTCATGAATTCCGGCAAACACTTGCAGAGTTTGATACAGAAAAGTTTGATGCTCTTGTTCAGTCTATTGCAGACAAAGCAAATGAGCAAGCAACATCAGTTGATGCAGAGGCAAATAGAATGTGGACACCAATTGATGAGGGGACATATGATTTTGCACTGTTAGCAGATGAGGTGGAGAGTTTGCAAAATGCTAAATTGGATGATGTGTTGGATATGTGGGACAGGTATATTAACCCAGAGACTGCAATTGCATATACGCAGGTGGACAGTCAGATGTGGTCAATTAACAAAAGCTATCCATCTGCCACTAATATGGCTACTTGGCCAGAAACCATACTTGCATTGGCAGGATGCTTGGAAAGTGAAACTCACATGCCAGTTGACCTCTCTGACCTATCCCACTTTGTCCACACTACAGCCACTCAAACCAGCACTGATGCTCTTGCCTCCCTAGCCCGCCTCTACCCAATTGCAAACAGTACACAAGTCCTCAATGAGTCTGTGCCTGGGTGGTCCAAGATCAAGAATGCACTGGATATAGCAATGTATCCACAAGCTTCACATATGTTGCAGAATTCAAAGGCCGATTTTGCTCATATTGGTATGTACCAGACAGTAGAAGGCAAGTGGGTCATTACAGATGTTGACAAGTTTAAGGCTACTCAGGTGTTGCATGAATTGCCAGTTCCAGTCATCAATCTAATTCTCGATACATTGGCAAATTAATAATATGACATTGTATATTGGATTAGTTTAGTTTAGTTTTGCCTTTATTTTGGTTATATGTGTCGTAATAACAGGTTTAAAACATTGAATTAATCGCCAAAGTAATAGAAATGAAGATGAACTCAGTTGCTTATATGCAGTTCATACGTTGCATTAATCAAATGTGATAGTTGTTGTTTAGTCATGCTAGTCTGACAACTTTCCGACAAGAGACATATGATCTTGGTCTGCCACTTACGGCATTACAATATACACAATATTGTTGTTATTTTTAACATTTTGGTATCTGTGGCAAAAGCAATACATTACATTTTACTAACGAGTATGGATGGATAAACTATGTATTGATTGTTGACCGCAAAAGTCGGTTAAATACTAATATACATTATTTAAACAGCATACACACAATAATAACATACCTAGTTTACCAAGAGTGCATGAGAAGCTGTATTTTAATTTGAAGAAAAGAAGTTACTTTGTGCGCATAAACTCGATCATGCAGGCAGAGTAGCGAATAAGGTTATCGACGGTGGCCCACTGGGTCTGTAGCTCGTTACGCAGCTCCGCCAAAAGTGGCTCAAGCTCCCGCGCATTAGCCTTAATAATATCCGTAAACACGGCAATAAACACATGCAAATACGCCTGCGCCAGCTCAAAGTCACGTTTCGACTTTAACTGGCACGTCATAGCACGCAAAAACGTCTTTAGAGCCTTCAACTGATCATCCACTGGAAGCGAGCGGATCTCCACGTCAATAGCCGACGGGTTAAGCGTCTTGAGATACTCAAACACTGGCGCATAGACAAGCGTTTCGTGCGCGTGGTACAGAATGCGAGCCAATTGTGACTCGGACGTTACGGAGATAAGCTTTGAGCTTGTGGGGTCAGAAGGGGCAGGTGCAGCATCTTCGGATGTGCCAAAGTCAAACTGGTGCTCGACGCTCGTCGTGGTTGGCAAGAAGAACGGCGCGAGTTCGGGCACTTGCGGCGGCTTTTCGGGCATGTTGCGTTTTTTGATGGTGGCCAGGTTCATCAGCGTCTGCCATTTGCTCTTGGGCTGCGACGACAGCGTCACCATGTTATCGGTCAACTGCTCAGGCGCCAAATACACAGTGTCCATCTCCACATCCTCGTTGCTCTGCTCATTGTCATCCACGAGACCAGCCGTCGTGGGCATTGCGACAAGAGCGGCACCGGCCACATTTCCATTCGTGCTTCCATCGGTATGCGGGTTGATTTGACGAAGACTGATGTCGGCAAACTGCGTGCGGTTGGCCCACAAGAATATACCAACGCTGTCCATATGCGCCGTGGCCAAAAAATCGCCGGTCGGCGAGAACGCAACAGACACGGGAACGCTTTCGACGCGGAACCAGTCGACCATGTATCCGGTCGGCAGATCCCACGTGCGAATTGTGCAGTCAAGCGACGACGACACGATCCACCGCCCATCGTTGCTGAATGCCAGATCAGTTATGCGGTTACGGTGACCGGCAAACGTACGCACAATGCGCGTGGACTCTGCATCGATAACTCGAACACACGCGTCGTCGCACGCACAGGCGAGTAAACTGCTTTCGCGGTACACGGCCAAATGCGACGGCGTCGATGGCATATTGATGCAGTGCAGCTGTTTGCCCGAGCTAAAGTCCCAAATCCGCAGGGTGCCGTCAAGGGACGTCGAGTATACACGCAAGTTACAGGCGTCTGTGTGCACGCCAGTAATTGCCTTCGTGTGACCAACGAACGTGCGACGTGACAGACCCGATTGCATGTTTACCATTTCAATAACACCTGACGCCAGACCGAGGAACCCAAAGTTACCGCACGCACTGATCGCCACGGCACGCACAATGCTCGAGTCACTCGATTCAAGCGTAAACTTGCCCAGTGCTTTGCGCTCCACAGACCACGAGTGCGCGTCGCGACTGCCTTGGTGGCACGAGACAACGTCGTCCCAGTCGCGCGACATGGCCGTGTTCGACGCAAACTGCGTGATCGCTGGGAACCGCAGTTCATTCATACGCGAGTGCCGCACACGCGACTCACGTTCGAGTGATCCTTGCGACAGTTCGGCGTTTTGTGCGTCGCGGAACACAGAAAAGAAACGCAGGGTCTGATCGCGCCCTGCGCTGAGCAAGTGCCGGCCGTCGTCGCCGTGGTACCGGATCATTTGCGGCGGCGCAAAATGCCCACTACGTTGACGCAGCAAGCGCGGAATTCCGTCGTTTCCGTCGAACAGCCATTCTTTGATCGAGTTATCGGCACTTGATGTAACCAACAGCGGCTGGCCCACCATAAAGTCAACAGATGATATGACGCCGTCGTGGGCGTTTTGCAGCACGTGCATTACCCGCTTGTTGTCGAGGTCCCACAACGCCACGTCGCCTTCCGAGTTGGCCGTTGCCATCATGGGCACATCGTCCGTGCGGAACGACAGCGCCGTCACTCGGTCTTCTTGCGCCAACTGCATAACCGCACGGTCTTGCTTAACGTTGTGCAGCAAGATACGGCCGTCAAGAAGTCCCAGTGCCAACACGTCGATTACCGGCGACTGTACCATGCACGTAATGCCACTGCCCATCGTCTTGAACTCGTACAAGCACCGGCGCGACTGGATGTTCCACACTTGCATCGTGCCTTGCGAGCTGCCAATAACAATCTTGTTGACATACGTGCTCGGGTGCACTAGTGCAGTGACGGCAAACGATTCGCGTTCAAACTCGATCTCTGTAAACAGCTCGCGAGTGGTCCGGTCCCAAATCACCACCGTGTTATCCTCGCTGATGCCAATTATATGGTCGCCAAACTGCACAAGACTGTTGATCTCGCCGCGATTAACTGCTTCCAGCTCATCTACGCGCTTTCCGCGCCGGCAAACAACCACATTTCCGCCGGTCGATGCATATGTCTCGTCGCCGATCGAAAGCACAGACACGACGTCGTGGTCAAAGTGCGGCCCGACAAACAACAGGTTGATCTTCTCAGCATCATAAACGTGGAACGACCGCCCAATGCTCGTCGTAATAAACGCTGTTTGCCCCCGGTACTGGATCGAGTGCGGGATGCTGCCGGCAATATATCCCAGCGCCCGGTATGGCTCGTACAGCCGGCTCCCGGCCTGGCTCAAACCAGCTGCCTTTTCTATACGTGCACGCTTCTCCTCGACCGCCATATGTATTTTAAGCTAAAACCAAGTACGAAATTAGCAACAAGAAACTAAAAACACTGTAAACTTTTCTGCAGAAAAAAAAGAGTTGATTGGATTCTGATCACAAAGATTACCAGTGATCCATTTATCAAAAGCAGTCTGCGCTTTGGCCAAGTAATTGAGATAATCGACTTTATTATCTGCTGCTGTTTGTGCATGTAAACAACGAGCTCAGTTAACGTATAGTGTGTAATTTCAATGCAAACTTATTGCAACAACGGATGTATTACCGAGGTATTGGGCATTGTACAGCGCTCTTGAAACCGGGGTCAACAAGCACATTGCAGTTCAAACAAGCATACGCAAATAATAAAGAACGCACACGCCAACTCCCCACGCCAATCTAACTGCTCAAATATTGCACTAATAGAATTATTAAACCATTGTCACGACAATGGCAATAAAATGGTCGAGCAACTGGTAACCCCTTGTGCTCATTTGAGAATAGGCGACAGCGCTAAATCTTTCTTGTTGCAGGTGTGAACAATAATACTCAAAAGACCGACTTTGCAATTGATATTGTCCCTCCACTCCCTCATTAGCTGCGCCCAAATGAAAATAATTGTGAACGCAACTAAAGTCAATGAAACGTCTGTGCTGGTTTGTTGTGTATTTTTGTGCTCGTGTGCCCAAGCTGTGCCAGAAAACTGTCAATAAAATAGTTTAGTAAATTATATCGTTGTGGTTCTAAATGGGGAGGAGGGCAGCAAGTTAGAGCACAAGGACAAAAAGGAGCAAGACATTGTAAGCGCTTGTTATTTTCTATGGCAACTATAACAGCTCTATACGAAATGAGAGGGACTGAAGGGAGGGGAGAGTATATTAGACTGGGTTGACTAGATTGCCCAGACACACACCTTTGACAGTAAATACGACACTTTTTCCACTGCGTATATATTGACTGACACCAGGGAGCAAAAAGTGTCCGATTTACTGCGCTAGACTCCAGCACTCGACAGTCTCTACATTTATTTTATTTTGCTACTGTCTATTTGACGACTCTATAATTTGGCTTTTGTAAACCGTTCTATTTGCTACGCTAATATTTGCATTGTGATTACTGTTTGAACCTGGTCTATTATCTGGCTACTACCTACAGACAAGAGACGTGGACCGTTTCCAAGTTGGGGGTTTTGTTACTCGAGATCCCTTGCTTAGCAATATCAGACCGTGGTTTCGCATCTTGGGACCGCTACCAACCTCTTCTCTCCCCACCTCCATCTCCTTACTCTTTGCGTATTATTTCTACTCTATTCCTACATCCTTCCGCCCCTCTTTCTTGCGTATTTATTGCACTATTTATTTATTTTACTCGGCCAACACACTTAGTTTGCCTCACAATGATATCGTACAAGGACGATTTCCACACACTGTCGAGCACCCTGAGCAGCAATCCACATAAAAGCGTGTTGATTAAAAACGCATACCAATGTCAACACGAGCTATCCAAAATGGGGCTCGGCTCACCCAACCCGCAATGCGACATGACACTTGTATGTGGACGCAGCCTGCGAGCCCGGATGATGGACCTGCAGCCCCTAAATGACCCGTTTATCCTGGACAACATATTCAAGTCGCCCAAAAAACGGCGCCGAGGACTATTGTCGTGGAGCGCAATGGCCCCTGAATCTCACGAACGGCCTACGGGCAATATTTGGGACTTTCCGCGGCACGTTCGTGCGCGTAACAGACGGCGCAGTATTATGGGCAGCAAGTACAGCACGTCGATACGGCGGCGACGTGCTCGGCCGAGTGTTGGCGAGCACACGAGGAGTGCAAGCGACCCTACTGCAGCTATTAGTCCGCGCACACACGAAGCACGGGTGGATGAGTCGGACACATCAGTTGAGTCGCTGAGCCCGCATGCTCGGCCGTTTATCGCCACAACACCGTCTCTTCCTCGCACAAGCTTTATGCGTGGATTCGAGCCGCCTGAGCCGCCCGAGCCGACGTACCAACCACTCGTGGCGTTTCCCGAGCTGCGCGACGACGCCAGCTTGCGCTCATCGAGCGTTTACCGCGTGTCGCAAACATTCACGCACAATGCACTCAAATCTGTATCCGGACTGACCCAGCCGGAACCAGCCGTGTTGCGCTCCTCAACAAATCGGAAGCCAGCGTTGAGCTCATCTGACACACACCTCGAGCAGGGTTCGCAAGCTGTGATGCGCGTGATGTTTGACCCTAAAAGTGGCGTGGCACAATGTCCTCGTGCATCGTTGTTTGAAATGGAGCCATCGCGGTTCAACATGGTCAAAGACTCGCTCGATATCCGGCAGCCGGCTCGCACCCGCGATCTCCAATACTCTCCAGCCCGCAAGACAGACGTTGATTGCTGGCCACTCCCTCTGGCCGTGCGCATCTTGCGGCGGATAGCCGTTTGCGGTGGGCTTCGCAAACGGTGATTTAGTGATTTATTTTTTGTCCGAGCGTTTTCCGTTAGTTTTATGTTAGAAAGAAGTATTCTGTTACACCGGCTTTGCGGATTTTTTTATTTCCGCTTTGGGATATGAAATAAAGAAAAGGTGTTTTTTTCGTCCATTGATGTTTCTTCTTTAATTTCTCTAATTTCTCTACTTTCTAATTGTAATTACATTTATTTTGCGGGTGTTACTTTAGGCGTGTAATAACGAACAGAGGACTTTGCTTGGTCGAATGCGTAATGCTTGACTATGTTGTGCTTGGCGGGTCGTTTGGCCTGAGCTTTTTTGTGGGATGTGTATTCTTGGCACGGCGTGTGCTCGAGTCGGTGGACGTTTCGACGCCGGTGGCAGGGCCGCCCGAAACGGCAAAGTCGGCGCAATTAGCCAGCGCGATGCTTCTTCCGATTAGCGAGACGGAGGCTCCGACGGAAGCACCGGCGTGGCGGCGATTGGACGCGCAGCGTGCGGTAGTGTATGGCACATTTTCGTTAGTGTTTGCTCAAGGGGCTGTGCTGTTTGAGCTGATTGTGTTTGAGATCAGCGGAGTGCTGAGCAAGGACCTAAGGTGGCGGGCGTGGCGGGCAGACTTGGGATTCTTGCTGTTTACAATTATGGTGGTGCTGCCGCTGTGCCAGGCGTTCGTGGTGCTGACTAATCGCGGGCGACGGGCTCGCATCCCGGTGGTGCGGCGCGCAGTGTACGCGGTGGTGCTGTGGGCAGTGTTCTTTTATGGGTTCTGGCGGCTGGGCACGTGGCTGCCATTGGACAGTTTTTCGCGTATTCGCGAGGCCACCGGAGCAGCAGACATGGTGTCGATTGAGCCAGTCACAGCACGAGTTGGCGTAGTGGGCGTGGCCCTAATGGCAGTGCTGTCAGGGTTCGGAGCAGTCAATGCCCCGTACCGCCAGCTGTTTGTGTTTGTACACCGAGTGACGCCAGCTCAGCTCGAGCGTATGCGCCGGCAGCTGCATCATTCACTTGAGCTGCTGGTGGACAAGAAAAAGATGCTCGCTCGGCTCGATGCCACAGACGAAAAGCCCGTGTCGCTGGCGACTATGGCGCGCGGACTGTTGCGGCTCGGCGACCGTGGTGCAGGCGAGCTGCGCAGCGAGATCGAAGCACTTGAGCGGCTCACGCAGGAGCTGTTTGCCGACGTGGAGGCAATGTGTCTTGAGCATGACCGCTACGAGGCGTCGCGAACGCTGGCCGGGCGCTCGCGTAACGTGGTGGGCTACTTTTTCGCGCTATTTTGTCTGAGCAAAATCGCCATGACGTTGTGCGGGATATTGTTCAACCGCGTGGGCCACGCCGATCCTGTCACCAGCGCATTGACGCTGGCAGCCACCCACGTGAGTCCCGACTTTGATATGGCGTTTTGGTCGCAACAGCTGAGCTTTGCTATGGTCGGCCTTATGGTGATTGGCTCGGTGCGCGGCCTTCTCATCCAGTTCACCAAACTGTTCAACACGCCAGTTTCAACCATGGTGTCGCCGTCAAACATTGTTTTGCTGCTGGCGCAAATAATGGGCATGTACTTTGTCTCGTGTATGTTGATGATGCGCATGTCGTTGCCGCCAAAGTACCGTCCGATGATATCCGAGGTGTTGCAGACCACGGGCTTTTACTTTTACAAGCGGTGGTTTGATTTGATCTTTTTGGTTGCTGTTGTGGCCTCGGCGTTGCTTATTTTCTTGTCGCACCAGGAGCTGCGTGACAAGTATTCGATGCTTGGCCAGGATGATGACGATGCTGTGTCGATTGTTGTGGATGACTCGTATACGCCGGCGTCGTCCCAGCGGTCGTCGCGCTCGTCGTCGCCGCTGCTGCCGGCTAGCCGCGAGAAACTGCACTGATAACTACACATTTCTTCTAATAGTACTTTTGCGAGAAGCTACACTGATAATTACACTTTCTAATAACTCAGTTGTAAGAAAATACACTACTTTATTATTCTGATAGCATTTTGTCGCAGCCTGGCTACTAAAGCCCAGTGTAAATCCCCACTCAATGTACAACGTCATTCGTGATCAAATCACGGACACACAAGGAGATTCCAGGCATGAGGAGGGAAAATACGTTTGGGTTTTTCTTTCCTCCTTTTTTCCTTGTTACCCGTTATCTTCTACACTTTCTATATTTTATATCCTAGCCAGAGTCTAGCACCTTCTTTGTTCTTCTTGCTTCTAGCCGATACTAGTTGCCAAGTTGCATATCTTACATTCCCACTCGCTCAACGTCTGTTTTTGCTGCTGGCTGATACTAGCAGTCAAAGTTGCATATCCCAAACTCCATATTTCTTGCACATGGCTGGAGGGCGCCGGCGCCGGCGCAGCAGCGCAAGCAGCATAACCCAAAGTATTAGCAAGAGCAGTGCGAGCTCAGCGCCCGAAACACTACGGCCGCCAATGCAGCCTCCGGACGGACTCACAGCGTCCACTACAAGCCTGCCCCGGCTCGACACAGCCGACGACCCGTTTGCGTACGACTCTGAGCTCGAGACGCTTAGCAGCGTGTCGTCGCACTCGTCTATTGCGGGCTCCGAGACGTCCGAGCTGGACCAGGCGCTATCGGCAGTCGACGAGGTGCCCGTAGAAGATGCGGACGGCGATCAGGAAATGACTGCCGACGAGCCAATTCCGTCGCCGCCCGCATCGGAGGCCGGCGAGCGAGTCGACACGCCAAGCGGGTGCAGCGACGAGGCGCGGCGGGCAGCGGCGGTGGCCGAGCTGACAAGCATCGAGATTGTGTTTGCGCAGCTGCGAGAGCGCTTATATCGCGAGCGCGTGGAGCAGGTGCAGATCGAGGAAGACTGTCTGCTGGCGGGCCACCACGCCGAGTACGTGAGCAGCGTTGACGCTCTTGCGCGGGCACACAAGCAGCATCTGGCTCGGCTGCGGTTTGCGCACGACGCGTGGGTGGAGCAACGAGAGCGGCTGCACGCGACGTGGACGCGCGCCGTGAACTACACATATCTGGTGCGGCGCCAGGAGCTGCGGCGCGGGCTGATCAGCGCGAAGCTGCGCCGAATGTGGCGAGGCCGCGACGCGCACATGCGAGAGGATCGGAGCCACGACACAGGCGCGCTCGACAGCCGGCGGGCAAACGATGTGCTGCAAATGCGCCATGCGCGCCGCAGCGCGAAGACTGCGCAGCGCTGCATGGTGCGCGCACGCACTCAGCCGATGGCTACGGCAGGGCTGGACGACGCTGAGATGGACTCTGACTACGCGGCAATGAATCTCCCAGTGCTGCCGCGATCCAGGCGACCGGGGTTCCGGCGGGTGTATGTGCCGTCGTTTGTTGAGCCTGCGCTGCCGCCCAAAAAGCGCAAACCACGCCAGCCCAAAAAGAAGCCTTCTGGAGATGCACAGGGTGCGCCTCGAGGAGCTTCCGAAGTGCGGGTGGTCCAGCACCCTGCAGTGAGTGCACCTCGCCTGCCGTTGCCGCCGGTGGCCGAGGACCCTTCGCTGGTGCCGGCGGATGCTCCAAACACCTCCGATATTCGGGTTCCGCCGGGTCTTAAAGTCTAATTTCAACTAGTACTGACAATCGGATACCACATGCAGCATTGCTTCATGAGAAAGAAAATGCCCATGTCTCATGTTTGTGAAATAAGCGGCCAGTCATTTTCCCTTTTTCTACTGCGTCTTTATACATTTTTGTAGGAGTAATGGATTATACAAGCAGCAACTACAGTCACGGCTACGGCACGGGCTATTCGGGCAGTCCTGGCTATTCGGGCAACACAGGCTACTCGGGCAACCCAGGGTACCAAACCAGACCCCAGCAACAGTATCCACAGCATGAGTATCCACAGCAGCAATACCCGAGCCAATCGCAGTACCCGAGCCAATCGCAGTACCAACCCTCGCCCGGTTACGAGTACTACGCCCAGCCAGCTCTCTCTCCCCGCCAACCATCATTCGGTCCATCCGCTCCAACCCACACATACGACACTCTGTCGCAATACAGCGCAACCACCCGCCCAAAAACCGAATACGACTACGACAAAATCGAAACCACCGACCGCGGCGTCAAAGACTATTTTATGAAAACTTCGTTTGACGAGTTTGGTTCAGAGCAGTCGCGCGTGAGCAAGTCAAAGTTTGTCGCGGCGTTGGCATTGGGCGGAGCAGCGTTGTTTGCCGCGAAGAAAGGATACGAGAGGTATCAGGACCATAAAATGCAACAGCAGATGGAAGAGCCTATGTATCCCCCAGATGACAAGTCCGTTCATGGGTCTCAGCTTGGTTACAATTAAATCACAAATGCAAACGGTGTCTTGATTTTTGTTTTAATTAGTGGCCATTTGGATGTGGGTTTACTGCACACCTCGGCAGAGACATGCATGCAGCGACAGAATGGACCTGCTGACTTTAAAAAGACAAGTGTGTGCTTTTTATTTTTTTTGCGAGTGGCGGGATTGTGGAAAAGAAACGACTGAAAAGAAATATATCCGTTCATTTTTCTCTTTCCGTTCAGCCTCTTTCGTATTTTACTTTTTTTACACCTTTAAAATATTTCGCTAGGATGAACTACAACAACTACAATAACGAGCAGCAAGGGTATCCGGGGTCCAGCGCAGGGCCTCAGTACGGTCAGGGCGCGTATCCCGAGCAGCAGTATGCCCAGCCGCAAGACCAGTACCGTCAAGATGGGTATTCTCAGAACCAGGGATACCCTCAGAACCAGGGATACCCTCAGAACCAGGGCTATCAAAGCCAGTACGGACAAGACCAAAGCCAGTACGGACAAGACCAGTATGCCAACCAAGCGAACCAGCCTAGCTACCCCGAGCAGAACGCGTACCACGAGCAAGCCCCCTACGACAACGGATATCCTGCAGACAAGCACCAGTACAATGGAGAGTACGGGCGCGATGACGAAGCGCACCGTTCAGGAGATGACGACGACTACTCGGGCGAGCGCGGCCTGGAAAAGCCGTTCATGAAAACCACAGTTGACCAATACGGCAACGAGCACCAAGAGTTCAGCAAAGGCCGGACGACTGCGGTTATCGGCGGAGCAGCCTTGGCGTTCTTTGCCGCAAAGAAAGGATACGACTATTATAAGGGAAGTCGCGAGGCAAAGCGCCAGGACGAGGCGATGATGGCGTTCCAGTCGAACAACACGTTGTACGATGCGGATGGCAAGCCTAACCATGCGCCGTCCAACTACGGGCCTTACAACTCGCAGCCGCCAAACCAACCGTACTAGCTCTTTCTTTTGATTTTTATTCTATATATGCGGCACTGTCCGCGTGTGAGGCGGAAAATAAGATGAGGGCAGCAAACCACGGGGTATTTCCGCAGCTCCGTTTATTTTTAGAACGCCCCCTTCTTTCCTGAAACTTGTCCGACACTGATATGTTGAAGCGTGTGATTGGCGATGCATTTGGTTTCGGTTCCTCAGGACAAGGGGTGAAAACGAATAGAAAATACATACTACATACACGCCGAAAAGAAAGCGTCACTGTGCGCTCCTGCATCAAAATAAACCTGAATAATGTGCACGGCGGAGTTCTTTTGCAATTGTCACATCCCCAAAAGGGCGTTCTTCAAGCTTTTCTGCCAAGAAGCACTCATCCCGCCGGCTATATAAAGGGTTGTCTTTCTGGACAGGTCGTGTAGTTCTCATCACTCATTCATCACTTTTTTTGCTCCTCTTTTACAAGGGCGTCTTTTTCTATAAGCGAATAAACATAACAATGTCTGGATACGGTTACGGCGACGAGGGCTATGGCGAAAGCCGCGGCTATGACGAGGGATACAACAACCAGGGCGGCTATCCTCCCCAGGGCGAATACAATCAGGGCGGCTATCCTCCCCAGGGCGGATACAATCAGGGCTACCCTCCCCAAGGCGACTACAACCAGGGCTACGACAACTCGGATTACAACGAGTCGCGCGGTATTGCCGAGGACAAGAACAACTCTGTCCGTCAGTTCTTCATGGACGAAGACGGCTCGTTGAACAAGTCGCGCATCGCCGGCCTCAGTGCTCTACTCTTGGGCGGCGGCTTCGCCGTCAAGAAAGTGTACGACCACTATAACGAGGACGAGCAGGAGGAAGAGGAGCAGACTGAAGTCAACGAGGATGACTCCAACTTTGTCAAGAGCTTCTTTACCGACGAGGACGGCTCGCTGGACAAGTCCAAGATTGCCGCGGCGACAGCGTTGTTGGCCGGCGGCGGATTTGCCGTCAAGAAAGTGTACGACCACTACAACGAGGACGAGGAGCAGGAAGAGCAGGAGAAGCAGCATGCAGAGGGTGGCAGCCCCAATGCATTCAAGCGCTTCTTCACCGATGAGGACGGTATTGACAAGTCGCACGTTGCCATGGCTGCTGCGTTGTTCGGTGGTCTGTCGTTGGTCGGCAAGAAGGTGTACGACCGGCGGCAGGAACACCAGAACGACCAGTACCAGCAGCAGGGTCAGTATCCGCCTCAGGGCCAGTACCAGCAGCAGGGTCAGTATCCGCCTCAGGGCCAGTACCAGCAGCAGGGTCAGTACCCGCCTCAGGGCCAGTACAACCAGGGCGGCTACCAGCAGCAGGGCCAGTACAACCAGCCCCCGCAAGGCCAGTACCCTCCTCAGGGCCATGAAGAAAAGTCCAACGCAGTCAAGCAATTCTTCATGGACGAAGACGGCTCGCTGAACAAGTCGCGCATCGCCGGCCTCAGCGCCCTGCTCTTGGGCGGCGGCTTCGCTGTTAAGAAAGTGTACAACCACTACAACGAGGACGAGCAGGAGGAAGAGGAGCAGACTGAAGTCAACGAGGATGACTCCAACTTTGTCAAGAGCTTCTTTACCGACGAGGACGGCTCGCTGGACAAGTCCAAGATTGCCGCGGCGACAGCGTTGTTGGCCGGTGGCGGATTTGCCGTCAAAAAAGTGTACGACCACTACAACGAGGACGAGGAGCAGGAAGAGCAGGAGAAACAGCATGCAGAGGGTGGCAGCCCCAATGCGTTCAAGCGCTTCTTCACCGATGAGGACGGTATTGACAAGTCGCACGTCGCAATGGCTGCTGCGTTGTTCGGTGGTCTGTCGTTGGTCGGCAAGAAGGTGTACGACCGGCGGCAGGAACGCCAGAACGACCAGTACCAGCAGCAGGGCCAGTACCAGCAGCAGGGCCAATACCAGCAGCAGGGCCAATACCAGCAGCAGGGCCAATACCAGCAGCAGGGCTACAACAACCAGGGTGGCTACCCGCAGGAACAATACAACCAACCTGCTGACGCCGAGAAGCCCAATGCATTCAAGCGCTTCTTCAGAGACGAAGACGGGTCGGTTGACAAGTCACACGTCCTGCTTGCTGCGGGCACAGCTCTTGGCGCCGGCATGATTGCTCGCGAGTTTATGGAGGGCGACGACGGCTCCAGCTCGAGCAGCAACAACAGCAACAGCAACAGCGACAGCGACGACTAATAATCTCCACAACTTTTGTGATCTCTTTGTTTATCCATCTCTTTGAATTAGTGGAATTTCCAACCAGTAGAAACAAAGCTTTCTTGGCGCTCGACTGGTGAAAATGGACTAGGCCCGGTGTTTCATTTTACCAAACTCTGGAACAACTGATAAATGCAGCGAGTTTCTTTTATCTCTTCATAAAGTACCAGAAATGTGTGATTTCATATTTGTGCCATTATTTTGCGGAACGTGGGACCAGGTGCGGTCGCTAGGGCCTGAGCTTATTCCGTGCCCACGTTGCCATAACACGGCGATCCGGACAATCAGACGGCGAACGTGGATGACGTTATATTGCATCCCGGTATTTCCGATCTCGCGCAAACGCCAGCTCTACCATTGTGACATCTGCCGATGGGAGGGCGTCCCTTTACGGTCGATACAAGAAACACAAGAGCATAATCACCACCACCGCCGTCGCCGTAACCACCAAGGCACTAGGAGCATCACGCCTCCGGGCGCTCGAAGCAACACGCAGAACCGCAGCCTGTATATTCCGCCGTCCTCAACTTCAGGCAGTGTGCAGGCGCTCGCGTCGTCGCCTCATTTTCCGCCAGTTCAGTATTCGATAAACGAGTACCAAGCACCGCCGCCTCCATACACCAAAGAAACGTAAACTATTTTGCGATTATCCAAAAATACGATTATTGTACAACCGTACTCATAGCTAGATGTGTCAAAGTCTGGTGATTTGTATTTGCGCAGTTCTAATTGGGTCCCGATTAGTGGCATTCCATAGCAAGCTCTCACAAATTCGTTACTGATGCACGGGTAGCAAACTCATAAGCGCAGTAACCCACCAACATGTACAAATACGCCAATTTTGTAGTTCTATATTTTATATGAAAAGCATTTGTCTAACTATGAACTCTTCGACGGAAAGCCCCCAAAGCGTAGCATCGCTCGGGCACCCGGGAATAGAAACCCGGCATTTTTCCAACGACCCACTGTTGTTGCGCCTCGACCTGGCAACATTCGAGTTCTACAAAACACTTGACACGGCCAACGACAAACGACTAATGGCGCTCATATCCCGCACCGCCAACGTCAACGTCTCCACACGACTGGCAAGCAAACGCGAGCTCAAGCACTATAAAGAGGCTGGGCATGAGGAAAACACACGCAATGTGCGCATAAAGTACCGTACGCGTGAAGAAAACTTGCTCCAGTCGGGCACATTCGACCCAGTGTGGGGCCTCAAATGGCTGTTGTCGTCGGTCGTGCTGGTCGACTCACCTTTGTTTAGCACAAGTGATATTGTGCGGCTGTGTGAGCTTGCCACAATGTGGATCAAGGCGCTGGCCGAAGCTGGCGTGCACGAGGTTTCTGACTCTGCAGATGAACTATACGATGTGTTGGAGACTGGGCGTAGGGAGCTGGTGTGTGTGCGGGCGTTTTGCTGGAACCTTCCAGACCGGTTCAACACCGCGTGTAGTTTGCTGTTTGGTGGCGACGTTAAGCGGCTGTACATGGATACGTATGCTCCCCGTTGGGCTGCTGCCCTACAGCCCATTAACCCATCTGTAGATGAACAGGCTGAGGTTGCAGACGCCAACTCGCCTCTCTCGATCGCTGAGGCTCGGGAGTGCGTTGCCAACGTAGTTGCACTTGATGCAACGTGCCGAAACTGCGGATCGTACGATCTACGTGTCAAAGAAATTGGCTCGTCCAGCAATGACTCGGGGTTGGTCCCTGTCCAAGTGTGCGTGTTCAACCGGCAGCTTATGCAAGACGAGGGACAAGCTCTAACCCTGTTGTTTGAGCATAAAATGGCGGTGGATATACGTGTGGGGTTTGTCATTGAGGCGACGTTGTATAAGCTTGACAATGGCCAGCACTTTATTGACTCGGTAACCATGATCTGGCCGAGCTACGCGCCCCTAGACTACCTCGAAGTGTTCTAGAAACCCATTACATTTTTAAAGCTGCAAAAGAACAAATGATGTTTTGGTTTAAATCCCCAGGCGTAAAATGACAGAAAAATAACTTAAATCTTGGATCCAGCAGCCTTCAACGCTGCCTCCACGCGACGGCCATAGTCCTTATCGGCCCGGTAAAAGTGCTTGAGCTGGCGCTTCTGGATAAACACCGGAGTCTGCGACAATGACGACGCAATGTTGCTAGCCACACGGTTCTTCTCGTCGTCCGAGAACATGTTGTACAGAATTCCGGGCTGCTCATAGTCAGCATCCACGTCAGCAAACGCATGGCGCGCCGCCGTGCCCTCGACACGAACGTTCTTTGGATACACTTGCGCCGGCTTGTTCGTCGGATGCGGGCCGCCAAACGAGTTGGGCCAGTAGTTTGGCGCCGCACCGCCGTTGCCATTCACCGCCATAAAGCCATCGCGGTGGTGCGTGTTCGCGCCGCTGATCGGCCGGTTGATCGGGATCTGGTGGTGATTGGCGCCCAGGCGGTAGCGGTGCGTGTCCGCATAGCTGAACAGCCGCGCCTGCAGCATGCGGTCAGGCGATGGCGCAATTCCGGGCACCATGTTCGACGGCGCAAACGCCGCTTGCTCGACCTCGGCAAAGTAGTTCTCCGGGTTGCGGTTCAGCACCATTCGGCCCACCTCCTGCAGCGGGAAGTCCTTTTGCGACACCGTCTTGGTCACGTCAAACACATTGTACTTGTAGCTGAGCGCCTCTTGCTCCGTCATGACCTGCACGTACACCCGCCACGCTGGGTACTCGCCGCGCTCAATTGCGTTGAACAGATCGCGCGTCGCGTAGTTGGGATCGGTGCCCGCCAGCCGCGCCGCGTCCTCGACCGCAAGGTTCTTGATGCCCTGCTCGGTGCGGAAGTGCCACTTTACATAGTAGAACTGCCCGTCCTCCTTCACCAGCGACAGCGTGTGGCTCGAGTACCCGTGCATGTGCCGGAACCCGTCCGGAATGCCGCGGTCCGAGTGCAGCTGCGTGATCTGGTGCATCGACTCGGGAACTAACGACCAAAAGTCCCACACCATAGTCGGATCAGGCAGATGCGTCTGCGGGTGTCTCTTCTGCGACGCAATAAACGACGGGAACTTCACGCCGTCGCGAATAAAGAACGTCGGGATGTTGTTGCCCACCATGTCCCAGTTGCCCTCCTCCGTGTAGAACTTGACCGCAAATCCACGCGGATCGCGCGCAGTGTCTGCCGCTCCGAGCTCGCCAGCCACCGTCGAGAAGCGAGTGAACACTGGCGTGCGCTTGCCCACTTTGTTTAGGAAGTTTGCGCACGAGAGATGCGAAATGTCCTTGGTCACTTCAAAGTAGCCGTGGGCTCCGGCGCCCTTGGCGTGCACTACGCGCTCGGGAATGCGCTGCCGGCCAAAGTGTGCCAGCTTGTCGAGCAGATGGAAGTCTTGCAGCAGAATCGGCCCGTTCTCGCCTGCCGTCATCGACGTCAGGTTGTCATCGACGGGGTTGCCGCTGGACGTGGTGAGTACGCCGCGGCTGGTAATTGCAGGTGCGTCAGTAGGATGGACCATATTCAGCAATATAGTTTAGCTTATAGAATAGACAGGGAAAAGGGTAAATAGAGTTTGCTGATAAAAGAAAGAGAGAGTTTGGTTGCCTGCCTTTTGATCAAAGATGGAGATAAAGGCGCGGAGGATTGCGCTCTTCCGTTCCATGTGACAAAGATGAGAGATAAATGGCGCAGTATCATATGAAAACCTCCGCGGTCGCGTGACCACGTGATTTGATCCAGAAATGCTGTATTAAGCAAATAAAGAGGAACTTGATTAAATTGAGGAGTTTAAACCCATTTCTAGTTCTTTGTAAAAGCATCTGTTCTAGTTGCATAACCGAGCCATTTATTAATAAAACCGCATGTTTAACGGTTTAGCTCAGATTGCTGCTGCTTCAGTCATGCTAAAAATTGAACTTTTTATAAAGAACTGCTTTGACAAATGATGGCGTTACTCAATGCAATTGTATCACAGGATGTGTTTTGCTGGAGAAAGAATAGTCGATCACCCCTTTACATACCACAGTTGGCTCTCCAACAATTCAATGCGGTTGTGGATATCGAGGGTTTGTGTTAACTTGAATTTCAAATAAAGTGTAAAAGCGTCTCCCCTGATCCGAGCAGAAAGAAAAAGCCGACCTTCTTTTAATCCGGAAATACGTCTTTTGTTTTTCTTTTCTCATCTACAATACTTACATTTGGACACTACATTTTTAAGGCAAATGGAGAGTGAGCACGGATGGAAGTTCACTCAGTGCTTTGGCGACAAGGCGGATTTGGAGGATGTGACCGAAGGTAAATTGTTGTACGGATGCATTTCAGGTGCGCACTGGACCACGAAATCAATGTACGCTAATCAATGACGAGCATTGTAGCGGATATCATTTCGACGGTTGAGTTTGACCACACGGGCGATTATCTGGCAACGGGCGACAAGGGCGGGCGCGTGGTGTTATTTGAGCGGAGCGACAATGTAAGTTGCCTGTATTTTATTTATCTTGCTGAGATTTTATTTATCTCGCTTGGCGACTCTTGCTGGGATTGTTCTAGCCGTCTGCTTGGACAAAGCGCAGATATTAATATTTCTTCTGAGGAGTAGAAGCAAGGATGCGAGTACAAGTTTTACACAGAGTTCCAGTCGCACGAGCCCGAGTTTGACTACCTAAAGAGTCTAGAGATCGAGGAGAAGATTAACCGCATCAAGTGGCTGCGTGCGAACAACAACGCGCAGTACATGCTGACGACGAACGACAAGACGATCAAGCTGTGGAAGGTGTGCGAGAAGACGCTGAAGCAGGTGTCGGAGAACAACCTGCTGGACGGGGACCGCGGGCCGCCGCTGGACATATCGCGGCTGCGGCTGCCCAAGCTGGTGGCGTGCGAGAACATAGTGGCGGCAATTCCGCGAAAGATATACGCGAACGCGCACGCGTACCACATCAACTCGATATCGGTGAACTCTGATGCCGAGACGTATTTGTCGGCAGACGATTTGCGCATCAACTTGTGGAACCTGGGGATCAACAACCAGAGCTTCAACATTGTGGACATCAAGCCGGCGAACATGGAGGACTTGACGGAGGTGATCACGGCGGCAGAGTTCCACCCTGAGCTGTGCAACTACTTTATGTACAGCAGCAGCAAAGGCACGGTCAAGCTGTGCGACATGCGCGAGGCGGCGCTGTGCGACCGGCATGCCAAGCAGTTTGAGGAGCCCGAAGACCCTGCATCAAAGAACTTTTTTTCAGAGATTATCTCGTCGGTATCGGACGTGCGGTTCAGCTCGGACGGGCGGTACATTTTGTCGCGCGACTACCTGACGCTGCGCTTGTGGGACATCAACATGGAGCGCGAGCCGGTGCGCACGATCAGCGTGCACGACTATCTCAAGCCCAAGCTGTGCGACCTGTACGAGAACGACTGCATATTCGACAAGTTCGAGTGCAACATTAGCGGCGACGGCAAGCATGCGATGACGGGGTCGTACAACAACTACTTTAGCATCTACAGCCTGGACGACGGCGGCGCCGACGTCATGCTACAGGCAGACAAGAACGCGTTCCGCGCAAAGCGCGTGCAGGGGCCAAATGGCGGAAAGAGCAAGGTAGGCATTCCGCGCAACGGGCGCAACGGGCTGCGCAAGGAGGACGTAGACCCCGAGAGCATCGACTACAACCGCAAGATATTGCACTCGAGCTGGCATCCCAGGGAAAACACGCTGGCGGTGGCCGCCACCAACAATCTCTTCATTTTCACCGACTAAAGCTTTTTTATATTTCTCTCCCTGCAGGCATTTTTATGCAGAAAAAGACGCAACCTAGCAAAATGTCCATAGATTTGATTATAGTGATTAGCGGCCGTCCGAGCGCACAAGGTCCAGCACGGCCAGCACGACGGGATGGTCGTGGATAGACAGTCGAGGATCGTCCAGCTTGCGACGCAGCAGCTCATCCAGCAACATGCGCAACTGGCCCACGAGCACACCGATCCGCGGCCACGCACGCACCGCCAGCCCGCCGCACCCAACCACCACGACTTTGCACTCATGGTCCACCCGCACCCTTGGCCCAAACATCAACACCCCATATACACCGGGTGCAGTGACGTCACGCAAAAACGTCTTTTGTCCATTAGCCGACTGCCCGAGATATGCAACAAACGGCGACGAGTATTTGGTCTCGGCAAACATGGTTGACTGCGGGTGTACAAACACCCGACGGTCTTTGTGCACATCGTGTGAGCGCCAGCTATGTTCACTGTGAGTTTCGTCGACGGCGTAAAATGCCAGTTCGCGGGCTTCGCGGTCCACAGCTATTGTGCCGTTGCTGACTTGCTGGAATTTTTGTTGTGGGACTCGCATTCGGGCAATGTTTGGCGATAGGCCGGCAGTTATTACGGCTTGTAGGACACGGAGTTCTTCGGCCTCGGGCATCACAGGAGGTGGTTCGTTTGGCGCCAATCCCAGTTGATCCACGCATTGTCGTAGCGTGCGTATGTTGTTGCGGGCCTCGCGCACAAGAGCTGGCGACACGCAGTCGGGCCGGTCCGAACGCAGACTGCGCTCGAGTGCACACAAATCAGCCAGCCAGTCGCTGCGGCCCATTGCACACTGCATACGCGAATTCCGGGCTGTGTCGCGGGTAGCAAAGGACGATGAAAACAACGGCCGGTCCAGTGCCATAATCGCCACCACACGGAGAGTCCGCTCCAACACGTTCAGCATTGCGCCAAACACCAATGTTTTGGCCAACCGCAAATCCAGCGGAATCTGCGCCATCAACCGGCCCAGCCCTGCCAACGGCCCGTTCACTCTCTCACACGCTCCCACCGCCACCAACAGCCGCTCGGCGCCGTTCACCGCAACAGCGTCTGGCGCATCCAGCGCACTGTCCAAAAAAGCCCGAGTGTCCGGATACCCCAAATCCTTTGCTTGCAAACACACTTGCTCGAGGGGCGTCCGGAGTATCTCAGGCATCGTATGCATGGGCATCACGCGGTCCTGGCCCCTGCGCGTGTACACGCGGAAGCATGTTCCACGCTGCCGGCGCCCAGCACGGCCACGGCGTTGCATGGCGGCGGCCTGCGAACAAAACGTTGTAATTAGACGAGCTACACGTGACACATGGTCCATGCGCACTTCACGAACGCGCCCTGAATCGATCACAAAGCCGATATCCTCGATCGTGATACTTGTCTCGGCTACGTTAGTCGCCACTACTATTTTACGCTGCCCTTGCGGTGCACGGCCAAACACTCTCTGTTGCTCGCCGCTAGCCAAACCTGCGTGCAGTGGCAGTACAAACGCACTGCGGGCAATGCGTTGCACCACGTCGATGCATGCTTGGATCTCGGCCACACCAGGCATAAACACAAGTACCGCTTGATCCATTGGCGCTGTCGTATGAATGTGGTTGATTATGGAGCCGATCATCTCGTAATCAATCAAAGTGGCTCCACTCGCCTGTCCAAACCGATCATCCCATGCTGACACACACGCCGCCTGCGTATCGTTGCACCCCGACGCCCGCATCTTGCGTATGTGTGCGAGCCACTCATTGTCGCCCTTCTCATGTGCATTCGCTAGCTTAGCCTTGGCTTTGCCAACAGTCGCTGCTCCAAAAATCTCGTGCATCTCGCTACTGCTTTGCTGTGCAATAAAGTCCTCCACATATACGTCCTCGACGGGAAACGTACGACCTGGTATTGTCACCACAGGCACATTTGAGCCAAAATACCCGGCAAATACATCGCACTGCGCCGTGGCACTCATCAGCACCACGCGTAAACGTGGGTTGCGTTGCAAACACTGGCGCAGCAACACTAGCAGCAGATCAGAATCGACGGACCGCTCGTGTACTTCGTCGCACACTACGTGAGTCACTGATTCCAGATCAGGCGTCGACACCAACATACGTAGCAGCACTCCTGTTGTACAGAACAATAGGCGTGTATCGCGCGACTGTCGGCTCTCGCCTCGCACTGCGTATCCAACTAGTGAGCCGCCCCGTTGCGCGTTAATGTCTTCTGCGCGTTCAGAGGCTACACGCGCTGCCACGCCGATTGCGCTGATCCGCCGTGGCTGTGTACACACGATGTTTACGTAATCTCCTGATTTCAGCGCCTGATCGAGGATAAACTGAGGCACTTGGGTTGTTTTACCACACCCAGTCGCACCAGCAACCACCACACATCGACTGTCGGCCACCAACTGCGCAATATGCTCCTGCTGTGCCGCCGCCGGTAGCGCATCCCGTGCTTTCTGCATACGCTGGTACTCTGTATTAACCTGCAGCCGCTCAAACTCTGCGCACAAACGCTGCGTGTCCTGCACACGCACTGTTTTCTTCTGCACATTACGCTTGGTCGCTTTAACAACTGTTTTTGTTTGTTCTGGTGCCATCGCTCCCAACAGCCCTGCCAAAAGCGGCGGATTTCGCAGCCATTCCTCAACCATCTGCTCGGCCATGCTGACGGCTTCAAACAACACGGGCATCCCGTCGTTGTTGAGCTGCGCGTTGAGCTGGCGTGCCACATGCAGCTTTAAATACGCTGGCATTTGGTCGCTCACAATTGCTACTGCTGGAAGATGCTCGGGATACGCTAGACCTGGTGGCAGCCAAAACACTAATTGCGCGTCGCGTCCGCACAGTTGTGCTTCGGGAGGCCGCAAATCTACGTTTATTTGGTACGCGTTTGGCCGCGAAATACGGTCCTCGCCCGTATATATCGCATCAAGCATTTGCACCTCGTCATCCACAGCCGCTCGAACATTGTCTTCGTCTACATCAGATACAAGTGGCAGAGATCGCTCGCACAATTGGGCCAGCAGCTCGTGTGCTGCTCTGGCTTCAGCCACAGCCAACGCATCGGGCATGGCATCGGGCTGCTCGTCAAGTTTTTGCCCCACCACACTTTTGCACTTTGATGTAGGGAACCCTGCGCGTGCCAGTCGTTTGGCTGCCAGTTGCACGCTCAAAGCTCGCTCGTCTGACGTCACCACAGTGGCCGATGCACGATACGCCCGCTGCATGACCTGTTGTGGCAGATCGTCTTCCGGCACATGCACGCACAGCCAGTCGAGCGCTTGCTCCCGCGTTGTTGTATGTCCGAGCGCCTCGTCCACGTGTATTTCCCGGAACCCTTGTTTAATCAGGGCATTCCGGGCCCCTGGATCGCCTCCGGTTTCCGAGCTACTATCCGTAACACCCCAGTTACTGGTCCACGTGCGCACCACCGCCTCAACCTTCTCCCGATGCCGCTCGCTCATCCCGACCTCTGCCATCTCCTCCCACCGTCGACGCTGCCCTGGTGGCAGCAGCTCTTCCTTATGTCCTGCCTCTGCACGCGCCACTTGCTCACGCTTCTTGGCCTGCTTGACTGCCCGCTCCTCAAAATGCTTCTCCCGCGCAATCTTTGCAGCAAACGGATCGGCCACATACACCCATTCACTCGTGTTTTCTTGCCGCAGTTTCTCCAAATCCAACCAATACTCGCGGTGCACAGGCGGCAGCATTCGGTGCAAATTGGTGTCCGATCGCAATCGGTGCAAGACAAACGTTGCAGCCACATGCCGGGCCTCCAGCGACGTTTTATGTTTAAGCATTGTACTGTCGGTGGCCTCGGGCTTAAAGTGCACGGATATTGGAGTTGGCTGTTTTTTGTCGCTCTTGGATAAGCGTATTGTGCAGTTGTAGCTGTTGGGTCCGCCATGCATAAGGTACTCGGGCTTGTGCCAGCCGGCGTTCTTTTGCACAAACTCGTTGAGCAGGGTGACTGGGGTTTTGCCCGTCCATTTTCCAAACAGTGCTTGTGCTGGGTTCTCGGCTGGTTTGGGCTTTGTGTCGTCTTGTGCGCCCTTTTTTGGTTTGGATTCTACCTCTGCAGTCTTTTTTGTTTTGGAATCAACCGGCGCGGCCTTTTTTGCTTTGCCACCCATGTCTAAATAGTCTGTATTCTATAGTTTTAGACAGGATAAGGAAGCAACAATAAGATCAATGGGCTTTAATGCGGGTTATTTGGTAACATTTAAGCTTGAAATTCGCCAGTTAACTACTATTACGGGGTTTAATTCTCCAATCACATGGACCTGAAATTTGTCAGCTTGTTCCAGCTTTTCACTTTTTCACTTTTTTCTTTCAGTTCACTAATTGTTACATTATTATTTCCCCTACAATGGCAGACAACACTGCAATTCCACAGGGCACAGTTCCCGAGAATGCAAATGACCACTGCCCGGGTCCCGAAAGCGAAGCAGCAGGCCGGGCAGCAGGCTGTGAAGGATGCCCAAACCAAGAGATCTGCTCGACCCAAGCTTCTGGGCCCGATCCCGATCTATCCATCGTAGCCGAGCGGCTGGCAAACGTAACCCACAAAATCCTCATTCTATCTGGAAAGGGCGGTGTAGGTAAAAGCACATTTACAGGCCAACTGGCATTCGCACTGGCCAGCGACGCAAATAAAGAAATCGGCGTCGTTGACATTGACATTTGCGGGCCATCTTTGCCACGTATAATGGGGTGCGAGCGCGAAGAGATCCATCGGTCAGCCGACGGATGGTCGCCCGTATACGTGCAAGACAACTTGGGCGTCATGTCGATTGCGTTTATGCTTCCGGACGAAGAGTCGGCGGTGATTTGGCGCGGTCCCAAAAAGAACGGTATGATTAAGCAGTTCCTCAAAGACGTTGACTGGGGAGCGGGGGCTGATGGACGTTTGGACTATATGTTGTTTGACACGCCGCCGGGCACTTCGGATGAGCATTTGTCAGTTGTACAGTTGTTGCGCGAAAGCGGGATCACTGGTGCGGTTATTGTTACGACGCCGCAGGAAGTGGCCATTCAGGATGTGCGTAAGGAAATCGACTTTTGCCGTAAAGCTGGAGTGCCCATTATTGGTGTTGTGGAGAACATGAGCGGGTTTGTGTGTCCCAGTTGCAACGGTGAGTCGCGTATCTTTTACCCGACGACTGGCGGTGCTAGTGCAATGTGCAAAGAGCTGGATATTCCGCTGTTGGGTTCAATCCCACTCGACCCAAGCATCGGTCGTGCCTGCGACTTTGGCTCGTCGTTTATTGATACCTGCGCCGACTCCCCTGCTGCCGCTGCATATATCCAGATCATTGACAAGATTAAGCAGATTGTAGAACCGTCAACTTAGAACTACTTTATGTAAAATGTTTAATTTTCAAAAGTATGCTTTCTTCGCCCGCTTGGACTGTGTATTACAAGCTCAAGACATTGCAGAGTTATCCAGTCTGTGTGATTCAGTAACCATATACAAGAAATAATGAAAAAGAGATGAATGAAACTATTTTCATGGCCGAGCGGCCATGGCTTTTATATGTTTAGAGATGGGTTGATAACAGCGTTCTCGTGTAACTACTTTGTAACTAGGGTCACGCGGGAGTAGTTTCCGTAACCGAGGTCTGATCAACGTCTTTGAAAGTTGGGATCAGCACAACGATGCCGTCTCATTCGTCGGCGTTTGCAGGGATGTCTCGTTCAGCTGCATTTCCAATGATGGCATCTCGTTCGACGGTGTTTCCAAGGACGGTGTCTCGTCCAACTGCATTTCCGATGATGTCATCTCACTAGACGGCGCTTGCATGTCTGGAGTTTGCGATGCTGGCTCCACTTCAGCAAGTCGATTACTGCTCCGCCCACGACGCCGTTTAGATAGCGTTAGCGACTCTAGTTCATCATCAACAGGCTGCTGCTTGCCTCTTCCGCGGCCCCGCTTGGTCGGTATTTGCGTGGATGGCGCCTCTTTGGACGGCGTCTCATTAGACGGTGTTTGCGATGATGCGGTTTGCGACGCTAGTTCCGCTTCAGCAACCTGCTTCCTGCCCCGACCACGACCACGACCACGACCTCGACCTCGCTTGGTTGGCGTTTGAGTGGATGTCATTTCACTAGCCGATGTTTGTGACGCTAGTTCGTCTTCAACTGACTGCTTCTTGCCTCGTCCGCGACTCCGTTTGGCCGGCGTTTGCGTAGATCTCTTCTTGGACGACGACTTTGTGGGACTTACCCGACCCGAAGCGACGACTTCATCGGCCTGAGCTGCATCGCTGCCCATCCACGTCCACCACAAAATATCCATAACTGGTACCGCCTCACGACGCCGCGCATACGCCTTCTCCGCGGTAAGCGCACTCGACACACACCGTGCTGCCACCGCATGCTCAGGCGACAGAAACTTGGACTGCACGCTGCTTGTGTTGCGAAGCGTGCGCCGCTGGTACAAACTGCCCGCCGGCACAAACACTGCGTCACCCACGCTTTGCAGCACTCGGCACGGCCGGGCCGCGCCCTCGCTGCGCTCATACAACTCGGCCTGCTGCTCGTCGCTCATGTACACATGTCCGTTCATTACGTTACAATTCCCTGACGCCGTCTCTTCGACAAATTCACGCACATGGTCTATCGTCCCTGGACCATAAATGTCCCACTGCACACATTCAGCAGGGTCCGTCTCTGTCTCGGTGTAGGTGTCGTCGCAGCTCATACGACGCGACTTCCGCCGCACACCGCCTTCCACAGCTGGCAGCGCATAATCTGCAGATGACACGTACACAAGCAAATTCACAATATCGGCAACCTCACATCGCAAGTTCTCAACGCTGCCCGTGCCCTGCGAGCCATACATACAGTGCAGCTCTGGTCCAAAGTCCGGCGGTCGCGCATACTGGTTTGGCAGACGGTTCACCAGATTCAGTTGTCCATCCGCCGCCGTATACTGCGAAAATGGAAGCAGCGCCCGCGCCCGCTCACACATCGCCTTTAGCTGGTCACTATGCACATCATCGGCTGCTTTGTTCAGCTCCACACTCGCACGCATCCGTGCCGCCAGTAGTTTCTTCTGCTGCGCATCCGGCGTAGCACCGGCACTCTCATCAAACAGCTGCAAGTACTGCCGCAGCGTCCACCCGCCTCCTCGCGCCTGGAGCATGTTCACGCCCATAACTTGGGCTGGCAGCTCACCCAGCGCATCGCGTAACGCCTGCGGCGTCCACTCTGCTGCATGGTCTTCGCTTAGCAGCCCCTTCACTACAATAACCTGGCCTTCCTCCCACAGCCGTGCAAACTCGCGCAGCGTCAGATTGTCGGCTGTCACATAAATGGGCTGTATCTGCCACGCATCGTCATGCATGCGCCCACTCGGGAGCAGCTGCGTGGTCAGCTTGTAATTCCACTGCGCCTCGAGGTACTGCGACTGGGAGTGCGATGGCCCCGCGCCTAGCGCTTCTGAAGCAGTGCATACTTCCCTTGGGCCTGGGCGCAGCGTCGGATCGGCGCCAAAGTCCGCATCGCCTAGGTTAGCAATGACCTCTGTATCCTTGTCAATTTGGTCCAGCTTTGAGTTAATCCACGTAAAGTCAACCCGCGACTGCAGCCCACCACGCTGTAGCGCATTTGCACACAGCGAAATCGAGCTGTACCCGGCGGGCTGTGTCTCATCCAACAAGTCACAATACTGAACTATGCGATTGACTTTGCGCATCATCATCTCCAGCTCGGCATCACTAAAGTGCGACACACGAACAAACTGTCGCTTTTTGTGCTTTGTCGAATACGTTATCGTCTTGCCATCGTTCAGGCACGTGTACCGCTTGCAGTACCCTAGCCCCGAAGTGCAGTCCGTCTGGCCCTTGTTTCCTTTCTCAAACGAGGTGCACCGCTCAACTATATCGCTGTCGTTCCACTCTGAAAAACAATCGGTACAAACCTGCTGCATGCACATACAGCACGTAAAGTGCGCCGAGAATATAGGCACCGTACAAATATCGCACTTTTGGTGCACACCAAACGTCATCTTGCGCAGAATGCACGGCGACGGCGCACACTTGTACAACGGGTGCAGTGGATTACCATTCTCGTCTACCTCCGCTTGTGGCAGTGGATCGGTATCATGGAACGTAACCGTGCCACTGCTCACTCCGCGTAGTGCGTTCACTTGCACGTCACGCACCACCGCCAGCTCGCGCCGCAGCAGCGACTTTATCGACGATACAGTTTGGCATAGTATATGGAACTCGATCCACGAGTCGTCGCCGTCGACAACACAATCCTCAGGAAGAATGATTGACATGACTGGCTGCCGAATCGCAGGCGCTTTCTCGTTCTGCGACCGGAACGCTGGGCATATAAGGTACCGCATAGCTGATGTGCCGTCTGTCAGCTCAAGCACTAGCTGTGTTGCATACCGTATGTTGATAAACTGGCACCGCTTACCACCAACACGCCCAATACAGGCACGACACTGCGGCTGGTTGATCATATTTGTACTCGCACAGCCCGTGTGCTGCGGAATTAGCCGCACTTCAGCGCGTGCGCACGTCGGGTTTAAATGAGCCCACCGCGCATATTTCTTCTGCTGAAAGTTTTTCCACAACGCCGGATCCACAGGAGTCGAAAAATCGTCGCATGTGTACTCGAACTTTGCTTGAGTTATAGAGAACTGTTCACGCGGCTTCACTAGTGTGTGAGCCGGCTCATACACATTTTCACTCAAATGCTGAAATGAAAACTCTGCCGAGCACAGCGACTCGGGTTTGGGCAGCTGCGAGCAGATCTGGTCGAGCAGCGGATCTGCCAAAACGCTTGGCATTGTAAATTTTGACACATTAGATACCTCTGCCAACTCTTTGTCCGTGGATGCCGGCCCAATTGACTCTGCTTCTTTCTCAGTCTCCGCCGCCGCTTGATACTCTGCTGGTTGCTCTTCGCTGCTCGAGTCACACTCCATCGGAGCCCGCGACTCAGTCGGCTCCATAGTCCGGAATTTTTCGGTCTCCGCCGACAGATCGGACGGATCAGTCAAATCAGACTCCACTTCAGTCCCTAACCCTTCGCAGAAAAATTAGCATTGGTACATATGCAAAAATCGTGTGATTTAAAGGTACAAGAAAAAGGTGGTTTTTTGCTTTTACCTCTCTTTTTGGTACGTCTATCGTTTTGGCTTGGTGGAATGTTATCAAACGAATCCAAGCTTGCTGCAACTTTGTCAGCGTACTGCTGGATTCTTAGTTGGTAATTGCGCTTGGTGTTATCAATATACACAACAGAATCTGGCCACTCGCGCTGGTATATGTTTGGAGGCAACATCGTGTTATGTTCGACTGGCTCTGAAGTTCTCTGGTTACTGCAGTTTTGCAGGCGCTGCTTCTGTTTGAGTAGGGCAAGCGACTTTGCGCTGGCCTTGATCTGTACCATCCAAACTATTTAAACGTGCTGGGCAAATAGTGAATGTGCAAGTCGTCTGGCCAAAAGAAATAAAAAAGATATAATGAGAAAACAAGTGACGAGAAAGTAAAAGAGCAGCAGTGTGGGATAATGCAGTTCAAGGCGCGTTATTCCCATTCTCTCCCTCACGCGTACACTAATTGCCAAATCAAATTATTAACGCAAAAAAACAGGCACGCCCCAAGTGGCTATGATCGTTTTTGATCAATAAATTTATGCCCACAGACGAGCTGACTAGGGCGGGCAACATAGTCAAATTTTCTGAGGGCTATTTCTCACTTACTTGGCGCAAATAATTAGGTTAGGTTGGCAACCCCTCAAACTATGCGGGTAGTTATATGCTAGACAACTCTCCTTGGTGTAATGCCAATCGAAATAGAAGACACTGAATTTACTATCGTTCTGGGCCAGGATTGGTTAGCAACCCTATATGGCAAAATTACAGCATGTGGGTGTTGTTGCATGGCATAAAGCGTCAACAAATGTGGCTACACAGGCAAATTTACAGTTAACAAAAATGGTACAATACTATGAAATATCTTTGCTGTAAGCGTATTACGCAATTTAAAATAATGTGAACAATGCGTTGTACTGTATTGATTAGAGATACTACGCAGATAGCGAAGAGTATAATTTCAAGCGCAAGACTAATAGCTGTAGTATGGCCACAGTAAAAAGTGGATAATTCAGCTAGACCCGTGCCTTGCCATCATCAAAACACCTGCCGCAACACATACACTGCTGCTTTATGATACAAGGTGCACCGAGTAAATTAATTTTAAACATCAAAAATTGCTTTTTTCAGCTTTATTAAAAGTTAATGTGGGAGAAAAGCGGCAAAGCTGAGCTGGGTTTAATTTAACATTGTCATTCTGGAATTTTCTTTTGGCTTGCTATTGTAATTAATTGTCACATAGTTGTAAATGTAGTATAAAATGTTTAATAACTTTAAAACAAGCCCCCTTTTCCTATGAAAATACTACAGGACAACATGTCCTTATATATGGTGTCAGTCGTGTGCTGACACAGGGAAAACCTAATCCAATATATGATGTGTCATATATGTATAATACATGTGACACGATACACATCTCACATGATTATACAACAGTAAAAGTGAGTAGTTTGTAATATACACTAAAATGAAACATGATAATGTGTCTGCCTACTTGCAAAAAGTTTTATACGCTAAGTTTTGGCTATAAATAATCAGCTAGTTTTTCTTGTTTTCAGGAGGTTTATCTCCCAACATATTCAACTCCTTTCAAATAAAGATAGGTAATGCTTATACAGAGTCACTAACACTACGGCGGCTCAAAGCAAGTTCATGTGCGCTTGCAGATTGTGGAGACGAGTTTGAAATATTCACACAGGACATGCGGGCTATATGCCAGGTCCAGACAGGTTGCGAGCCTTGCCTATGCCATTTCTAAAAAGAATATGTTCTATATTTGTTAGTGCATTGGGAATTTCTCTGCATTTAGTTGGGGTGGGGATTTCAGGAGGATGTTTATTGCAAAATACAATTGTAAAATCTACAAAAAATACTACCCGCTTGCCAGCACCGCCCATTGCTTGCTGCTCGTTGCTAGCACTGTTAGACATTGCTTGGCCAGGTGCCTTTGAGCTTTGTCTAAACTTGTATACAACCTATATGTGGATATTGAAGAGTTTAAATGAAGGCCAAAGCTACACAACAGCATATTACATTTGCTTACTACATCTATCAAAGAAGGTGACGACAACGACGGCTCCCGCGGCTCCAGCCCCTCACCCGATGTAAATCTTTCAAACAGTTAAAGCTGGTGGGCAGCTTTTCGTAGGAAGCCCACAAAACCAGAACACACGTTCCCCCTTGTAAAAGGGGCCATAGTGTAAACGCAATCCAAGACAGTATGGCCAAGTGCAAAGCGTGATCAACTAGCCAGTTATCAAGCACATCATGATAAAAAAATATCAAACTATAGATGACTCTTTGGGACAGCCAACTTGATTGTAGTATAATAAAATATGTTATGACTTAAAAACAAGTTAAGTTTTCCTATGAAAATACTACTGGACAACATGTCCTTATATGTGGTGTCAGTCATGTACTGACACAGGGAAAACCTAATCCAATATGTGATGTGTCATGTATGTATAATACATGTGACATGATACATATCTCACATGATTATACAACATTGATAGATGACCTTGGGTTTCTTTGGAATTTCTATTGCCTTATTTTGTTTCAAACATCTATTAGTATGTCATGAAACATTAGACACATGGTTCAAAGCTTGCAGCAAAAAATATAACACCAGGGATACAATGCCAAAGTAGGATATCCAATCACTGATATCAGATATTACGTATGACCAGAGACATCTTGCCTAATCACTTGATGATACAACAAACATGCCAACGTGTCTGCCTACTCCGAAGCCAAGCTTTATACAATATTTTTGCTATAAGAAGCTGCCACCCACCATGTTTTCCAGGAGGTTTCTCTATAAACATTTTTCTTAAACCAACATATTTGCCTCCATTTAAATACGTACAAGCTTGTATAGCCTTATTGAAATGCCCAAAATAAGACCTCCACTTAGACCAAGCCCATACCCCTCACCTGATCCATATCCCATGAATGATTAGTGAGCATTTATTAACATGAAATTTAAAAGCGCTTTAGTTTAAATAAAACAATTTGATTATATTGGTTTAATGCTAGGTGACATTTCAACAGAGTCTCTATCTTGTGTTTCTTTTCTCGTCTATTTTAACACAAACACAGTTCTTGTATGGCACTATAAACTGTTAATTTATTAAACACAAAACATTTAACATAAGCAATTTGTATCCTACTAAAAAGTATGGAATAAATGTACACAGTGGCTAGCATGCTTTAGCCACCCTGATTTATAGTGTTTAGTAATTTAATTTCTGCATTATCCAACCAGCACATTCCCTGACTAATTAGTATTTTACTAATGTTTGAAGTGTGCATTATTAACAATTGGTGTTAACGTTTTGGGCCTCCTGGCTTTCCAGGCTTAGGAGGCTTGGTGCTGCCACCAGTATTAGGTTTCTTAGAGCTCATTGTATAGTTGTAATAGGTGAGGAATGGAGTAAATTGGTAGTGGAAGAAAATGCAACAAAATTGTGGCATCCATCAGCTTTTTTATAATAGACCAAAAATAAATGATTGCTTTTTGGCCATTGAAAATGATGCATTTAAAATTAAAATAAATGCTACAAAGAACAGGTGACCAGAATTCTTTGTAGTTTTTTAAATTTACCTTTTCTTTTACAAAATTGGTGCATTGTATTGGCAAAGAAACCTCATTGTAGAAAATTGGGGTGCATGAGATATTACTGATGAAGTGATGGTGCATATATTGTGTTGTTAAAAAGAAAAGAAAAGAAAAAAAAAGAAAAGAAAAAAAAAAAGAATTGCAGCTGGGCAATGCAGCAGCAGCAAAAACTAAGCAGGGTAATTTAGCATTCTTCTTTTAAAAATGTGTCTTATTTTTAAGCAAGAAACAAACTGTTTACATAGATTATTTGATCCACAGACAAGCCACGTGTTTATGACAAGTGCAAATGTACAGAATTTGGATAAACTAGTGTATTCATAAAAAACTCTGTTTACAAAAGCCAGAGTGAGAATAAATGCTAAAGTTTCAGCCAAGACTATTCTTGCCCTTCTTGGTTTTCTGCACGGCAACACATTGCCTTCATCTTTATTACCAAACTCATCTACCCCCTCCCGTATCCTCGAACTGTCAAAATAAGCAGCAATTGCATCTTCCAAAAAAGTAAACTGCCCCATTTCATGCAATGGTTTTTCCACCTTTCCGTGCTTGATAAAACCATCAAGATGGCCTTCAAGGGTTTCTATCAAGAAAATGAGCCCCTCACGCATATAATAGTCAGACTCCTTTGTTAGCCCTTGCACAATCTTTGGTGACAGTACTCCTCCGGGCAGGGAAAACTCAGCCCTTAGATCCTTGGCACAATTTGCAATGTCTTTAGACGCCAACTGCTCAGCAAACGTTATGGTGTCAGCACATCCAGCTTTGCGCGCAGAAGAGCCAGACAACCGCTAGCAGTATAATAAGAAGCAAAAAGGTCTGACATTTCAGCAATAAAACGAAAAAACGAACAAATTTCCAGAAAAAGAAGAAAAAATTGCCAAACCTTTCTTTAAAAGGCAAATAACTCTAGCAGTACTGGCGATGCAATCCTCCTATAACAGGATGGGCGCTTATGTATGCGTGAAATGTACAAAGGTTTTATGTGACTGTCTGCCAACAGCGCCACTGGATATTTGGTGCTGACGTACACGGTTGCAACGTCATTTGGTATTCAAGATTCTTCATTAAAATTAAGAAACCAACAAGATGCACTAAATCATAACCAACTATGCATAACCAGATCTAGGATGTCATCCGATCAAGCAGTGATCACATAAACAAAACATTCAAAAATTCAAACTCTTTTTATCTTTTTTTTTTTCTTCCTAATTTCATTGTACATTTGAGCAAATGAGCTCGAGCTTTGTGATTGCGTGCGTGGGCAAGCCCTCCGCCGGCAAATCGTCGTTCTTGAATGCAGTAACCGACGCAACAGCCAAAGTGGGCAACTTTCCCTTTACCACAATCGAGCCCAACCAAGGCGTCGCCTACTACCCTCTAGACTGCCCGTGCGTTAAACATGGGGTGACATCGCGGTGCAAGCCCCGGCACGGATGGTGCACAAACGGACGACGCTTTGTTCCGGTCCGAATGCTCGACGTGGCTGGTCTGGTGCCTGGTGCATCTGAGGGCCGTGGATTAGGCAACAAGTTTTTGGACGATTTGCGGCACGCTGATGTATTGATCCATGTGGTGGACGCGTCGGGCACGACGGATGATAATGGACGGGAGACGAAAGGATATGACCCGATTAACGACATACAGTGGCTGCGTGGCGAGATTGATGCGTGGGTGTTTGGAAACTTGGAGCGGAGGTGGCCCGGAATTGTGCGTCGGCACGTAGCTACCAAAGCGCCGGCTGTGGACACATTGCATGCGCAGTTGGGCGGGTACGGAACCACTCGTGACATTGTACAGCGTGCAATGGACACTGTGGTGCGAACATCACTGATTGCCAGCAAGGACGAACTAGCTCAATGGACCCTTGATGATTTGCACGTGTTCGTGGGAGTGTTTCTGGACCACCGGTTCCCAACAATAGTGGCGCTCAACAAAATCGACATGCCCGATTCCGGCAAAAACATCGCATCAATCGTCAAACGGTACCACGCAAATGTGCGCGACGGCGTGAGCGAAGAAAACATTGTTTTGACGTCTGCCCTGGCCGAGTGTTTCTTGCGACGCATGGTCAAGCAAAACTACATACACTACACAACGGGGGACGATGACTTTGTGAGCAAAGACGATGACACAAATATGCAGCTTAAAGAAATGGACGAAAAGACGAGGCGAAGGTTGGGGAATATACGGGATCTTGTGCTGTTTCGGTACGGGTCGACGGGGGTGCAGGATGTTATTGTGCGGGCGGTGCAAGTGCTGGGGTTTGTTCCGGTGTTTCCGGTCAAGAGTGTGACGAGTTTTGGCGCGTCGAATGGCGAGTCACCGGCGTTCCAGGACTGTGTGTTGGTGAGGAGTGGAACGACGGTGCGGGAGTTTGCCCGAAAGCTGCATAATCGGCTGGATGTTGGGTATGCAGGGGCGGAGACTGTGGGTGGCATCCAGTTGGCCGAAGACGATATAATTGTTGCAGGCAAAAATAACATAATCAAAATCACCACCATTGGTGCATAACAGCTTGACTCGGCTCGAGCCAAAGTTTCAAACGGATTTGCCCAGTTCAAAACTTATCTTTTTTGTCTCCAACTTTTCACAATTCACTAAATCAATAATGTGGGCCAGGAAATTCGTGGGCAATATACTGGGATCTCGAGCGCCCCTCGCTCCTCGACTCTCGGCCCTCGTGCCCGTAACCCAGCAAACACGTAACCTGGGTAACTTGCAACCGCGCCGCCGCAAATACAAAAAAGCGCAAAAAGGCCGCGTCCCCGTCCGCGTCGGCAACAGCACAAAAGGCAACTACATGGCATTCGGCGACTACGGCATCCGCGTCAAAGACGGATTGCGTCTCTCGGCAAACACAATCGGAGCCATCCACGGAATGCTCCGCCGTCAACTCAAAGCCGTCAAAGGGTTGCAGATCTGGCTCCGAGTGTTCCCCGACATTCCTGTAACTACCAAAGGAACCGAAGTGCGAATGGGCAAAGGAAAAGGTGCGTTTGATTACTGGGCGTGCCGCGTACCTAAAGACAAGATTATTTTTGAAATGCGTGGACCGACGTTGAATCTCGAGTTGGCCAAGAGTGCGATGCGCCAGGCGGGGTTCAAGCTCGGAGTGCCGACAGAGTTTGTCGTGGCCGATGAAACCACTCGTCAGCCCAAAAAGAAAGATTTGCCCAAAACGTGCATTCCGTTTCAGCACGCCAAATAGTTTTCATTAAAAGTAAAAGAGATGAGAGAGTTGGTACCGGATAATAAACGCCAAACTCGAGTTGACAAGTTGGATGAGAAGAATGCGGTGGTTGAGCTGGGCTTCGGTCAGGCGAGGACGGTGGATGAGCACCAGGTTGAGCAGCGTGAGGTTGTTGACGCTGTGCATCGTGCCATCATCATTGCGGTCGACATGTGCCAGGCCCAAATACTCGTATATGCAAATGATACGCAGTCCCAGCTTGGTTGCGCCGTCGAGTAACGTTCGACTGGCCACCATACACACAGCGTTGCTTGAGCGACGCGGTCCTTTGGAAAAACTCCGCATGGCAGTCGATACTTGGCGGTGCAGATCCATGCGCCGTGCTCTATGTGGACCAGCGTTCTGCACCATTTGCGGCAACCTATGGCGCGGGCACGGCACAAGCCCAAAGATCTGCGGCGCCGAATACACGAAATTAAACATTTGAGGAGCAAACAGCAGCAACAGAGTTTTCGAAAAATGTCCCAAAATGCCGCACACTGCAAACGTCATACCGGCAAAATAGCAGTATGTGTCGCCGACAAACACTCGCGCTGGGTACTTGTTCCAGTAGTACAGGGCGCTGGACACTGCAATGAACGGCAGCAGCAGGTACAGCGAAAACAAGTGGCGGTACTCTGTCTCGGGGTTCGAGCTGTTCACATACACAAGGTCTTTAAGCACAATGGATATGGCAATGACGAGAGACTGACCGACTTCCACGCCGTTGATCCCGGCTAATATATTGATCGCGTTTGTGCAAAACACAGACATTAGGCCGATATACACATAGTACAAAACGCCCAGATCAACGCACTTTCCCATCCACGGCCGCAAAAACACCGGAACCACAACTTGTGTCACTCCGTGTCCCACATAATACACAATGAGCACCGGTACCGACGCTACGATGGGCAGAACCAGCTTGAACCGCCACCTCAAGCTGAACACATCGTCGGCGAACCCCAAGAACACCATGCTTTGCAGCGACAGCAGAGCCGACAAGTACTCGCCCAGCCGGGCATATGGAAACACACGAGGACTCTGCGTGGTTGACCAATATCCATGGAACTGAACGGGGATAAACACAAATGTGGCGACCAAGTAGATGGTTGCGGCGACCATGCCCATGCTTTCGGCCAGCTCAGGCCGTAACGGCTTTGACATATCGCGGCCCGCAAGTCCGACGCGTTTGAACGAATGTGTGGTGGCGGGGATTATGCACCAGGTGGCAAGCCCGGCGAGTATGGATATGCACAAACATACGGCCAAGGGCTCGTTGCGCAGTTGCCACAAGAGCCCAAGTAGCACGGGCGATGCGACGAGCGACACTCGTTTATACATTTAAATTACAAAAGTATAGTGAATAACAAGAGATAAAGAGAGCCCATAAGGGTTGGATCTGCACGATTCAACGTTTTTGTTATGGTCAAATGCCACGTAGCGTAATTGCAAGTATGCACAAAGCTACTTTTTATTGTAATGTCGACCAAGCGCGGATTTGCCGAGGCCGACAACTGCCCAAACTCGTGTACACCGTATGCCACGTACCAAGAAGCACACGAGGCACTTCAAGCGCTCAAACACACGAATCCTGCCAACATAATCGAGCACTCTGAGCGCGCATTGCTCACAGTATCCACTCAAACACTTCCCAGCGCAATACGACAAATCGGCGTTCGCTTGGCTACCATTGCGTGCGCGCACCCCGAGCCCAACTCTACGTACATCGCCGCATCCCTCATTCGAGCGCTCAAAGCCGCCGAACCATCCATTCGGTGCGAAATCTACGCATCTCTAATCACTCTGCATGAGATCAAATCCCAGTTCCACACACATCTGCCTCATCAAATTACAAGCGAGCTGGGCCAATGTGTACGGGCGGACGTGAACCACTCGCAGCATCATTTGCGAAGCGCTGCGGTTGCGTGTTTACAGATCGTGGGTGGAAACGAAGGGGTGCGGCGGTTTGCGGATGATGCGCATCCAAAAGTACGGCAGACTGTGTTGAGTGTGATTCAGCGGCAGCAGATGGTCGGCGGGGATTTGGGAGCACGTATGTACGGCGAGTGCGTAGCCGCCACTTTGGACGATGCAGAACAAGTGCGGATGATTGCTGTGAATCTCGTATGGGCAATTGGCAGCCAATACGCCGAACACTTGTCGCTGCACAACCTGCGTCTGCTCGACGATGCATTTATTAAAGTATGTGATATGGTCAACGACAGCTCGATGCTCGTACGCCAACGCGCATGCCTTATTTTGGGTCGGTTTAGGCGTGTGAGCCCACAATATCTCGAACAAACGTTTAGCAAACAGGTAATGTCCAATCTCCGGGCTGTGCCCCGCTCGTTGGGTTACGGCCGTAACCGTGGGCTGCATTCGTCAAAGTTCCACAAACGCGAAACGGTGGATGAGCTGCGGTTGTTGGACTCGGGAGCCGCTGGTGCGTTTGTGCATGGCCTGGAAGATGAGTACCAAGAAGTGCGGGATGCCGCCATTGAGTCTATTCTTGAGCTGAGCTCGGAGAGCCCGGTGTTTGCCACACGAGCTGTGGATTTTCTGGTCGATATGTTTAACGACAGCAGTGACCGTGTGCGCGTACGTGCTATGCGAGCGCTAACAGTGATGGGCACTCGTTCTGTTATTTATTTGACCGACGAGCAGTTGTCCATTGCCGTGTCGGCCATCAAAGACTCGAGCCAGGCCGTGCGGCTGCGCATCTACGAGTTTCTCTCGGTAAGCGTAGTATCCTCAAGTGGTCTCCAGCAATTGATGCGTGCCATTTCAGACAACCTTGAAGCGTACTCGAGTGATCTGCTGCCCATTTACCGTGCGCTCAAGCTCGTGGGCGCGAACCACAGCAACATTATTACTCCGCAGCTCACGTGCACGTTGCTCAACATTAGTCAACATTATTTGAGTCGTGAGGCGCGGATTGATGATGTTGTGTATGCGGGAAATGTTATTTTGGTCATTAACACAAAACGTGCGACGAGGCATGCGGTGGCCAGTGTGCTGCCCGACTATGTGTTTGGCCATTTGCCGTACCTTTGCGACAAATATCCGGGATGTCTGCCCGATAATCTCGCAGAGTATGTGCCTGTTCATTTGCCGTACGTGCGCCAAATGCTTGTGCGCCCCACTCCCGACGCCGTGGTAACCCAAAAGACGTCTGACGACGACGAGCAACGAACATCTGCGCTGTTTGACCGCATGCGTTGTGTGCTCAACAAAGCGTGTGGAGAGCCATCGACTGTTCAAGTTGCGGATGATTTGGCGCAATCCGCTCGTGCGTTCTTGCTCTCTGCAACAGCAGAGTGCAGACAAAAGGCGGTTGCGCGGTACGCAGAGTTGGTCAGCGTCAGCGTCAAAATCCAAGTGATGTTCGAGAGCCAAGACTCGATGCAAGTTGGTGAGCTGTTTGGGCTGACATCGCGCCTGATGAACGGGTCGTACGAGATTGAGGCACGGACCCAGGGGCTCGATCCTCTGGCCCGTATATCGCTTGTGTATTTACGTGTTCTAGCTCATACAGCTTGGCTGTGCGCTCACTCTCTCGAACATGATCCGCGAGTATCTGCCAAAATGCTCAAAGAGCTGCAACATCGCGCAACATCCGTGTCTCAAACCCTAAACACTCTTGGGCAATTTTCAGCGGCCAAAGATCTTTCCGCGCTATCCAATGACCAGACTCGGGAAAGCATGCAACGCTTTGTGCGAGAGTTCCGGGCCCTCGAGTTTCAGCCCAAGAGCCAGTGCCAGTACGCACGAGCAGAGATCCAGCCCTCGTCCCGCCGCCCCCAGGAGTTTGACCACAGGTTTCCACTGCGCATTCCGATCGATGCTCGACTTTTCTGGACGAGCCGCAACATTCTTGTGAGGGTTACGCTTCCGACTCAAGCTACTCGAGTGTGGCGGGTGCCTCCCCACGTTGTCAAGCCATGCGGGCTTATGCAATCGTCGCTGGTGTGGGATGTTGAGGTCGTGTTGCCGCTGGGATCGGGCGAGCCGGCTGCTGTGCATGTTGCGGTGGGCATGGAGTGTGCGAGCGATGTGCCGTGGTCCGATGCATTTGCTATGCGAGCTGTTCCAGTGCCTGTGTCATACGATATTACTGATTATTACAAAATGCACGAGTCACACGTTGTGGTTGAGATCTCGTCGCTACAAACTGTCAGTGTTAGTCCTATCGAAATACGGCCACAAGCATCTGCCCATACGCGCATCTAACCGTATTTCGAATAACGGTTTCCTGTACCATCTCTAATCAAATCACCCGATCACCAAATTTTTTTGACCAGCCTAAAAACTTTTTTACGCAACATTAAACTCTCTCTTTATATTGCATTAACCATTACTCTTTTTCACAATATGCTGGTTCCCACCTCTGAGATCAAAAACAAAGCCAAACGCGGGCAAGTCTACGCCAAACAGCGCGTGGAGAAAGGAAAAGCCAAACGCCAACGCCGGCAAGAACAGAAAAAAGAAGAACTCGCCAACCCTGAGCTCCGTGAAGCGCGGTTGCGGGAAAACGTCCCTGCCACTCAGGAAAACACTCGAGAGTTTGATGAAGCCATTGTGGATGAAGCAGACGACGAAGTAGCCCAAGACGAAGAGGAAGACGAGTTTGCCTCGTACTTTAACGGACAAACCCCCAAAGTGCTTATAACAACGACACCCAATGCAGGCAAACGCACGACGGGATTTGTCAAAGAGCTCGTGTCGGTTATCCCCGATATAGAGTACATAAAGCGCGGCAAAAAGTTTGAGCTGCAGCAGATTATTCAGTTTTGCAAGAACCGCGACTATACGGATCTTGTGGTGGTTACGGAAGACCATAAAGAGCCCACGCATGTGACGTTGATTCATTTGCCCGAAGGCCCGACGGCGCATTTCCGCTTGACTCGCGTAAAGGGCGGCAAGGAAATCTCGGGCCATGCACGCGCTACGTCGCATTACCCGGAACTCATATTGAACCAGTTCTCTACCCGTCTGGGCCACACTGTGGGGCGTATGTTTGCGGCCTTGTTCCCGCAAGTGCCAGAGTTCCAGGGCCGACAAGTCGCCACATTCCATAACCAGCGCGACTTTATATTCTTCCGCAGACACCGGTATGTGTTTAAGAACAGCAAGCGCGTGGATTTGCAGGAGATTGGGCCACGGTTTACACTTCGGCTGAGGTGGTTGCAGAAAGGACTGTATGATCCGCTCAACGGTGAGTACGAGTGGGCGTATAAGGCTGATTTGGAAACGAGTCGTCGGAGAGTGTTCCTGTAAACAGGTTCAGTTTTATACTTTTTAATTCGATAAATGTTGGAAACTATTTATGTGCTGTCAAACTTTGCAGCCTCGTGGTGCGAACGACCAAAGTTGTCCAAGCTTTTGACACGGTAAATACGCACCATCCAGTTCTCGGTCGTATACGCTTCCTCGAAATTGTGCAACGAGACGCTCGATGGCAACCGCTGTTTGCGCACACGGTCGAACGCTTGGGCGCCCATGACCTCGCCAAAGCGATAGTAGCACAATTTGTGCAAGAGCGACTCGCGCATGGCCTTTGACGCTGTGTCGCCGATTGCGTACTCGCCAGCTGCGTTGAAAAAGTCCTGCTCACGCACATCGTTGGGATACACACCCTGCGCAATGCGGATCATCCACAGGAACTTGTTGATGTCGTCGCCGGAGTATCCGAGCATCGCGCCAAACACCACCAGTACGTAGTCGACGTCGTGGCGCCGGGCCAGCTCATATGCTGTGTCCTCGTCGGACGCCATGATACGCCCCACAGTGGCAATATGGGTGTTGTTCCACGTGTTGTTGTCGACCAGCGTCGGACGGTCTGCCATTCCGGCCAGCTGGTACCCGTAGTCCCACCACGACAGCACGCGCTCATGAGGCTCCGTGTTGCGCCGCAGCCAGTAGTACGCCTCGCGGAAGTCATCGATGATATGATGCGACCCATCAGGCCCCCGCGACGCCAGCACGACCGACGGCGACGAATACGCAGTCGATGTGATCCAGCTGCTGTGCCACTGGAACGAACACAACAGGAACAACACGGCACCTATGACCGCTGCCCGCGGCACCTGTGCCACGCCCGGGCCCGAACTGCCTCTGCTCAAATACGCCTCAAACACATTTGCCACAGCAACGCCCGCCAGCACACACACAATAGGCGTCAGCGTCAGAATCAGCCGCACCATCACGCCGGCAAAGTACGCAGCAAACACTGAATACAGAATCAAAAACACGTGGTTGTCCGAGAGCTCGCGGAAGCTAAAGTAGATTCCGGCCGGGAACAGCCAGATCAGCACGTTCAGATCAAAAAAGAAGTTTGGCCACGCCGTCGGCTGGTGCTCAGACACCGATGCGATAATCGGGATATGCACTTTGGCATACGCCGTGTCCCACAACGAATAAAAGCGCCCAGTCCACGGTGCCACCGCGCCGCGCATCGTCAGCACCACAAGCACACACGCGCCAAGCGCTGCCACCAACACCACCGCACATCCGACAAACGCTCGGAACTGCACCGCTGTTACGCGAGCACGCACATAATACGCAGCCGCAACGACCTGGATCAGTCCAAATGCACCCAGAGCCGCCATATGCTCGCTCGTAAATGTCGGCTGGAATCCGACAAACGGAATCTGCATGCTGGCCAGCGTGCCCAGCGCATAGAACGTCGAGTACGCAACATATAAGCGGTTGCTGAACCGGCCCATCGCCAGCAGCACACACACATGCAGTGGCACCAGATTGATAATAAACACATAGCCGCCCCATGCAGACACCATATAGAAATAGCTCAGCGCACACACCGCTGCGCTCATCGCCGACCCCACGCGCACTGCCCGCAGCCACAGCCAGAACGTCAGCACAAGCAAGAATATCGCAATGCCTTCGTTGTCGTACGAGCCTGCCACCGACCGCGAGATATATCCAGGCGCTACGCCCATAAACGCCGCTGCCAAAAGCCCCGCCGTCTCGTTCTTCACTTCCTTGCCCAGCTGGTACGTTGCAATCGCCGTCAGCGCCGAAAATCCAGGCGCCAGAAACACACACACGTTGCGGATGTCCACTGGAATGTTCAGCGCATGCAGTGCGTTGTATATCGCCGCCGACGTCACCATAATGCCTGGGTACAGCGTGCCACCCACTACTCGTCCCAACGGGTACCATGCGCTCTCGTCGAACCAGTTCCAAAACTTTTCAAATCCGTGCTGCACCAAGTATTTTGTCGTGCGGTAGTTGAACCACGGATCAAATTCATGAATAACTGACTCGAACCGAAGCACCGAGTACAGGCGCGACCCGATTGCCACGACCGAGATGAGTCCCAGAATGCATATCCGCAGCAGCCGTGTCTGGTCCACTGCCGACAGACCAAGCACCTTCATTTTGCTATTTCAATTGAATATATTGTTGAATATAAATGCAAACAAGAGAAAGAAAAAACATCACAAACGTAACCGCATATAATTATCAACGCGCGTATATTCAAGCCCCCTTTTCTCCTACAGATATCATTTAAATAGGGATTATAAATTTATTGTGCCAAATGTCAGAGCCTGCCGAGACCGAAGCGCAAAAGAGACGCCGCCTGCGCCAAGAGCGCATTCTCAATCGCGGCAGCGACCGCTTGGGCCGCATAAAAGACACGCTCTCCCAAGTGCAATCCGAAACGTCGTCGCCCGAGCTCAGCATCTCGGGACACGAGCTCAAAACCACGCACATTGCCGGAATCTCTCTCGACTCTGTCGACTCTACAGACCCGCCAAAACCACGCCGGCGCGCAGGCAACCTTGCCCGCAAAGCACGTATGGAGAGCGCCCAGACAGCGCCTGTGCCTGCCACAAATCTGATGCTTGAGGATACTGCGACAGCAGAGATCAGCGATCCTGGGCAAGAGTCGATGAGTGTGTCGAAACGGGTGTTTTCTATGGCAGGGCTGGCTGCAGGCGTCGTGCGACTGATGCCGGTGGCCAGTGTGTTTGTGTACGGAATGCACCGTGAAGATGCGCACGAGCGGCTGATGGGCGACACGCAGGCCGATGTGCAGGCAAAGTGGGCGGGGCTGCTGCGTGCGCGCCCTGATGCGCGTCTGGACGAGTGGGCGCCGGGAAACTCGGTTCTGCAGAACGTACTAATTGTTGAGATGCTGCTGTACACTGCGTTTCTGTTGGCATTCCGTCGTGCTCCGCGTGCTCCATCTGGCCTTCTGATGTCTATGTTGCCGTCGCAGTTTGCCGTTATGGCTGCTGCCTTCCAACGCATTGCCGATGTCATCTCCCTGCTGCTGTTTTTCACGCTGGTCTCGATTTTACTCAAAGTCTAGTACAATAATCAAGATCTAATTTAATATGCATTTTTGCATCACAAGCTCAAGCTGCGGCAACGGTTTTTCTTTACTTTACGAAGGAAATTTAAAGTATTTATTTGGTTTACTTTTTGGATCGTCTTTAAAATGAAGGAACCCGTGCTGGTGCAGGCACCAAAGCAAATGTACGTATACTCTCCTGTTGCGATTTGAACAGACAAACACTTTTGCTAATCGTTATTTTTATTTGTAGCCAGTACATTCAGTTTGGCGTGCCTAGCCCCCGCGATATCCGCCAAGTTGCTGAAGTCGAGATAAACCACCGTGACCTCTACAACGCCGACGAAAACAACAAACCTGTCGAGCATGGCGTGCTAGATCCGCGCCTGGGTATATCCAAGAAGACCGACACATGTAAGACGTGTGGTCAGAACGTCGCCGACTGCGTTGGCCACTGGGGCTACATTGAACTATGTGTGCCCGTGTTCCACTACGGCTACTTTAAGACCATTCAGGGTATTTTGCAGGATATCTGCAAAAAATGCTCACGCGTAATGCTCGAAGAGCCTGACCGCCGCTCGTTCCTCCGACGCTTGCGCATGCCTGGCATTGACGGGTTGCAGACTCGAGCGCTGATTAAGGGCGTCAACGACCGCTGCAAAAAAGTCACGTACTGTCCGCACTGCGGTGACACTAACGGTGTTGTTAAGAAGGGCGGCCCGCTGAAGATCATTCACGACAAGTATCGCCAGAAGCGCACGGCCACAGAACAGGAAGAGTTCCGCAAGTCTCTGTCCAATGCTGTTGAAGCTGATCCGCAGCTGAAGCCGCTGGTGGCAAAGTCTCAGAGCGAGGATATGACGCCGCAGCGCGTGTACAATCTGTTCAAAAACATCTCCAACGAGGACTGTGAGCTGATGGGTCTCAACCCGGCCAGCGGTCGTCCTGAGCTGTTTCTATGGACTTGCATTCCGGTTCCTCCCGTATGCATCCGCCCGTCGATCGCCCAGGACGGCGCTAGCAACGAGGACGACCTGACGGTCAAGCTTTCGGAGATCATCTTCACTAACGCTATCCTTAAAAAGGGAATGGTTCAGGGATCTACCGCTGCCAGCATCATGGAGCAGTGGGACTATTTGGGCTTGGCCATCGCCATGTACATCAACAGCGAAGTCCCGGGCGCCCCGCTGGCTCTTGTCGGAAAAGCGATCCGAGGCTTCACTCAGCGCCTCAAGGGCAAGCAGGGTCGTTTCCGTGGAAATCTGTCTGGAAAGCGCGTCGACTTTAGCGGCCGTACGGTCATCTCGCCTGACCCAAACATGCGCATCGATGAGGTCGCTGTTCCCGAGCGGGTGGCCAAGATTCTGACATATCCTGAGGTCGTAACCCCCCATAACATGGAGCGTATGCGCGTCTTGATTCGCCGTGGCCCTGATGTCCACCCAGGCGCTGCCACCGTGCAGTACGCGACCAGCGGCCAGAAACGTGTCCTGATAAAGTCTATTCGCAAGTCGGTCGCTGAAAACCTGCGTGTGGGCGACATTGTTGACCGCCATCTTGACGACGGCGACGTGGTTCTGTTTAATCGCCAGCCGTCGCTGCATCGCTTGTCGATTATGGCCCACTCAGCGCGCATCATGCCATGGCGTACCTTCCGGTTCAACGAGTGTGTGTGCACGCCATACAATGCTGATTTTGACGGTGACGAGATGAATCTGCACGTACCACAAACCGAGGAGGCCCGTATCGAAGCTCGTGAGCTGATGGGCGTCCACAGCAACTTGGTCACTCCGCGCAATGGTGAGCCAATTATTGGCGCGACCCAGGATTTCATCACCACCGCTTATCTGATCACCCAGAAGGAGCGCTTTTATGACCGTTCGCAGTTTGTACAGATCGTCTCGTACTGTTTTGACTGCAATGAGCATATCGACATTCCGCCCCCATGCATCATCAAGCCCCGGCTCCTGTGGTCAGGCAAGCAGATCATCGGTGTGATGATGCGCCCAAATAGGGCTTCCAAAATCAAGATCAACCTCGAAGCTAAGACAAAGTCGTACAAGCGGATTTCGGTTCCAGACCTGTGCCCGAACGATGGCTACCTGGTTATTCGCAACAGCGAGTTGATGTGCGGCATACTTGACAAGTCTGTGGTGGGAGACGGTAAAAAGACATCCATCTTTTTTATTGCCTTGCGCGACTATGGTAATGTCGAGGCTGCCGCGTTAATGAATCGTCTGGCCAAGCTCTCTGCTAGATGGAGCTGCAATCAGGGCTTCTCGATTGGCCTGTCCGATGTTATGCCGGGCGCCAAGCTAAGCAAGCGCAAGGACGATCTGATCCAAAACGCCTACTTGGAGTGCGACGACTATATCCAGAAGAGTCGTAGCGGCAATCTGGAGAACCTTCCAGGCCGCGACCCTGAGGAAACGCTTGAAGCAACACTGTCAAATGTGCTGTCAGGTGTGCGTGACAATGCCGGAAAAATCTGTATGGAAGAGCTGGGTCGTTACAATGCTCCGCTTATTATGGCTACATGTGGCTCCAAGGGTAGTGCACTCAACGTGTGCCAAATGGTTGCCTGCGTAGGCCAGCAAATTGTCAGCGGCAGTCGGATTCGCGACGGCTTTACCGATCGTACATTACCTCACTTTTTGAAGCTGTCGCGCACTCCCCAGGCCAAGGGCTTTGTTGCCAACAGCTTCTACTCGGGGCTTTACCCAACCGAGTTTTTCTTCCATGCTGCTTCAGGTCGTGAGGGTCTGGTTGATGCAGCCGTTAAAACCGCTGAAACTGGTTATATGCAGCGCCGTCTGGTCAAGGCATTTGAGGATCTGCGTGTGCACTACGACTCGTCGGTGCGTAACTCTGCGGGCACAATCGTGCAATTCGAGTATGGTGGTGATTCGCTTGATCCATACTGCTTGGAGGGCGACGGTAAGCCAGTTATTTTCCAGCACAACTGGCAGCACATTCGCAACACAGTGGATGTGCTTCCCGAGGACGAGCGGCTGGCACCATTCCAGGCCAAGTATATTGTCGACAAGGTGCTCAAAGAACCACGCTTTGTCAAATGGACGAACGAGTACTGGCGCGATGAGCTTCGCGAGTATATTTACCAGCTCTCTGATCGTCTTGCTGAGCTTCGGGTTGCCTATGGGCTGGAGGCATTTACCGAGCAGCCTGACGGACTGCTGGATGCTCCGGTCAAGCCAAAGACGCGCGGTAGAAAGCCCAAGAACAAACCTGCTGAAACTGGGCTTACAATTGACGACGAGGAGAGCCGTGTTTTGGGGTGGTCGTTGGACAAGGCAGACGGTCGACTGGTTGTTGCCGCTCGTCGTGTGATCGATAACAAGCTGCTGGTTACGCACAATGTGCTGAATCGGTTCCTCGATCTGTGCATTCTCAAGTACCAGCGGTCTCGTGTGGATCCTGGCACTGCTGTCGGAGCTATTGGTGCTCAGAGTATTGGTGAGCCGACGACCCAGATGACGCTCAAGGCCTTCCATTTTGCTGGTATTGCCAGCATGAACGTGACCATGGGTGTGCCCCGCATCAAGGAGATCATCAACGGCGCCAAGAACATTAGTACACCGACAGTCATGTGCAAGCTGGTCAACGAAACTAGTCTGTCGTCAGCGCGTATTGTCAAGGGCCGCATTGAGCGCACGCTTCTGGGCGACATTGCGCAGAGCATCGAGGAAGTGTACACAGCTACTTCATGCTACCTGAGTGTCAAGATTGATATGGATGTGATTGAAAAGCTACAGCTTGAGCTGACACTGAACGACATTTGCAATGCAATTTCCACTGCGCCAAAGCTCAAGATTGGCAGCAATGTCCATGCCCAGCGCCCGTGCCGACTGAATGTGTTTGCCAACCCAAAGGACCCAAAGCTGCTATTTTATGCGCTGCAGGACCTCAAGCGCGCGCTCCCACAGGTTGTCGTCCATGGTGTGCCATCGGCCCATCGCTCGGTTATTCTAAAGAAGGAGGACGGCAGCGGATATACACTCAGCGTTGAGGGCTACAGTTTGCGCGAGGCAATGACTACAGACGGGGTTGACGGTCGCCATACCACCACCAACCACATCATGGATAACCTGCGGTACCTTGGTATCGAGGCAGCGCGTACAATGACTATTCGAGAGCTCAGCACCATTTTCGATACGTATAGCATCAGTCTGGACATGCGCCACCTGATGCTGTTGGGCGATTTGATGGCGTACAAGGGCGAGATTCTGGGAATTACGCGTTACGGTATTGCCAAGATGAATGACTCTGTGATGATGCTGGCTTCGTTTGAGAAGACCACTGACCACTTGTTTGATGCTGCAGTCTTTGGCAAGCGTGACATGGTGCATGGTGTGTCAGAGCGTATCATCATGGGCCAACAGATGCCGATCGGTACGGGCGTGTTTAAGCTACTGATGGATTACGACCGGGAAGTCCGCCCGACTCCTCGTCGTTTGCTGTTTGACGAGCCTAGCTTGCGGTCAACTGCAGTGGTGTAGTTATTCTTCTATTTACAAAAAAAAACAATTTATGTGATCAAGATATTGTGAGGTTTCGTTTTAAAACTAAGCTAGAATATTTGCCATTGTTGGTCAGCTGCGGCGTGTATTTGTCTTTGTATGTAGCATATAACTTTGAGGTTATTAGAGTACCGAGCAATGATTCTGCTTCCTCTTCGGTACTATAAAATAGTGCAGTTGAATTAAATTGAGAGCACAGCTCGGATAGCATCAATGTGCTAAATATAATCACATTACGAGGAACAAAATCATTGTTCATAATTATCCATTTTTGAAACTGTGATTTAGGCATCGTATACTTTTCGCAGATATACTGTGCCAGCGTCTGCGCATTTTTTAACGATAGACCTTTTCCCAAGCCAACAATAGTTGAGCATAATGTCTGGAGTGTAGGTAGCTGTTTCATCAACTGCAACATGGTCGAAAGTGGAATATACGCTGTTGGCAGCTTGAGGAAATTGATATTCATGATATTAGTGCTTTTGAGAATATATTTAGGTATCTCTTGGGCAATATCAGAGTCCATTATTAGCAAGCTGTTTAGCGATGGCAAAACATTGCTAATGGCCTTTAAATAAATATTCGCCACTATTGGGGCTGCATCAATCTCGTTAATCTCGTCATCAAGGCCCAAATCTTTAAGATTTGCAAGACCCTGTCTAGAAAAAACCCCGCAATTGAAAAACATCCTGATAATGGCAGCGCTTGCCTGCATGTGCAGGTTTTCCAGTGTTTTGCCATTGTCTCTAAATACAACGTCGTCGCTAAACGGATAAGGCATTTTCATACACAGATATTTAAGAGCAGGAAATGGTGCTATGTTTGGAAAGTTTGGCAGCTGATTCACAACAATGTTGTTTAATTGCGTAAATGCCAATTTGTTTAGGTCTGGATAAGTAACAGCATTATTTGCGCTATCAAAAAGTATGTGTTCTATCCCTTCACCGTGCTTGAACATTACTGAAAGTGAGACTAGCGTCTTTGAGTTTGCATGCAATATTGCAGCAATATTTTTGAAGTCTTCATCCCAATAGCAAGAAATATTAGTCATATTTTGCATAGCCAAGTGTTTACCAACAAGAGAAAACTCAAACATATCATATTTACCAGCAACTGGCAGCATACTAAAGAATTGTTGCAACGGTTTATCAATGTATCCTTTGCAAGTAGCAAATCCAAAGTACGATTTCTCGTGAAGCTTTGCTTTAACTTTTGCCGTTGGCGGAATCTTTTCAGCAAGACGCTGAAAAAAGTAGAATACACTCTGCGGCACAACTGAACTAAATGACTCCTTTTCATTTTCAAATATTAGTTCTATATCAACCGTATGTACTTTAGCAAAATAGTCATTGGTTGGTATATTATTTAGACAACTGAGCGCACTACCATTAGCAATATCCTCGTAACTAAAGCTGATATTTAAAACCCTTGCGAATATCATGTAATCTGGGAGAGAAAGTTGTATTGTTTTGTTACCAACTTCCGTTTTATAATATACAGCTGCCTTACTTTTAGTGCTAATATAGCAAGAATAATACATTAAAGACAACGTGGCATTTCTCCAAAGCTGGCACGTACCCAATAGTGGACAAAATAGTTTATGCCATGTAGATTGTTCATCAACGTACGTTTGGTTTAGAGGGTTTGGACCCGCAGTGTACGCTATTATGTCACGAACAATTAACTGTGGCAGATTCTGGAACAACCAAGCACGGAGCATTTAAACTAAAATATAGCTACAAGTATAAAATAATAGAAAGGTAGACAGAAATGAGTCGCACGAGCATACACGCTAAGCTAAAAGGAGACTGCTCAACAAAATAATATATTTTTTCTTTTATATTTCCCTTTTACATTTTCTCTTTTATATTTTCTCTTTTATATTTTCTCTTTTATATTTTCTCTTTTATATTTTCCCTTTTATATTTTTTCTTTTGTCAGTCGTAGAAATAGAGAAAATTTATTACAAAATAAGGTTTAATTGGATTATCTTATTAGTCTTCTATTTGAGAGGATGGGGTGTGTCGCTTGACATATATCATTGGCGACTGGCTATTCTCAACCAGAACAGGTGTAAATCTTGATTTATAGCTAGCGTAGAGCTTCGACGACTGTAATCTTCTGAATAACTGAGCAATAGGGGCTGCTTTTTGCTTTGTGAATAGCATAGTGTCTAGCTGTGAGCACATGTTTACCGCAACCAGAATGCTGGTGACAATTGGGTTGCATGGAAAATACCCATCATTAGTAATAATCCATCGTTTCAAGCACGATTTAGTTAGGTCAAATTCAGTATGCATAATATTAGCTATTTGCACGGCACTTGTTGAGCTAAACCTGCTTCCAAGGTCTGCAATCATACACCTCAGTACTTGAAGTGTTGGCAGTAGTTGAATCAGCTGTAACAGTTTGGGTAGCTTAAAGTAACACGAAAGCACAAGCAGTTGTATATTATTGCTAATGTTACTATTGCTCAGGTGTCTGGGTAGAGCCTCAGCAATAAACATATCATTTATACGTAGCTCACGCACATGAGGTATAGCTCTACTCAAAAACTCCATATGCTTGTCTGTTGCCGTCTCTGAAAAATTTATATTATAGACAGTTGATGATATAGTAAGGGTTTCCAGCTGGCTCTGCCTTTTCTTGGAAAACGCTCCATGTTTGTCAAGCGCACTCATAATGTTGGAATCTGCTTGGATAAACACTTTTTTAAGTGTTTTCCTATTTCCTCTAAAAAGTATGCCATCACTAAAAGGATACTCAATGTCCATATATAATAGCTCTAAATTCGGGAATGGTGCAAATTGTTCAAACTTTGGCAGCTGTTTGACCGCAACATTTTCAACCTTTGAAAGCAAAATATTCTTCAAATAAAAGTATATAACTGGCTGCCTGTCCTCGTCAATAAATAACCTTTCAAGCCCTTCGGTGCTGTAATAGTATATCTGAATTTGCTCAAGCGTTTTTGAGTTTGCATGCAAAACCTTGGCAACTTTTTCAAAGTGTTCATCCCACTTGCACGCTACAACTGTTAACTCTCGAATAAAAATCCTCTCATTAAAAAGAGATTGAGGGCTACTGTCGATGTTGGCTGTAAATTTAGAATCTGCACGTAGCAATGTTCTAAATAGCGTTTCGACCTGACCACTGTGAAAATATTTACCATAGTATCCCTCTGAATGAATGTGTAGGTCCACACAGACAATATCTGGAGTTAGACTTTCGACATACTGAACAAAGCTATCAATGTACTGCACCGACTGTGCATCAATCATCAGCTCCTCTTCAGTTAAACTCAACTCTAAAAACAGTCTCCGTACGCTTGAAAAACACACCGTGCCCATTATTATGTTTTGTATGCGGGCTAGTGCAGAGCCATCAACTATGCTTCCAAACCCCACTTTCATGTATACAGCTTTCACATATTCTGTATAACATTGGTTCAAGTAACGGATGGTTTGTTTGGAGCTTTCGCCAACTAAAAACGAAATGCTTGTTTCGCTAGTAATATTAATTTCAAACTGCGCAAGCAATTGTGCAAGTGTCAAAACTCTCCAGTTGTGGCAGGTGTACAGCAACGGCTGAAATACGTTGTAGTGAATAGCTGGTTCTGATGGGCTGCGTTTCGATCCCACAGACGGCTCGGCAGTATAGTTGATGATTTCTCTAATTACAAGGGGTGGCAGTGTTTGAAACACCTGTCGACGTTTCATGATGGCTAAAAAGTATAGGAATAAGGGAAAGTATTAATATCTGTAGAAAAGAGAAGCCAGACGCGAGAAAGCTAAGAAAAAATCTTTTAATTTTCTACCTCTTTCATCTCATTTAATACAAAGCCAACCTACGTCATAATTTTCAAACAGGTGGCCAGATTTTCCTTTTGCTGCTTCCCATCCAACTTTCCTTCAACGCGGCCCAGACTTTTGTTCAAAATCGTGCATATCCGCAGTTTAAACGTCACCAAAGTTGAGCCATTTGTTGTATGCTTTGACCGCATCAGCGCGAACCAGGCGCTTGCGGTCATCTCTGGCCTTGACCAGCGCACGGAGCACATCTCTGCGAGCGCCCTGGATGACCGAATATGCGTACTTTTCTGGGACCAGCGAAAGTGCATCGAGAGTAGCCTGGCGGACTTGCACAGTGTTGGCAGCATCTGAATAAGTAAGGGAGCCAATCAACAGCGGGATAATCGAAGATGTGACTTTGCTCTTTAGCGTGTCTGGAGTCTCAAGTACAACCATCGTAATTGTGCGAATGCTCGCAGCCTTTAAGCTTCCAGACGTCAGCCGGATGGCCGACAGCAGCAAAGGAACCACATCTTCAATGCCGCTCATCAGCACGCTCTTTGGCATGTGCTGCACTGAATGAGTTAGTACCACCAGCAGGTTTGCCTTTATCGTGTCATCGCTGGCACTATTGAAGTTGGACGTGATCTCGGGAACAACCGTCGCATAAAACCGCTGCTTGGATAGCAGTTTAAACACGCCATGTGTCGCTGGAGTCACAGACCAGTCATGGTTGCCAAGAATAATGTTAAACCCTTCGGCAGCTTCAGTGGAATACAGAGAACCCTGAGTGATCTGGTCAAGCAGCCAGCGCACACACTCATACCCGGCCTTGTCGTTGCAGTTAACCAGCGCACGAGCAAGCCAGTGCCGCAACAGGATGTGTGCAACACCAGACCCTACGCTGTCTGCACACTCGAGTACAGACTTGGCCAGCTCACCGCGCGTGCCAGCATTAGATTTGTTAATCGTAGCTGCAATTATCTCAAACGACACGTCACGATGAACTGTGCTGGTGGTTTTCAGCGCTGCCGATGCTAGACCGCTCAAATACCTGCTTAAATCCTCGACTGGAAGCTTAGTCTGGGGCGTGCATGCACATACCAAAGCCGAGTAGAGCGGAAGCAGCTGGCACAGCGGGTCACTGGTATTGTCTGGATCCAGTGCTATTGCCGAGTACCTGTCAAACACTGGCTTCAAATACTGACCTTGCGTTTCGGTATCAAGCTTGCTGAATACAGCTGCCGTAGCTTTGGCAATTTCAACCACAATACTGTGTTGGTTTTGATGGCCAGTGTCAGGAGATTCGGATATCCAACTCAGTAGCGGTGCCACGACCTTTGTCATTAGCTCAGGGCATACCGTATCGCCATTAGTGGTTGCCGCTGCTGTCTCAATCATTTTTCGAATGGTAGTGATAGTTGGCACGTAGTGAGAAAATGCCAAGCTACCCGTGGTGATAACAGACGCCAGTCCGCCAAGTATCGGCAGCAGAACCTCAGAGGCTGCTACGCCAATCGCGCCCAGCGCGTTCAGGAGGCTTGCAATCTTGTGGACAGCTACCATGTCTTCGCATAAAGCGGTAAAAAACATGGGCAAAACAGTTGTCTGAACTTGTTCCGGATTGGACTGCGACAGCTGAACTAGTAGATGTGTAGCCTCCTTGTTCACGTTCTCGTCCTCATTCCGCTCAATCGCAGCGCGACTAATCGTTTGCAGCGCCAGTGAGGTCTCATTCTTGTCCAAAAACTGTGGCATAAGAATAAGCAGCGTGATCCCCTTCAGCCGCGTAATATGCAAGAAGCTGTACTCCTTGTCAAGTGGCACCGACGCGTCAAGTCGGTAGATATTCAACAAATTGTCCTTGTCCGCCTCCAGACATTCAGCCTTTCGGCGTATGTCGCAACTTGCCGATAACACGTAGTTAAGAACATCCATTAGTTCGCGTCGCAGAGTCAGTACCTCAGTTGATCCAAGCCGTTCAACAACAATAGGCAACACTGCATCTGAAACCACATTGCAGTTGTATGCCGATGATCGCGCTGCTGCCAGCAGTAGCTTGCCAACCTGGTCCGAGTTCTTGACATCTTCGGCAGTCAATTGGAAAATAGCATCCTTCAAGACGTAGTCTAGGGATGTTGTAGTTTCGTCAATTTCAGGTGTCTGTCCAGCGGCGCTACTCGCCAATGGCGCGGCCGGGGAAACCACACTGTACACCGCCTCTAGCGTGTCTAACGCCGCGTTCACAACCTTCTCGTCCGCCGCCATGACCACGTCTTCGCGGATCTGCTCGATCAGAACCTCCATCTCAGACGCAAACACCTCTGGACTATATGTTTGAGTTGCTGCAGTCAATGTTTCGTAGGCGTCAATTTTGACACTCTGCGATGTTGCCGTGGTCTTTTCCACCAGAGGCTTAATCGCCATCTCACCAAAGTGTGCCGAGCAGGTAATCGCCGCTCGCAGAGACGACTTGAGCAGTTCAGGCGAGATAGACGATGGGTCGCCTTCACGGTTCTTGAAGGTGATCGGAAAGTAACAGAATACGACGTCGAATATATCATCGGCATTGTTTTTTATATCGACTAGCTTGGCAAGCTTTGGGATGATCTGGAACGCTATCATCAGCGACCGCGGGTCCTTCTCGCCATCAAGCATCTGCGCAAACCCAAGCACAGTGTCGTCGCCCATCATCTTGGCTACTTGTGGGTGGCTCTGAATTATCTGATCGAGCAGTTTGTACGCCGTGCTGCGCGTTGAATGCTGAAAGCTCTGCACATGAACCTCCTTAAACAGCGCACGGAGCACATCAACCGAACATTGGTCTGTAAACGATGAAAGTTGCTGAAGTGCACTAATTGAGGCCAGAACATGTGGCACACACGTTGCATCCGACAGACGAGCACAGAAAAACTGCACCAGTCGGGTTGTCGCCTGCGCAGGAATAGCGCTTTCAGGAAGCTCAGTTAGCACATCTGACAGCACATGTGCTCCCTTGCTGCGGCGGCCGGCCTCTTCGCTGGCCAGGTACGATCCGAGCGCCTGGACTAGCTCCAGCAGCGACATGTCTCCCTTGACAATATCTACATTGGAAAATACACAGTAGCACGGCATAGGAGTGTCTAATTAGCACTAGTTCTGTGCTATGCTGTCTTGTATGTTACACGTTGTACTGGCTCACTCTGTCGATATTATAGCGATACGCACGGTTAATTAGCGTCTGTCGGAGACTGCTGTTATCGGCGTTATCGCCCAGCCCGATAATATAAGCATCGACCAGCCGTTGAATATCCATGGTGTATAAATTACGGCAGAATGCGCAGCGCAGGTAATGTGTACGAGTTGAAGAGAAAGCAAAAACTATTTCGTCACTCTAAAAGCCAAGGCACTTTTTTCGATACACGCGGCTCGCTCGCTCAATCGGTTCAATCGATAAATTTTTTTGGGGTAACAAAGTACCAGGCTTTGGTGGTAGCAAAGCTCTGGCCTTATCGCCGACCAATCTTGCCTTTCTAGGCTTCTTCCATGTATACTTGTCGTCTATGCTTTGATTTTTGCCTCTTTCCCGAGTTTCGATTTTAACCACCTCACACAGTTGAAGCCATGCCGTGCAAAGTTGTTCTTGCTGCCGAGGTTGCCTCCAACTTTACGTAAGTCTGATTCTGCGCTGCGCTTGAAATAAGCTTTTTGTTTTGTAGAGAAAGCTATGGCTGATGGATCTGTAACTTTTGTAGTGCCGAGATCAGGTCGGAAGTGAGCCAAAAGCCCGAAAGGCCCAGACTCGTTGGGTTCCTTGCAAACGACGATCCGTATGCTGAAAAGTACGCGCAGTCGTCAAGCAAGCACCTGGCTGAGGCTGGACTCGAGTTTGAGCTGCGGCAGATTCCGCGTGAGGAGCTGGAAGCGGCGATTAAGGACGCTAACCAGGACAGCAATGTCAGTGGGATTCTTGTGTACTACCCTGTGTACAGCGACAAGCGCGATCAGGATCTGCAGGACATGGTGGATCCGACCAAGGATGTCGAAGGGCTGAACGTCGTCTACAACGGCAAGCTATATGGCAACGACAGATTCCTGGACGAAGATAAGACTCGCAAGGCGATCTTGCCGTGCACACCGCTGGCGGTGGTCAAAGTGCTTGACCACATTGGCGTGTACGACCACAGCTTGCCGTATGGCGACCACTTGCGCGGAAAGACAATAGCTGTAGTTAACCGCAGCGAGGTGGTTGGGCGTCCGCTAGCTGCACTGCTGGCCAACGACGGAGCCAAGGTCTACTCGATTGATATCAACGATATCCAGATCTTTGAGCGCGATCAGGCAGCATCGATCAACAGCCACGTTATTTCCAAAACCGACTTTAAGACTGAGGACGTGATCCCGCTCTGCGATGTGGTGATTACTGGTGTGCCAGCAGCGGGCTACAAGATGCCGACCAAGCTGCTAAAGCCAGGCGTTGTGGCGGTCAACTTTGCCAGCGTGCGCAATTTTGAGCCCGAGGTCAAGGAGGTTGCATCAATATACGTGCCGTCGGTGGGCAAAGTGACTGTTTCGATGCTCCAGCGCAACCTTCTTCGCCTGTTTAACTACCAACACTAGTGGGTTTATTGGAAATATATCTCTACACTTTTACGCATTGTGCTTGCAGGTTAACAACCATTCATTCAGTCGCTTGGTGCAATTTATGTATTGCACACAATCAGTAAGAACAAAAATTTCAAAAGTAGGATGTGACTCCAGCAAAGATTCTGCGCGGGTTGCCACTTGCTGCTAACCATCTCTTTCCTGCAAGCGCTTTTGTGATCGGAGAGGCAATGACGTTCGTCTTGTGGTAAAAGTGCATCAGCGCCCAGGTCTCTATGGCTGATATAGTACCCATCGGGATAACATCAAAGGGCAGCTCAGTCGGCGGGAACGCTACCAAGTCTTTTGACAGTTCAGCGTTAGCTAGGGGAATCATAGGGGGCGGGTTCAGCCTCTTGTTCAGATCTTTAGGCATAAACCGCAGGTCCGAGTATGAAGCCGCGCCAAGCACCCATCCCCTGGCTAGTGTCTGCTTGCCTTCAAAGAACGGCAACATTGTGCTAATCAGACGTAGACGATTAGCAGGCAATATGTTATCGCTTTGATCGCGATATAGCGTATTGCACCACAGGCTGTTGACATCGTCAATGGCCAGCAGCACTGGGACCTTGGTCTGCGTACTGGCAACTTCCAGCAGATTCTCAAGTACGCTGTGTGCCAAAGATGGCGTCTGCAAACCAAGGTTAACCAGATCGGCCAACGTCTTGGTCGCATCCAAGCTCTTCTTCTTTCCAAGAGCAATCTCTTTGCCAAGAGGAACCCGCGCCAGTGCATTCCCGCTTACCAAGCTTACGCTGCGCAACAGCTCAGTAGTGAGTTCGGGCTGCGTAAACATGTCGCTGCTGCTCTGTGGAGCATACGGCCGGCTCGAATTGACCCAAGTAATAGCAGAGTGAGCATAAATCACAATGTGACCCGATGAAGCTGCGACAGAGGCTGCCTTCAACAGCTCTGCGCTCTTTCCCGCGCCGTTCCTGCCGTTCAACACTGATGCTCGCTTGGGAGCCTGCTTTGCATGTTTAACCATCTGGTCAAGCAGATCTTGCGTGAATTTGCGATATAGCAACGCTGGCTTTCCAAACAGCTTAAAGTCGTTGCCAAGATACCCTGGGTAGCAACCAGAGCCAATACCGTCCAAAAAGCGGCCGTCGATTTCCATGACTGTATCTATGTGAGATTCCTTTGCTGTTTTCGCGTCCAGGGTTACTAGCTGCGGCTTTGGCACTGCTGCATAGTACAGCGGGTTAGCGCTGGACATGTTGACTGATGTCGTTGTGCCCGATCTGACCCGCTTCTCTCCCCTGTCATCTTTCTTCATAAAAGCGGTCGACTTTGTGCGATCAACTACCATGTCAAGCCAAATATTTAGCACTGGCATAAAGTAAACATACAACCACCTCCGACTTGCGATTTCAAGTACTGTAATAGTAAATTAGGTATGCTTACCGGCTGCCTTTTTTTGCGCCCCCTTCTGCGACGTAGAAGCCGAGCGAACATATTGACCAGCGATCAGTCTCGGCGCTGTCAGCACAGGCCGTGCAATCCGACTAGGTCCCAGCATGCGTGCGATTTAGCTCGAGTTCAAGAGTCAACAATAACACCAAATTACCAATTGCGTGGTGAAAAAATGAAACCAGCAAGAATCGTCAATTTTTTCGATAAGCGCGATCGAGCCGAAGCAAATCGGTCCCAGTTGAGCCGAGTCAGGACAATGACATGCAAAGCCTTTGAGCTTTGTACCATTTTGCCTTTGCCGGTATCTGCATCTGTGTCTTTGCTGCTGCTTTCACTTGTTTGCTCATTCATTTTTCTACTTTCGATACAACCGTTTATACATTTGTAATGGCGAAACGCAGCAGCGGCGACTTTACCAGCATCCTTGGCTGGATGCTTCTACCGCAGTTGGCAGCTAGCTATCTGCTCAAGACAGTACATTGGATTCTACTGCGCGTGGCACCACGGGCAGTGCCGCACCCAAAGACGCCGCGGTATGCGCTGCATCAGCGCATGTCATATGTATTTGTTATTGCTACATATCTTTTATATACGCTATGGTCCACCGAGCAGAACCTGGGCGCCAACTACTACCACATTTTGGGTTTGCGCCCAGATGACTTTAGCGCATCGCAGCTCCGGCGCAACTTTCGGCGGTTGTCGCTGGCTCTACATCCCGACAAAAATCCTGGTGGCGAGCAGCAGTTTATCCTAGTCCAACATGCTTATAACGTTCTCGCCGATCCACTGACACGCTTTGTCTACAACCACGCTGGCGAGGCTGCAGTAATGTGTCAGACGTGTAAAACAGTGAGCGACTACATGCTAGCAGCGATTCCACGCCGACTTGCGGTGTATCTGACGTATGTCATGGGCAGCGTGGCGATGCAGGTGTTTAGAATTGGCAAGTACGGGACGTACTGGCGATACATTGCGATAGGTACATTTGCCGCGCTGGAGCTTGCAATGATGACCCGAACTACCGATCCAGTGCTGATTCGCGTGCTGCTCTGGATGGCGCCGCACCGGACCAGCTTTGAGATGTCTCAGATTTTGCAGCAAGTGATGATCTGCTTCTTTATTGCCCTGAACCAAATTGGTCCCCAGTTTATTCCACAGGAGAAGAACGTCAACACAGTTGCACTGGCTAAGCAGTTGCTGGCCATAACGAGAAACACCACTGCCGAGATTCAGGGCAAGGCGGAGCGGCTGGCTGGCTTTTACAAGGACACTGGGCTGGAGCGACTTGCATCAGAATCTTTTGAGAGTGAGCTTCAACTGGGAATGACAATTGGAACCAGTCACAAGTTCCGCGAAGAGTATATTGATCGGCTGAACGCAGAACGCAGCCAGATTGCACTAAAGTAGACTTACTGTATAGTTTTAAACAAATAAATGACAACGCTATATTTGTATGAATCGCGAATACGAGGTGATGCACATCATTGCCGTGGAATGGCATATCATTGCGTTACATGTCAAGTCAGGTCTGCATCAATCCACTTATTGAGTAAATAGTGGCATAATTTTATAAATGGCCACGTGAACATGTCACAGATCCTCATCTGGACGCATTATTTCTCACGACAAAGTGTGACAATGTTGTGGTTTGACAGCTGTCCAAGCCCCTGAACTTTTATTCTCACCATGCTTCGTTCATGGCCCGGTTATGCGCACGAGCAGCGGGCAAAAATAATAAGAAGCCTTCTCGCGACAGAGGCGCATGGCACAGCCTCTCTCATCTCTTGAACGTCTGACCATCATTTTATTAGTTTCAAACCTTTTATAGCAACTACACCTATTTCTATGACCAGCGACGACATCAGCAGCCCGGCGGAGGTATCTGTGGCTCAGGAAGAGACTTCTCCTCAGCAGCTGTATGCCTCGCGTGTTGTTCTGACCACATATCCGTCGCAGCACGGAATCGAGCCCATTCCGCTGAGCTGGGGTGCACAGACGGCTGCGGAGCGCGGACCAGTGGTGGTTTCACGGCAGCCCGACTCGTTTGGCAAGCGCAACGCCATTGGGGCAGGCGGTGGTTCCTACTGTATCTACCGGGCACTGGCCGTAGCTATTGGTGCGCTCGGCCCTAACCATCGCCCTGACTTTCGTATGACCGAACCGACCAACGTCATCGGCCCTTTCCCTAGCTGGTCCGATCCCGACAAGATTGTGTCGATGGATCCCTGGGGCCACGCTATAGTTGAGCACTACAGCGACCACCTCGAGCAAGGCGTCGATATCCGCCCAACAATTGCTATCACCAAGGCCCATATCAAGCTAGCCGAGATCGATGAAGCCATAAGCAAGGGCGAGCTGCACTGCGACGGCGACATTGTCTCAGCTGACGGCGAGCTCAAAGTTGTCAAGGTTGCATCTGAGCCTGTGTGGCACATTCCAGGAGTGGCCAAGCGCTTTGGAATCAGCGAAGCCACGCTCCGGCGGGCTCTGTTTGAAGACACTGGCGGAATGTACCCAGAGTTGATTACCCGCCCCGATCTCAAGGTCTTTTTGCCACCCATTGGCGGCTTGACCGTATACATATTTGGCAACCCAGATCATATTTCAGATCCGACCAAGCGCCTGACGATGCGTGTGCACGATGAGTGCAATGGCTCAGATGTGTTTGGTTCAGACATTTGCACCTGCAAGCCATATCTGATTTACTCAATCGAAGAGTGTGCACGTGAGGCACAGAACGGCGGCGTTGGCGTGGTTGTGTATTTCCGCAAGGAGGGCCGGGCTCTGGGCGAGGTTACAAAGTATCTGGTCTATAATGCGCGCAAGCGCCAGGAAGGTGGCGACACGGCAGCCAACTACTTTAAACGCACCGAGTTTGTTGCTGGCGTCAAGGACATGCGCTTCCAGGCGCTCATGCCCGACATTCTGCACTGGCTAGGCGTCTCACGCATTGACCGCTTCATATCCATGTCAAACATGAAGTATGAGGCCATTGTGAACTCGGGGATTGAAATTGTTGAGCGCGTCTCCATCCCCAGCGAGCGTATGCCTGCTGACTCCAAGGTCGAGATTGAGGCCAAAATCGCTGATGGCTACTTTACCACTGGTAATGTACCTACTTCTGAGATGCTGGAGAACGTAAAGGGCCGCAACTGGGACGAAATTGCGCATTAGTTTTTTACATTTTGACTAAATAAGCAGCTAAAGGGATATTAAATACGAATAACAGCTTAAACAATGAGAGAAAATAACTTAATGAGATGGCATACGCTGTTCGCCGCGCTCTTGCAGTCAGTATCTGGAGCGGCCATCGTGCGAGTCTTCACGGCCAATTGTCGAGGCTGACGTCTTTTTGGTGCGATGACTATGATGCGACTTTGTGTACTTTTCAAACTTCTTCTTGCTGTCCTTTCTCTTCTTGTACTGCGAAAATCCATAAAGCAGCGCAGCAACACCGGCGACAGCACCAACGACCTTTGTCTTCTATATCAACATAATAGAGTTTCAATAAGCATCTTTTCGACCACAATGACAGCAAAATCAAAGAATTTTTGTTGGTCTGGCAACAACCACATCTGCACTGCGCTGCATCACGTCATAGCATGAGGGGAGGTGGAACTTTTGCTCATGTGGCCACAACATGCGTGCGGGTTTGCGCATAGATTCGTTTAATGGATGTGTTGTGTCCAATGGCAAACAAAGCACTGTGCTAAGCTTGCGCTGTACCAAAGGCAAAAGCTGCCAAACTGGCATGTGCACAGCACAAGAAGAATGTGTTATTCAAGGCACTTTAGGGATGCCTTTAGACAAGCGTGGTACTTACATTAATCTGGGGCTGGTAGTCGGTTCCGTACATGCCCGAATAAGACGGGTCCGGCTGCTTGTAGAAAAAGTCGGCAATGCTACGGTCGCCGTCGTGTTGTCTTGGCCTAAAGCTGCTATGTGGTTGCCCCGTTTTGTACTCTGACTTGTGCTCTGACCTGTGCTCTGGTCTGTCCTGCGGCCGGCTCTCGTATAATGTCCGACTGTCGCCGTTGTTTGGAATGTTATCGTAGCTGGCTGACTCGCCTGCTGTGTATGCAGGAGCCTTCTCGTCGCTGCGACCAAGGTCCCGTTTGCCACTGTTGCTCGGCCCATAGCCGTGGAGGTAGCTCCGGGCAGGGTCGTAATTGGATCCGCCGTATTCCGACATTGCTGGATGATACCAAGTATATGTGTAAAAATATTAGCTGTTGTATAACCAGCAAGAAAAAGAAATAAGAAAGAGAAAAGAAATCAGCACATTAAAAAGTCCTGGCATCGGCCTAATAAAGAAAATCGAGCTTTGAATCCACAACCATTTCGGATTTAATGGATGACGCTGTTGCTGCGGGAGCGTGCAATAGAACAAACATCTACCAGCGCAGCACCTGGTTGGCCGAACGCACGATGCTTACTGAGGCTGCATTGCGCGCAGCAGACATGCCATTTTTCAGACATACACACATTGAAGATTGAATGGTGGGCAAGCGACTCTTGCAAGACATGTCACCACGCCAATAAATGCAGTCGCTTGGCGTTGCCGAATCACGCGCGTCTAGATTGTGGTTGCGCCTGACAGGGACAAATGTCCGGACTACATCCAGCCACAGTGTCCGGGAAAACAGGCGTATTCATTCTGCAACTGCTGCTGCTCATGATGAATGGTTTTCAATAAAAGTTGACGATGCGTTGCCGTCTATTTTAGATTGAGCGTGTATCTGTTGCTGTAAGATTGTCTCTTTATAAACAATCACCACATGAGCACATGTGGTCAGCGGAGGTTTAAACATTGACAGCGCTATGACGTTGGCGTTTTTCTGCTGCCCAGGATCTGCAGACTCGTTCTTGTAACAAAGGTTTCTCTGGTTGGCGCATTCAGATATGTTGTAGTTGCATGTCACACAAGTAATGCGCGTGCCGATAGAACGGCAAATGTCAGCACATATCAGCTGTGCTTTTGATGGTTAAGAACCATTGTCAATCTATTGCACTTGTACTCGTTCGGGTTTTGCCACCGCGTTTCCGGGGTCTGTTTGCACATATGGTGGTGGCGGTGGCCGCAGCTGTTCCAGCATCTCGTCAGGCACTTGCTGACGCGTGGCGTGGTGTTGCGTCTGCAAAATTATTGGCTCTGCGGGCGGGGAATATACCGGCAGAGTGCTGTCAACGCTTGGTCGCCGAGCTGACTGAATTGTTGGCATTCTAGTTGCCATATTGTTGCGCCATATTGTCCCTGTGCTTTGTTGCGTAGCTACTGCCTCTAGGTCTTCAGTATTTTCTCTTTCGTGCATCCTATCGATGAGCCGCTTTGCTATGACTACAACTGTAACACATACGCCTACGCTGACACCCGCATATACAATTACTGAAAGTATTGAAACCATGTAGACATAAAACCATAAATATAAAACTATAGAGTACAAAATATAGATAATGATAGGCCACAGAATGTAAGCAGCTACATTTTGCGCCTGCAAGGCTCACAAATCCAAAGCTCAGTATCAGACACAGCGCCACTGAGGAGTGCCATGCATTCCATGCTTTTTGGGTATGTATCTCGACTAATTTTGGAATGTTTCTAGCATTTACTCTCAAAATCAATGGTCTTGGCGTGCACGGGGATTTAATGCTCAGCTGAACAATGAATTTAATTTGACACAACAAAAAATACTAGTCATAACGCTTATAATCGGGCATGACCATACTTGCTTGGTCAGTACGTGCGGTATACTCTGGCGGCGGCGACAGTATTTCAGTCTCTAGGTATTGTCTCTTGGATGCTGTGCTGCTGTGGATAGGCTTTGGCGACATTGGCGTTGTGTATCCGGGTAGTCGAACGTGGGGTTGTGGCTCTATTTCATGCAGTACGTAATGCGCCCGATCATCAGTTAACTCGTCCAACCATAGATTGTCTCCATCCGTCAGTATATCCCTCTCGGCAGTTCTGTTCTTATTAGCACTTGTGCAGCTCTTAGTCTTTAGCCATGCTTTGAAGCGGCTTGGTATATTACGCATAGAGTGGCTTTGAGCCCGTGTATCTTCACTTCTGTTGCTATTACCACAGCATAAATACTGAGCCCACCAGTAGACAAAGGCAACAACTATAATAAGCACTACAACAGCTACTGATAGGTAAACAAAAAAGCGACAGGCAACAGACTCGCAAATAGTAGATTCTGTCGGTAAGTTATCTAGCGTCGTATCCATATAGCCAAGCTTATAAACCACAATAATTGATGGAAACTATATATACTTTAGTTTAAATGAAACAGTTGTATTAAAATAAAAGATTAAAGAGTGAATGCTAGTTGTGACATGACAGGGGTTTTTAGCGGCCAGGATTTTCAGAGCGCCGGAAGCCAAGTCAATGTACACAAGACAGAAGATATTTCTGCATTGACTTCCAGTCAACGACAGTGCACAGCCACCCCAGGGGCTGCGTAAAAAGAACCCACTCTTGCAGTCACAGACTTTTGCAATGTTCGTTCGCGTGCTGCGGTTAAAAAGATGAAAATTCTGGGACATTCAGTTTCAAAGCCCACTATTTTGCAGCTGCTTCTTTTAACACACCACACACCTGGTTATACTCGTTGCTTGGTACATGGATTGTGATCTGGGATAATTCTGGTGGCGCTTCAGTGCTAGTAGGGGCAAGTGGTGTTTTCTTTCTCGTTACTTTATTCTTAGCATTATGACAGGTAAGCTTCAGTCGTGATAGCATTGTCGCCATTTTGGAGCAGGGAGAGCATGGTGAGCAGGATAAGCGGGGTAAGCAGCGCGAGCAGCGTGAGCGAAGGCTTGAGCAGCACGCACAAAGTACACTTAGAAGCATAAACAAAGCAACTGCACCAACTATTCCTGCAATTACTAGCCCACTAATCTTACAGTTCTTGGTCATATGTTCATAGCATCGATTTACCATGGTCTAGTGCTAGTAAGATATGTATTAAAAGTGGTGACAAATATTTAAAGTTTATAAAAATGTTAAAGGATAGAAAAGAAGCTCTCACAAGGACTGCACTTGCAGATTTTAATTCCAAAGATGTGGGCAGCGGCAAAGCCTCTCTTTCATTCTCTGCGCTGTGCCAAAAACTAGGCAAAAGATACAAAGAATTGCTTTATAGCCATGTTAATGGTGGGTCTGATTATCTTTCACTTTGTAACAAGTAGATGCCTGTCCAGTTTTGTGAATACAAAAATGTAAGGCAAACATTAATTTGTGCTGCCATGGCTTTAGTATTATTTACCAATTTTTAAACCAACAACAATGCCCAAGTTGCATGGTGTTTATTTTTCCAGTGTTGCAGGCAAGCATGACTCTATATATTACATGTACATGTTGTCTACAACTGCGCCTATAGACTGCCATTCTAGCCTTGCAAAATAAAACATCCCGGATGAGGGGAGCCGAGAATAAGACCTACGCTTGAGCAAAACATTTCTTAAACCATATCTTTTCTCTAATTTCTTGCAAAATACATTGAAAATGCAACTGAAAATATATAGCTTGGCGTCGATAAACATTGACGAAGTGTACCATGTGCCGCATATCGTAAAGCCTGGCGAGACTTTGTCTTCTACACAACGTCAGGAAAACGCAGGAGGCAAGGGAGCCAATGCCAGTGTTGCAGCAGCGCGAGCTGGAGCTAAAGTGCACATAGTAGGCAAGATTGGACACGATGGGCTCTGGGTGCGCGATTTGCTCTCCAGCAGTGGAGCCAACACAGACCTTGTGTCTGTACTTGACGACACAGCAACTGGGCGTGCTATTATTCAAGTTGATGCGCACGGAGAGAACTCAATTGTGCTGTTTCCAGGCGCCAATTATAAGGTCAACAAGGATGACACTTGCCGGGCGTTTGCCCAGTGTGGTGCAGGCGACTGGCTGCTGCTAACAAATGAAACGACAGGCGTGGCTGATGCAATTGCGCAAGCACGCACGTGTGGAATGCAGGTATTGTGGAACCCAGCACCGATGACAGCCGATGTGGTGTCGTCTAAGCAGCCTGTGGACATGGTCGATATACTAGTGCTAAACGAAACCGAACTGCTTGCGCTTGCGCGACAATATGATGGCATTGATATGGCGGAGGGTGCTGACGAGAAGTATACCAGTATTGCACGGCAGGTCTTGGATAGGCTAGGGATCCGAGCAATCATCGTAACACTAGGTGGCGATGGCAGCGTTGGCTTGGTGCGCCGGACAAAGTTTAACTCTCACGAAGTACTGGTTAGCAGCGATAACGGAAGCTCGAGTCAGTCGGTAGCGTCTAACGCCAAGAGCGACGACGATATTGTCGTTATTCGGATGGGATGCGCGCCAGTGAAGAAAGAACTTGTCAGAGACACCACTGCAGCTGGCGATACGTGGGTCGGGTACTTTACGGCAGAGCTGGTGCGCTTGCAGAACGCGTCGCCAGAAAGTGTTGGATCGCTGGCTTCCATTACGCCAACCATGGTTGAGCACGCAATGACGTTTGCCACGTTTGCTAGTGGTATTGCTGTTACGCGGCTTGGTGCATTCCCGTCCATCCCTGAGCGCCATGAAGTCGAGGCATTTTTCAAGAGCAAAAGGCTTTAGCATATTTCTTTTGGCCACTACAGCCATGCAATCACTAAAGGTACTAAATGCAATAATGGTTATGGAATTAGTACATGACCATATCCAACCTGGCCAGTTTGACAGTGTTTTCGAGTTGTGGAATGTACTTTGTGAATAGCCATATGAATCGAGTACGACACATCCGGGCAGTTGTCATTAAATGAAAAGAAACTAGCTGAATATACAACATATCTCAAATTTAAAGGTAAATAAAGGCATTTTCTGCCAGTAAGCCATCCCTAACCAAGCACGTCTCGAACGCTCAAATGCTCATAGTGCTTATTTTTAGATCAGAAAAAGTCAAGGGTGTCGATTTTGACGCCAAACGCCTCGGAAAACGTTGCGGCAATCGACTGCTTGTCTTCGCCTGGCGACTCGTCCCCCGGCCGCTTTTCCTGCATCAGCGGAAGTGCAAATGTGATGTCGTCAAAGAACTCGCGGAATGCGTACGGCGAGGTCTCAATGACTTCCTTCCACATCTGCGCCATCTGCTGGGTCACCGTTGAGGATGAGCCGTTGCAGCCAAACGCACCAAGCACAATGGACTTGTGGCCCTGGTCGCGCGCAATGTTCAGGATGACTTCCATCTTTCGGCGGTAGTTGCGCGCGGTATCCTCAATTATGCGCGTCGTTTTGCGTCCAAAGTGGTTGACCTCGTCAACGTGCACATTTGCATACGGCGAAACGTTGATAAAGGGCAGATACACCGGCTCTTCCCGGAACGCATAGTTGTCGTGCTCAGAGTCACGGAACACCGCTACATCGGGCGAGTACACGCCGCCAAACTCCGGCAGCGGATACGACCATGCACGCGCCGGATCAAATCCATACGGGTCCTCGAGGTTGTGCAGCAGAGAGCTACGTCGTACTAGCTCCTCTTCCTGCGAGCCTGCGCCGCGCTTGTACCCGCCGCCAGGCGACCCCTTTGACCCAAACACCAAAATTGCTGGAGGCCGCTGATGGTCTGGCCGCAGCTCCACAAGCTTTTGGGCGACATCAACCGCATCAGCATCAACAACCCGAATTGCCGCTTTGCCCTCGGTCCACCCGGCTGACCCGTTGTTGCGGAACACCGAGATAAAGTATTCGTCCGATGCATAAAAGATGGTCTTTTCCACCGACTGCTGTATCCGCCGGCGATCCAACAGAACCTCCTCCTGCGTGTACGCCAGCGTGTACTGGCCCGTAAGCGCCGCGCACAATGTGCCCATCTGCACGACTATCCGCAGCGCGCGCTTCAGCACCTGGTTCCTCCGCAGTTCGTCAAACAGCTCCTGCCACGAATCGGGGTCAAATACGTACTTTTGGATCAAATTCACTTGCTCTTTCTCGCTACCTAGCGCCTCACGCAGCTCGTCTGTCGAGAACGCATTGTACGCTCGAGGAACTGGCATGTCTGCCTCAAATCCAAACACCGTTTTGGTGCTCCGTCGCCGTGCCTTCACCATGGGTTTTCAGTTACGACTAAAGTGGTATACGCTGGCTGCGCCTTTGTAACAATATGTGTGTTGAGATCACACTAGACTTGACTAAATCAAGTTAGATACTGATATTTAGAAACTAGTGTCCAAATGCAGATAAAGAAGTGGTAATTCCAAGTGCAGGGAGCAAGCAGAAGAGAGAGGCAAATAAGCTCCAAAGCTGCTAAATAATGCAAGGAACGGCCAATAAATTCCATTGGCTTGTCCACGCGTGCTTGATTGCTTGGTGGCGCCCAGGGACACCGAGCCGGCCGCCAGCTCCTAAACGCACTATTCCCTCGTCTGGCACACAGACGAGCCGCGAGCTACGTACCTTGTCTGTTACTGCTGGCCGCTCCAGAAAACAGCTGAATTGCAAAGTGTAGAGATGCACAAGCAGCAGGGAAAAAGAACGAGCGGCCATGTGCTCGCTTTTATTTGCTGAAAGGCTCACACACCCTGCCCAACTTTATCAAAATCAAATTGAACCGCATGATGTCATCCATTGGTTATGGAGCAGCCCCCTGTTCAGATAACCAGGGGCATGCCAAGGGCTTGGCGAACAGGGCGGGCTTGCTCAACAGCAGGCTGGGGGTTTGGTTTGCTAGTGCTGCTTCCACACGATGTCTGTGTTTGCGTGTGTGGGGAAAGTGCGAAAAGAAGCTGTGGTTCAAAGGCGCAAAAGACTACGTCCCCTTTTCCAGGTCTCAAGTTCTTTTTATCTCTTTACTTCTCGCTTGCCTATTTGCATCTACACTTTTTTCGGCACTTTACACATTTGGTATTTCTGGTTGACTGAAAATGGTAAGCCCGGACGGAGAATTTGGACCGACAAGGACCAGATGCACACATCTTGAGGACACATTTCTAATTCTCAGCACTGCAAACTTTAGGCACGCGGACGGCCACGGAAGGCAGACTGGTCCGAAGGGACAACACGCAAGAAGCAGGCGGGTGTATCAGACATGACGATGTTGTCCAAGATCAACAACGAGTCTATCAATGATAACTTGAAGATGCGGTTCGAAAACGCAGATATCTATGTAAGTAGACAAAGCTATGCATGATACACGTCCACACCAGTCCGTTTACATGCCATGTCACTAATATTGCTCTAAAATTGGTTATGCATCTGTGTAGACGTACATTGGCAACGTGCTTATCAGTGTCAACCCATTCAAGGACCTGGGCATATACACGCCGCAAGTGCTAAAGAGCTACGAGAATAAGAACCGCATGGAATTGGCACCTCACGTGTACGCTATTGCCGAGGGAGCGTTCCGCAACATGATAGCGTACAGCGAGGACCAGTGTGTCATCATCTCGGGCGAATCGGGAGCAGGCAAAACCGAGGCAGCCAAGAAGATCATGGAGTACATTGCGGCAGTGTCTGGCGGCAATTCGTCGTCTATCAAAGAAATCAAGGACATGGTTCTGGCAACCAACCCGCTTCTGGAAAGCTTTGGATGCGCCAAGACGCTGCGCAACAACAACTCGAGTCGGCACGGCAAGTATCTCGAGATTCAGTTCAATGCCGGCGGCGAGCCAGTTGGCGCGATGATCACCAACTATCTTCTCGAGAAGAACCGTGTGGTCGGACAGATCCAGAACGAGCGCAATTTCCACATATTCTACCAGTTCACAAAGTCTGCATCGGATGACTACCGCCAGAACTTTGGCATTTCTGGGCCCGAGAACTTTTTGTACACCAGCAAGGCCGGCTGCCTGGACGTGCCCAACATGGACGATAGCCGGGAATATGCCGATACTCTCAAGGCGATGAGCGTGATTGGAATCAGTACTGCAGAGCAGGACCAGATTCACCGCATGTTGGCGGCGATTCTGTGGCTGGGAAATGTTCAGTTTGTTCCGCACAAGGACGACGACAACATGTCGCAGATTACAGATCCGGACATTACAGCTTTTATTGCCTATCTGCTAGAGTCCACACCTGAGCTGGTCAGCAAAGTGCTGGTGTCGCGCACGATCGAGACGCCACGGGGAGGCCGGCGCGGATCAGTCTACGACGTGCCACTCAACATTGCCCAGGCCGAGTCGGCTCGTAATGGGCTGGCCAAGGCAATTTATGACCGGCTGTTCGACTGGATTGTTATGCGTGTCAACCAGGCCATGCAGGCCCGTGGCGAGGCACAGTACATCATTGGCGTGCTGGATATTTACGGATTTGAGATCTTTGACCACAACTCGTTTGAGCAGCTGTGTATCAACTACGTCAACGAGAAGCTCCAGCAAATTTTTATTGAGCTGACGCTAAAGGCCGAGCAGGAGGAGTACGTGCGCGAGAAGATTACGTGGACACCGATTGAATACTTTAACAACAAGGTTGTGTGTGACCTTATTGAAGCCAAGCGCCCGCCGGGTGTTTTTGCAGCCATGAACGACGCCTGTGCCACTGCTCACGCCGATCCCAAGGCCGCCGACCAGTCGCTTAGCCAGCGGTTGACTGCATGCTCGCACAGCAAGCACTTTGCGCTTTATGACGGTAACTTTACGGTCAAGCATTATGCCGGCGATGTCACGTACATGCTTTCCGGTATGACAGACAAGAACAAGGACCAGCTGCTGCGCGACCATTTGGAGCTGTGCAAGAGCTCGTCAAACAGCTTCTTGCAGACACTGTTCCCCGAGGATCTGGCTCAGGACTCCAAGCGTCGCCCGCCTACGGCCAGTGACCGCATCAAGGTGAGCGCCAACGAGCTGGTCACCAAGCTAATGCAGAGCCAGCCCAGCTACATCCGCACAATCAAGCCGAACGAGAACAAGAGCCCATCCGAGTTTGACGTCAAACGCGTTCTGCATCAGGTAAAGTACCTCGGTCTGTGCGAGAACATTCGCATTCGCCGTGCGGGCTTTGCCTACCGCCAAACCTTTGAAAAGTTTGTCGAGCGCTTTTATCTGTTGTCGTCGCAAACGTCATACGCCGGTGACTTTATCTGGACTGGCGGCTCAAAGGAAGCTTGCATCCAAATCCTCAAGGACACAGACATCAAATCTGAAGAGTGGCAGATCGGCACCACCAAGGTGTTTATCCGGCATCCTGAAGTCATTTGGGGCCTGGAGACTATGCGCGAGCGCTACTGGCACGGCATGGCGCAGCGCATTCAGACCGCCTGGCGCAAGTACCAGGCGTTCCGCGCAGCCAAAGCTACCAAGATCCAGCGCGTGTGGCGCCAGAAGCGCCAAGCATTCGAGCTCATAAAGTTCCGCGAGCACGGCGATGGGCTGCTGGGCGGAAAGAAGGAACGCCGTCGCTTCAGTATTTGTAGTCTGCGTACGTTTAACGGCGACTATTTGATGGTGAACTCGAGGGACAAGCATACGCGTGGTTTCCTGCTGCGTGAGGCTGCACAGATTGGCAGTGAGCCGGCAGTCTTCAGCAGCCGAATCGAGTTCCTTGTTCCTCGGGCTATGCGCTCGGCACGCCCGATGCCGCGCCAACTGGTTGTGACCAAGGATCACGTATGTATTGTCGAAGAAAAGGTCGTTGACGGTCTGGTCCAGCATGCATTGGTTTCGAAGATCGATGTTGCCGCCATCAAGGATCTTGCCATGTCGCCCTACCAGGATGGCTGGACAGTCGTCCATCTCATGTCGCAGCCAGATCTGGTATTCAACTGCGAGTTCAAGACCGAGATGCTCACTTGGCTCAATTCGGTGTCGCAAGGTCGCATCCATTTGCAAGTCAACTCGACCATTTCGTATAACAACAAGAACATGAAGTCTACGCAGATCAAGTTTGTCAAGAACGAAGCGGTGCAGCGTGCCGTGTTTGAGAAGAAGACGGTGCAAGTTTGCTCTGGACTGCCTGCTGGCACTCGCTCTCAGACCATTCGCGACAGGCCAGCTGGCTCTTCTGCTAGCAAACCCAAGCCCCAACAGCAGCAACAACGCGCAACCCCGGCGGCGGGATACAATGCACCAGCTAGGCAGACCAACGGTAACGCGTATGCTCAACAGCAGCGGGCAACGCCGGCACCCCAGCCAGTGCAAAGTGCTGTTCAGAGCACCGTGCAATCTGGATCTGCGAGACGACCTTCCGCACCGCCGCCACCGCCGCCTCCTGCTGCAGTGTCAAAGCATCCGCGGCATAAGGCCTTGTTTGACTTTAGCGACGCCAATACAGGCATGCTGAGTCTTGAGGCAGGTCAGCTGTACGAGGTCCTCGAGAAGAATGACAGTGGATGGTGGCTAGGCAGCCGCAATGGCGTCGAAGGGTGGATTCCGTCCAACTACCTGAGTCCCGAGCCCGAAGCGGCTCCTCGTCAGGCACCACATGCCCCAGTTATTCCTCCGCCTATGGCCATGCGCAACAACCCTACCGGTGATGTCAACAACCAGCAGCTGGACAGCATGGCCCAGCTGGCTGCGGCACTGGCCTCGCGCTCTCCAAGCAACAACGTCACTCCTACCAGCGAGAAGGGACATGTTCCTGCGCGCCCAGGCATGAACCGATTTGCTCAGGATGACAGCGACGAGGAAGAGGCCTGGGAGTAGCTACGTAGTTTTATTTAGTTAATTCCTTTTATTTCAGCGCTCATTATTCCATATCATTTTATTTTATTCCATTGCAGTCCACCTTTGGCGCTTTATTTTAGGCGCATTTACTCAATGCACAATGAAAATTCAAGAGTAAAACTCACTGTGGATGCAGGCACAAGTTGTATTGAATATTTGAAGTGTTGATGGGAATTTGTGAGGATGATTGGCAAAAGGAGACAGAGATGGAAGGAGACCGCACTCGATAGAACGGCTGTCATTGGATCGAGCAATGACTGTTTGAGACTAACGGACTATCAATATTGATAGTCCACTTCCCCAACTGGATATAAATGAGCGTGAGAGAAACAGCTGTTATCTAAACCCCTTATCTGAATCTGCTCCTATAAATTGTACAACGGCAGATAATATTCCATCCTCTTTTCTCGCCACTTTCATTTTCACAAAAGCAAGCGGTTGACAACGATAAAATGCAAGTGTATCCAGCAAAGCAGCATTTCGCCAAGACGGCAAAGAACCTCAACGTCCCATCGGGTGTTATTTTCGTGCGCGGCGGCGAGACGATTATCCATCCCGACTCGGATACCGAGTACGAGTTCCACCAAGACTCGAACTTTTACTATCTGTCCGGAGTACGTGAGCCAGGGTTTGCCGCAGCATACGATATTGCATCGGACACGGCGATTCTGTTTGTCAACCACGTGTCGGCCGACGAAGCCGTGTGGATCGGTGTGCCGCCGTCGTTGGACGCGTACCGTGTAGCTCATGGCTTCGATCAGGCACACTACACGTTTGACATTGAAAATGTGCTAAGTGCGCTCAAGCCCTCGACCGTTTATACTCTAGAGTATACGAATACCGAGCAACTGGGCGCATCGCTCGCCCCAGCTGTGGACCATCGTGCACTTATTGAGCCGTTGCACGAAGCTCGCGTGTTTAAAGATGCGTTTGAGATTGATGTTATGCGGCGGGCCAACCGTATCAGTAGCGACGCTCATGTGACGCTGATGAAAGAGACTCGGCAGGGGATGAACGAGGCCGAGGTGCGTGGGCGGTTCGTCGGGCTCGTGCTGGCACAAAACAGCATGTACGAGGCGTACGGCAGTATCGCAGCTCGTGGCCGCAACGCAGCAGTTCTCCACTACACAAAGAACAACCAGCAGCTGGACAGCAGCGAAGATATGATCCTTGTCGATGCTGGTGCGACGTTTGAAAACTACGCTTCGGATATTACTCGTACGTGGCCGGTAGGCCCGACGTTCTCGCCACTGTGCCGCGACATTTACCAGATTGTACTGGACATGCAGAAGCAGGTCATACAGGCGTGTGGGCCCAACAAGCAGTGGGAAGACATGCACAATCTGGCCAACCGGGTAGCTGCCCAGGGTCTGCTCAAACTGGGCATACTGCGCGGTCCACTTGACGCCATTTTGGACAACTTTGTCGTCGGCTACTTTATGCCCCATGGCATCGGCCATCTCATCGGCATCGACACCCACGATGTGGGCGGATATCCCTCGGGCACTCAACGTGTGAACAAGCCTGGACTTCGGTACTTGCGCGCTCGCCGCGAAATGCTGCCCAACATGGTGTTTACCGTCGAGCCCGGGCTGTACTTTGTCGACGACATGCTCAACGACGCAAAGAACATAAAGGAAGTTGCGCAGTATATTGACTTTGACAAGGTTGCCGAGTATAGGTGTGTGGGCGGTGTACGGATTGAGGACAATATTGTTATTACCGAGACGGGGTATGATAACTTGACCGTGTGTCCAAAGGAAGTCGATGAACTAGAGTCGATCCGCGCCGTTGCTTACAAGTAAATCGTTTTTAAATATTAAATATTTATTAAATAACCAAAATTTAAATATCAAATATACAGTCCAGTGGTAAAATAGTGCACACGCGATGTCAGCCATACGCGACATCAAGCGTTAGTGCGTCTTAAGATGTCAGAGTATTGCATGCGGTCACTGCAGGCCCATACTCACTCACGCAGTTTATACGGGGATAATTCACTGTTTTCATTCATCACTTTATTCCGCACATTTACATGCTTTTAATCGCAAATTATCAAACCTATGGCGTCACTGGTGCCAAGAAAAGGCTGGATTAGGGCCATCGGCGGAATCGCATTTAAACGCGCCGCCGCTCTTTCATGCGCGTCTCACTCTTTGCCTTTGTTCCGAATTAATTGCATTTTACAGCCTCCAGCTACTACTTTTAGTCGACGCTTTATTTCATCAAAATCAAACATGGCTGACACCACTTCTGAGCCGTCCGCTGCCTCGGGCAACGAGGATTTCTACACACTCAGCTCCAAGACCATTGCTGGCGAAGACTACCCCTTCTCCCAGCTCCGCAACAAGGTCGTGTTGATTGTCAACGTTGCGTCAAAGTGCGGGTTTACGCCGCAATACAAGGATCTTGAGAAGCTGCACCAGGACTACTCTGACAAGGGACTAGTCATTCTGGGGTTCCCGTCCAACCAGTTTGGAGGCCAAGAGCCTGGATCGGCTGATACAATCCAGACGTTCTGTCAGAGAAACTATGGTGTCTCGTTCACCATCATGGAAAAGTCTGACGTCAACGGCAACGAGGAAAACAGTGTGTTCAAGTACATTAAGGCGGCCAAGCCCGGGCTGCTGGGCCTGAAGCGGGTCAAGTGGAACTTTGAAAAGTTCCTGGTTGATCGCCAAGGCAACGTTGTTGAGCGCTGGGCATCAACCACATCCCCGAAGGATATTGCTCCGTTCATTGAGAAACTGTTGTAAGCCAGGATCGCAGTCATTTGATTACCGAATCAAACTTTTTTCTTTTCAATATTTTTTCATTTAAAACGCATATTGAACTCTTTTCTGTCTCAATATCTGCCATTTAATATACTCTTTGTTTTTGTAATATTCTACCAGAAAAAGCAGCCATGAACGCCGACTCGACACCAGACGCCAGCAACCAGCAGCCGCTTGCAACGAGGGTTGCTGATCAGGGAATTGCGCGGTTGTTGCAGACCGTGAAGAACGCAGATGCTTTGGTTAGCGATGAACAGAGTGCTAACGCCAATACAACAGCCACAATTACACATAGTTCTACGGAAGTAGTTATGGATGATGCTAACGTAAAACCAAGCGACTCTGCTAGCTCTTCCGATTCTGATTCCGATTCAGAGTTTAACGCAGACAGCGACGATGACATGGACGGCGGTCAACGCAGTCTTTTGCAGATAATGGAAGATGGCGACGATGATGACGCCCAGCCATCATCGGCGGTGGTAAAGTCACGCAATGAGATATTGGAGCCTGAAATTCCAGCTTTGCTGACTACACAACTGCCAGATACTGTGCAGCTTTGTCCACTGGGCACGGTTCATTCGGCTGTAGACAGATCGGTTATTATCCAGGCCAATATCAGCGGCGAAGTCCATGTGCTAGACTCTGAAAGTCTGGTTGTCTTTGAAGACCGGAGTGTGCTAGGCATGATATTTGACGTATTTGGCCCTGTCGCGCGCCCAATGTACACAGTCCGCTTCAACAAGTCAGAAGACATTGATTCCTCGCGCTGTACTATCGGGCGGCCGGTATTTTACGCACTAGGATGGGCGCGGATGCTGTCGACTGATAGACTGCGTATAAAGGGAACCGATGCAAGCAACGAGTATGATGAGGAGGTTGGCGATGAAGCCATGGACTTTTCGGACGACGAAGCTGAGGTTGCCTTTAAGCGGCAAAAGAAGAAGGAACAGGCGCTCAAACCGAGGTTCCGCGAACCAAGAGCACCGCCTGCTACACGGCAAGACCCAGCAGCCAGCTCTTCAGGAACCGGTCAGCCAGATGCAACTACAGCACCGTCTGTTGCTGGCCGCAAGCTTCAATCGTATGAAGACATTTGTGAGGACTTTGGATTTTAGGATTAACCTGTTTGTTTTTTCAAATCAAGAACGGCTTTTTGTTTACGTTTGACAAATTGTGTGAAAACGTAAACAATAATTTTTGTGTTTGACCCTGTTTTAATCAACTAATAGTTTAATAGAATGAGTATTGCTGGCAATTTTTCACAGTTGCAGCGACAACTGTACCTCTTGGGGTACTCGCAACAGCTGCCCGAGGAGGGCGTGCCACTAGTCAGCACGCTGCTGAAGGACATGCAAGCTTCGCTCGACCGTGTAAAGGAACTCGAAGACACGAATTTAAAGCTAGAGCGCGAGGAGCGGACAAGCCGAGCAGGTGGTGAAAAGTACAAGAGCGAACTACATGCCCTGCGGACTGAGAACAACAGCATGCGCACTGAGGTGCTCAACTACACGCGAGAGCTTGACGCACTGCGGCGAGAAGCGCGCGGTGAGGCGTACAAGACTGCTAAAGTTCAGGACGACTTGAAGCTTGAGAATATGCGCATTCGCGCCGAACATGCTGAGACGCGGCGGCGACTCGACGAGTGCCAGAAACGACTTGAGGCGCGGATTAGCGAGCAGGATCCAGGCGGGCGCATCCCGCAAATAGTGACGAACCGGCAGCCGCTGGCCTTTGCACGAAATACTGGGGCGCCAGCATCGCCTCCGCCGGCCATTGTGGATCTGGTTGACCTGAGCTCACGGCGCATCAACGCGCTGGAGGAGGAGATTGAGCATCTGGAGACCAAGCTGCGCTCGACAGGCTCGGAGCTTAGCGCGACGCAGATTGAAGTCAAGGAGCGAGATTTGGAGATTCAACGGCTCAACAATGAATTCCGAGGCGCAAATGGCAGCAAGCTCCACGATACAGACAGCGTGACGCGGCTGAACGACCAGATCGACTATCTGCACGAGCGCGCTGAGACACTTGAGCGAGAGTGTCGCGAACAACGTGAGCAGTTTCAAAAGGAGAAAGAAGAGCTGCATAAGCGCTGGGTACACACTGAAAACGAGCGTGTGCGTCTGTCTGAGCGCACCACGGGCAGCCCGACTACATCGGCTATCGCCAGCCCTGTAGTCTCCGGTGAGACCGAACGCCTGCGTGCAGAATGCGCCAACATAAAGTCGCTGTACGCACAGACCCGCGACCAGCTGCAAGAGCTTCTCAAGAGCGGCAACGCTGACACACTGCGTGCGCGCGAGCAGGCCAAAAGCGCTGAAACTTTATTACAGAAAGAGCTCGATGAGACGCAAAAGACAAGTCAAAGTACGATTGCTAAGCTTAGAGCTGAGGTTGCCGAGCTGCAAACGCAGGCCAAGGATGCGCCGGCGTTTAAGGAGCTGGCAAAGAGCCGTGAGAAGCAGATTATTGCGCTCACCGAGCAGGCTGGACGCAACGAGCTCAAGCTGGCCAAGCTTGAAACGGAACTAAACAAGGCGCAAGCCGGTGCCAGCGACGCGCGCGAGTCGGCTAGTGCGCGACAGGCGCAATACGAGTCGACACTTGACGAGTACCGGCAATTGATTGAGCAGCACCGCAAGCTAGACCGCAGCGTCAAACAGGCAGTTTCTGAGGTGGCCGAACTTCAAAAGAAGCTCGATGAGCGCGACCACAAGCTCAGTGACCTGACGCGCCGCTGCGACGAGTACCGCATGGCGCACAAGCAAAGTGCATCTGAGCTACGAGCCTGTCGGCGCACGCTAGACAACTACTCGGGCGACCTCAACACGCTGCGGGACGCTCACGCTAATGCACAGCGTGATGTGGACCGTCTGCGCGAGGAGCTTGAGCAGACCACACGGCTGCGCCAGGCCGTTGAGATGTCCAAGGATGACTATAAGCGTCAGCTGCTAAAGTCGCTGTCTGAGAGCGACAGCCACCGGTCGCTGGTCGAGCACTTGCAGGCCGAGCGCCGCGCCCTGCGCGTGCAGGTTAAGGCACAGTTCCACCTGAGCCAGCGCCTGGAGCAGCGCCTCGAGACCCTGGATCCTATGTATGCTCATGAGCCTTTGTCAGACGAGCTGTCCGTGCGTCTGCCGACATCCCTGCATCTGCCACCATCCCGGCCCCGGGTCATTTCCCGCACATCGTCTGCTGCCCACAGCGCACGCTCTTTTGACGACACTCCACTAGCTGAAGAATCTACCTCGTCGTCCATATCGCTGCCGTAAACGTAATACATATTTATTAATCTACTAATGCTACTATGTGAATCTCAGTACTTGCGCCGCTTGACTTCCATGCTCTTGCCCTTATTTTGTGCGTCTTTCATGATAGTCAGCTTGCCAACTGCTCCAGCCTTGACTGCCATCGACTGCTCCAGACTGGCTGTCAAGTTGGCCGCCAGCTTCTTCTGCAGTTGCGTGTGCTTCACTGCCATGGTCTTCTTTGACACCTTGAGCATCTTCCCTTTCTTCATCGTCTTCGAGGCCCCCTTGACTCGTCCATTACTACCTGCCGACGAGGTCTTACTCTTGGACGTAATGACTGTCTTCTTCTTTAGTCCTGCTCCCTGTGCCATTTGTCTGTTTGAATTGAGGAGAAATGTACAGCAAAAAATGTAAAAAAATGTTTAAGAAAAGCAAAAATAATCCACGATCCAATTTTCAGTTTACTGATCAAATGCGAATGAATATATTTTTGCGAAAAATTAGCTACTCCTTGATGGTGACCTGAGCCTGGCCAGCCATCTGCATCGCCTGCTGCTGAGCAACCAGCTTGGCATTGCCGATAACCGGCTGTAGCGACTCGAGAGAAGACTTCCACTGATCCAGACGCTCGACTAGCAGTGACCACTGATCAGCACCGAATCTGCGGTATGTGGAGCGAGTAGGAACCAGCGACCGCGTGACTTGGTTCATTTTGCCCTGCATAAGACCCGAGCGCACCACATCAATAATCCACATCTCAATGTCATCCTCCTCCACGCCAATCGCCTGGCTCACTTTACTAAACGGCACATCCTCGCCCAGATGCTCAGCAGCAATCGATGCAACCGTCAGCAAACGGATCTTATCGGTGGCCTTGTCGGCATCCACACCCAGCTCCTTCAGTGCATCGGCGTTGGCCGAGGCATACTTTTGCCACTGCTCAAAGTCGCACTCGAGCAATGCGTTAAGCAACTCGCCGGCCGAACCAAGCTGTCCGCCCTGGCTCAACTCTTGCACGCTGTCCAGGCTAGCCAGCGCATCAAGGTCGCACACTGCGCTCAGGTTGGCAAACCGCACAATGGCCGATGTAGCTACTTTAGCCGCCCGCGCATCGCTGGCTCCAATAGTCTCCAAAAACACTAGCTCAGTCGCATATGCCTCGTTGCCCAGCTGTGCACCGTCCAGCGCATTGCGCAGCTCCAATACCACATCTGCTTTTTGCTGAGCTGACGCAGTCCACCCAGACAACAGCTTGGGCAACTGCGACACAAGCGGTACAAGGGTTGGCAGCATATTCACCCGCACGGCCAGCACAACCATCTCGGAAAACACTGCCAGTTGTGCTGCATTGGCCAAGTTGTACAGGTTGTTTAGCACCCGAAGTCCAGCAACGCCGCTCTCAGCATTTGCAGAAATGTCTTTGGCCACAGTTGCGGCAATGCCGTCAATACCTGACTCGCCAGTTTTAGCAATAGCAAACAGCTGGTTGTATGCTGCTTCGACCTTGTCCTCGGACACTTTGGGCAGCACACCCTGGCTGGCGGTCAACACGGCCTGTACTGGGTCGCTGCTCTGGGCCACTTCAGCGGCAAAACTAGCAGCGCTCTGATTCTGCTGGCCAATGAATTGTGCCAGCTCCTCGACCTGCGTCGAAATCTCGCCGTCGACGAAAAACAGCTCCATGGCGCCCATTTTGTATAAAAAAAAGTATTGGAAAGATTGGCTAGCGAGTTGTAAAAGAAATTCCAATCGGCGACTTGGCCAAAGCCCCAAAAAAGTGTCTGCTTAATCATTAGGCGTAATCATCAGCTTTCTACTAAATTACACGTGATTATAAGCTAATTAGCCTCAATATGCTTGTGTATGTGTGAATATTGGTTCCACCCCTTTCTGCTCATGCAAATGTTTACTTTCAACGTGAAAGGCATATATTGTAAAGCCAATAATTGTGTGTAGTCTGTAGGCGTTACTGTAGGCACAAGAGATAAATTGGACAGCGTGCAAAATATTGCTGATGCTAAAATCACCCCTATCAAATTGTATAAAGCTGTAGGTACACGTTCAAGCACAACCAGTCACTAGAAAGATGCTTGTCAGGTTTCTACTAAACATATCAAATTTTGTAAAATAAAAAAGTAATATATGACATGTAGTACTGCTACAATGCTATAACGCGCTTTATATGTATAGCTGGTTTTTGATTGCTATGAAACAGCGTAGCAGCAAACTTTTCTTTGCAGTTGGAATACAGCTTAGAGCCTAAAAGCTTACTAAACGTCTGCTCAGCTACGCCTGTAGACTGGAAATCTAAAACAACAGTTTCCAGACGCGGACATATATCTGCAAGTAAAAGTATACTTGCAATTACAAAGTTTTCGGGAAAATATGTCGTGTTTGTAATATGCCACCGCTTAAAGAAGCGATTTAGCGGGCTGAATTGGCAGCGTAGTACCTCGGCAACGCCTAAAGCGCTTGTATTACGAAAGTTTCTTCCCAGGCCTGAGACTCTGTTGCTAAGAGCGCGCAAACCTGGCAGCGACTGTAGCAGGCGTACCACATCAGTTAGCGTTACAAAGGTACAGCAGAGAGATAGCAGCTGCAAGTTTTCATATTGTGTTTTGCCAGTAAGCGATGCAATTAATGCATTAGAAATATCAGGGTCAAGCGCACGTAACTCTTTGAGGCTGGGCAGGACATTGTCAATAACCGCCATGTACGTGTCAATAACCGCATCAACGTTGTCAATCTCAACCACGCGATCAGCAACCATGAGTTTGCGCAGCGACTTTAGCCTGCCTCGAGCAAACACACCACAACCATATAACATCTTAATTATTTTATAGTCGCCCATTAGGTATATGTCTTCTAGCGAGCTGCTGTTACCCCTAAATACCGTATCATCGCCAAACGGGTACTTTATTTGCGACTGAAAGACTCTGAGCTGCGGAAATGGCGCAATTGATTCTAGGATTGGAGAAAAGTCATCGGCGTCAGCCCCTATATCGCGAAGAAATAGTGACGCTAAATGTGGGTATATAACAGGGTGCCCATGCTCATCAACTACTAGCCGCTCTAGCTTGTCAAAGCTCGCATAAGATATGTAAAGCTCCAGCAGTGAATTGGCGTTAGCGTGCATAATATGTGCCAGGCTTTCGCAGCTTTTATCCCAAACACATGTAAGCGTCGTAAGATTGCACACCGGCGAGCAGCTTTCAATAATATACTGCTTGCATGGGTGCACCAACTCCAAATGTGACAATAGCGGCGTTCTAGTCAGCCCTCGAATCAGTGTCTGCAACTGCCTATACTGCTCCCCTTTGCTCTCTGGCGCATCATCTTTTATACATAACCGAATGATGTTTAATGGCGGAGCCATGTCTTTGATGAGTTGCACAGTGCGCTCAGCAATACCAGATAACTCCAACCCTCCGGTGTGACAACTGTCTCCAACTCGAATCTCCACCGCAAGCGAATGCGCATTAGTAAAATAAAGCATGCCGTACGAGCTTTCTAGTCGAGAAAGCACCGATCCGTCGGCAATGCAGGCATAGTCAATATTCATCGATATTGTTTTAACATATTGTGCCAAATGAGAGTCCAAGCAGTTTGAAATATGCGAATTAGACTCGTTAAGGTTGAGTGAAAACGACACTATCTCACCCAACACAGCCTTGCAACGTGCAAACATTAACGTCAGTGCAGCACTTCGCCAGGCATGACATGTATGGTAAAGTGGCCTAATATCATCATTGCTAGCTGAAATTGTAAAAAGCGATACCGAGTGAAACTCTGTTGGAAGCTGCAGAATGTAGCGGAGCACCTGGTCAATTATAAGCGGCGGAAGTGTCTGGAAAGGACTAGTAAACATATCTCCTGGTGGAAAAGTGGCGAGAAATAAGCATGTCAGAGTAATTGAAAAGCAAAAATTGCTCAATGCGAGTGCAATTTCGCCCAACCAACAACACACTTGACACCCAAAGCATGCGGTCAACCAGATATTATTCCAAATCCAATTCGGTTCGGCGAGCCGGTTTAATATTTGCTCACAGCTCGCGTTTTAAACCAGCAAACTGTCAGAAAGCGTGGGGGCAAAATTGAAGGTTTTGGAGCAGCCAGTTGGATCTTCCTTTTTACATCCAACTCAATTATTTGCCCTGCTTTTTTTGCTGGTGAATCCATCGCTTATCAAAATGGTACGCATCCATACTGGCCATCACTAACGAGTGTCGGGGAAAGAAGGAAATTGGAGATACGGCAGCAGTCAGCGGGGTGGAATTTGCCCTAATTTCAGAATGGCGAATCCCTTGGCAGAATCAGCAAATTTGAATTGGGGCTATGGCCAATTTATTGTTTCGAGCTTGCTGCTGCGTTGACCAACTCACGATTTGGCATAAGTTGCCCTTAATAGGCAGGCGCTCTTCAATGCTACACTATATTACACAATTACACTAACCACGGATTTGGAATCAAGTGTAGGCCAAGCAGATTCAGGATATCAAAAACTTTTTGGAGGTTACCCGGCGCAAGGACGCCACGGGTGTCCGGATCAAGAAGAACGGCAACATTGTCAAGTTCAAGGTTCGCTGCTCTCGCTACTTGTACACCCTGTCGGTTGCTGACAAGGCCAAGGCCAGCAAGCTGCGTCAGTCTCTTCCTCCGGGTAAGTAAGAAGATATTGTGCGCCGACTTGTTTAAAGATATTATTTACTAACAATTTAGTTCATGTAGGTCTCGAGGTTAAGGATGTCTCCAAGACTAGCAAGAAGTAAATGCTTAGTGGGGTTTTTTATGGAAAAAATATATGCACTATACGAACATAATTAGACAGCAAATTATGTAGCAGAGAAAATGTACATAGTCTATATGGTCAATGTAATGCTCCAGTTTAGAGACTTTTCATACTCATGCTGCTTGTTAAAACTTTATTAAACTGCAATGTAGTAATATAAACGTTACAAATGTAAAACAATTCTGATGTTCACCATGTGTAAATGTTTTGTAAAGCATCTCACCTGTTTGAGAAACCAATAAATTAGTAGCATCAGTCAGAGTCGCTGGATGAACTGTCATCCGACTCTATAGCCTCAACCTTTTGTGTAGAATTTTTTATATCCTCACACTCGGCCTCAGTGAGCCATGCAAAATTGTTACATGTCTTCCATTCATGTTGCCTTTCGCTAAAACATTCATCATCCTTAAATTGTTCTATTCCAAAAGTATCAACATACCCATCAATAGTACGTGTAATTGTAGCTTTTGAATAGTACAAATTATATCCTTCTAGTTCACCGTCCATCTCTCCTTCAGATATAGTCCGAAGATCTTTTGGTGTACTTGCTAAGTCGAGTGGATGGTCGAATTCACAGCCCAAGCTGGGACACTACGCTAACAGCTGGTCCTGACATTGAAAGTAAAAGTAGCTAATAGTTTATCTGAAGAGATCACAAAAATGAAAGTAAAGGAATTATTCTTCCATCGCCTACACTCTCCATTTTATAGCACCAATTTGAAGCAATTAGCTTGGAAATGGCTCTACAGTCAACTTTTTCTGCCTTTTTATTCAAAGAAAGAACATGTACAAATGGTGAGACTAACTATAAAAGCAGCCATGGAGCAATAATTTTTTATTGACAAAACAGCCAAACTGCATGCTGATATACCCATGTTTAGTGTCATTTTAAGCCAAAAGTTTCTACATTAAAACGAACATGCTTATAAAAATGTACAGTTTTTGGTCATAATGGTTAAGCAAACTAAAAGTAGCTATGAAATAGTGCTCAAAAGTCACTGTAGCTACTTTTTCGTTTGTAAAAACTACAAAACCCCACACTGTTAAATAAAAAGAAAGGCTGTAGCAAACGATGGCACTTGTTGGGCAGATGTTGTTCGCTTTCTAATGTACCCAAACAAAACCAAATCGAGCCCCAACTGCCCACATTAAACCCAAGACTTGGACAACCAAAAGCTTTCCGATTTGCTAATAGTTTGCCGGACAAGACCCAACTATTGTTATCATTGCTCATCAAAAAAACCCTAATTCTTTGTGCCAGCAGTTGTTTGCTAGTTTATATTAAAACTTTATTACTTAATCTAAATGTCTACTATCATACCATCATTTTTGTTTGCCAAAAGTAGTATTGACCTGCTATTTAAGCCAATAGTTTTCCTGATGTTTCAAGTTTTTCTTTACCACCAAACATCCCTTGCTTTATTTTCTCTAGCAAACAGTTCACTTTCATCTAAACCATGGCCATTTTAACTACGCTTAGTCCAAATGACAACTGTAAGGATTGTGGTGTTTTAATTCCTAAGGGACATAAATTCTGTATAACATGCTGGCCATATAATTGATAAATCAATGTATAGCCTAGTTATAAACCGAGGCTACTATGTTTATGTGTAGTCGTGAAGGATAGATCTTAGCAGTCATACATTGGCAATAGTTTAATTTAAACAAGATATATTTTAGCAAACGCTTTAGAAATAAATTTGCATTTATCAACCTAATCAAGATTATCAGCGCCTGTTTCCTGCCTATTTAATTATTGATATAACGGCTTGATTAAGGCCATTGTTAAAGGCAAGCCATACTCTGTAATAACAAGCAATGTTACTTTTGTATGATCATGTGAATTAAGCGAAATATCACATGTATCATACATCCATGATATATCATATATTGGATTAGGTTTTCCCCGTGCCAGCAATGTTCTGACAACATATAAAAGGACATGTTATTCTGTAGTAGGTTTTTCTTTACTGCCAAACATCCCGTCCTGTATTTTCTCTAGCAAACAATCCACTTTCATCTAAACCATGGCCATTTTAACTACGCCTAGCCCAAATGACAAATGTAAAGATTGTAGTGTTACAATTCTTGAAGGACATATATACTGTATAAAATGCTGGCCAAATCATTTTTAAATTAATCCATGGCCTATTATAACAAATAAATGGATATGTTGGAATTAGTACCTATTGTGCAAGCATTTCTATAAATTGAGGCTACTATGTTTATGTGTAGTCGTGGAGGATATATCTTAGCAGTCATACATTGGCAACGGTTTAGTTTAAAGAAGACATATTTTAGCAAACGCTACAGAAATAAATTTGCATTTATTAACCTAATCGAAACTACCAGCGCCTGTTTCCCGCCAATTTAACTCATGTGCTAAAAGTGTGGTTGAGGCCATCGTTAAAGGCGAGCCACATTCTTTGCCATTTGTTTCATCAGCAATACAGCGAATCGGCCGCTGTTTTTGCGTGTTCAGCCAACACAATTGTATTTAGTTTTGAAGACTTATTTCTATTTAATTGAAACATAGCTAGAGCTTCTGTACTATGCAAAGTAGTAGTTTCTATCCAAATAAGCTATCTAGACTCCATGTTTGCATAAATTTTACCAGTCAATCTGACCTCTATACACGGCAAATCATCATCATCGCGAGGCAACTGGCTGAGTGCATACAAACTATTGGCTCCATTTGGTAGAGTAATATCGAGCGAACACTTTTCCCTATCCTCCTCCGAAACAATGTTGTTTAGAACATGCTCTTCAATTTTGGATAGTTCAAATGACCCGGTATAGTCGTGTACAGACGTATTTTCAGAACGATCTATAAAAACAAGCTTAATGACCATGGTAGAGATAAAAGTAGAATTTAATGATGTTGGATACTAAACATGGAATAAAAATGGAATGGAAAATAGGGCTTTTATAGCACGGAAAGAAAGCCATTGTCTGCGTGGCACAAGACTGCTAGCACGTTTGCTCGTTTGGTTTTCTTTTTAATTTCTATTTTACCACAGTCGGGTAGAATTCTTTGACCGACTGGAGCCATCCTTGGGCCAAACCTCAAAGTCAAACAGTTCGTCTTTGCAGTCAGAGGCATGCATTTTAATTTAAAACGGACAGACCTTTTTCGTTGACTGGACGGCTATCCGACGATTTGCCGTGAAATAATTTCAACCATTAATTGTATTCACAAATGCTTGTCATATAGACTGGTTAGCCATTCGAGCAAACTTTCAATAAAAACTAACGGCTTCGGCGTGCACTAGACCCCGATAACACTAACTTGACGCCCTTGTTTTTGCCCTTTTTGCTCTTCGCACTCGGCAAAGGATCCCGGGTTTTCACCGGAACACTAAAGTCTTCCAAATCATGGCCGTTATACTCGGAATCCAGCTCCAAATCATACGAGCTACGAGGACTGCGAGAAGCAGCTTGCTCAAACTCATCCCACAACGCGTTGTACGCACCATTGCTCAAGCCGTTTGACGCAGGCTCACGCGGCCACAGTCCGTTTGCTTTGCGCGGGCGTACAGCTTTAGGCCCATTTGTGTTTGCAGACAATGTTCCGTCCAAAGCCGGAAAGCTGCTGTCATCAGATCCAATTGGATCAGGATCTGCTACAATCGCATACTCGTGCCCGCCCTCGTACCCTACGGAATGTGCTATCTCTGCCCGAGCCTCCTCCCGTGCTGCACTTTGTTCGCGAGCAATGTGCTGCTTGTCGTGGTGCGACAGTTGCTGACGAAACTTTTCAAACGTCTCATGTGACACCAAATGTTTTAGCTCAGGCTCAATTATGACCAGCTCGCAGCGCAACGACAAGTGATCGAGAAACCTGAACCGCTGGCGCACCTCATCGGTTATCATCGACTCGACTGAGCGTTTAAGTTTGATTTCCAGCGTTTCTGGCACATTCGAGTATCCGCCAAAGTTGTGAGCCAGCACCCGCATGTGCAAAGGGTGCATATAAATGTGCTGGCCGTCGTCTGCTTGGTAAAAGTAAAGAAAGTCGTCCGCAACATTGTCAGAATCACTCTCGAGTGGATCGTTTGCCGCACTCGACGTGGATTGCTCGGATTTGGCCAACTCTTCTCGTCTACGCTCAGCTTTGCTCGGCGTTTGCAGCTCAGTTAATACCGCCTCAACGTTCATAATCGCCGATTCAATAAACAGCCGAGATTCCGAATCAGCGTCCTTGTCCGTTTTGGCCACTTGCAGCTCATGCAGCTCTCGCTCGTACTCACCAATGCCGTAGCTACACGTGGCCAACATACACCTCGCAAACGTCAGCGCTCTGTCAGAGAACGACCACGGAAAGCGGCTGCTATCAAATACTGCACGAGACCCTTCGTCGGCATTTTTAACGCCACGAACCAGCTCATTTGTATATATGTGGGCGGCACACGACCGAGGCAAACAAATAGTCGATCCGCGCAGCCGTTTCATAAGCTGCATTGTAATATGCATGCTGGGCGCAATTGTGGCCGCACCCAAATGCACTGGCACGGACTCTGGTTTGCCAGCAACATACTGGGTTGCCCAGAAATGAACCGGCAAAAGCTCATCAGACGAAATTGCGTACCAACAAATTGGACACTTTATATCATGCCGCTTGCCATCGCTGTTGCACGCAATGTGCCGCAGAATACATGGCAAGCAAAACACATGGCCGCACCTTGTTACTCGAGCCGCTATGGGCGGTGAAAGACAAATCGGACAGTTTGTAGTTTCGCCAGATATCGGCATAATTACTCGTTCAATCCACTCGGGTCGTAGCTGCATGTCTGGACGAGTAGCCACGGCCATAAAGTTCTGCCAGAACATGGGTTTCAGCACAAAGCGAAAGTTGGCATTGATGAACAATGATCGGTTGATTTCGGCTTGCCGCTCGCTCACTGCGCCCTCGGTGCGTCGTTTTGGCCGCGACAAAGGAGGCGGCGCGCGTTCGGGAAGAGAAAAGTTGAGTAGATGAGACAGGTTGGTCTTTTCGCGGTTCCGGTTCTTGGTCCGACGATATCCTCGCTGCTGTCCACTTGGGTCGCCAGCGCCAGACGCAGTGTGGTTGAGTTGGAGCTGGCGGTCATCGCCACTTTCAGCAGTGCTGCTTGCGTCTGCCAAAGACATATCGGCCAAAGAAATGTCGGCCACCGCAGCAATGTCCAAACTGTAGTCGCTCTCAACACTCCGCGCCAAATACTGTTGTGCAAAAGCGTCTTCGCCCATGCACACCACGCTGGTCTTATCTCCATCAACTAAGGCGTGCGGTACACTGTCGATCTGGCCAACAACAAGCGTTTGGGTTGCCGCCAGCGAGAGGACCGATGCTATCGCAGACCACGACTCCGACACGCCGCTATTTGCACCCAGAACCAGCAACAGATCAATTGGTGTCGCGGCATCCGACTGAGCCATTTCTAGCGCCAAACGCTCATTCTCCTGTGCGCACAACACATCGGGTACAAACTTGCAATCTGTGCTATCGCTGCTTGTTGCCAATTCGCCCATAGTTCCACACACCCCACATGAAACATGCTTGCCGTTCATAGCCTTGAACAATACCGCCTGCGTAAGCTGGCTTTTAGTCGTGCATGCTTTGCACGCAAACTGGGTAACTTGGCCATGAATACATACAGTACGTGACTCGATATCAGAAACATGTGCGTTGTTGGTAGGATACAGCATCGACATGTGTACATCGTCTGTATAAACGCGGACCACATGTTGATCAGCGACCAGTTCGGCAATCATTTCGCGAACCGGCGAGTTTGGCACAGAAAGTAATCGTCCACAGTAGCTCGAAATAGCACCAAGTACATTGCTCGCTACGTCTGACACTGATGCGTTGGCCGTCTTGGCCACAAAGTCTAGCGCACTGTCAATCCCAATGTCTTTCGACAGCCCTGGTCCCACCAGCAATACACACGACCGGGCTGTAGATATCGACTGAATCGCCTGGTCAACGCTGACCGAAAATAAATCCTGTGAACCCACACCAGACATGTTCAAGATAAAAGCCAAAAGTGTGAATGAAAAAGTATAATGTACAAAGAGTATAAATCTATAACGGAAACAGTGTATGGTACAGAAAACAGCAGTCGTTGTGCTCGACAAGAAACAACACTGCAATAGACCCTAGATTGTGTTTTAATAAAGGAGCACAAAATACGAAATTAAAGAGCAGGCAAAGCCTCAATGAAAAGAAAAAAGAGTAAAGTCTCCTCCACTTTGCAACTCGAACAGGGCTAATTGCCAGATTATTCCATAGGCTAATTACGCACGTTTTGATCAAGACCGAAAGATCGAGGGAGAATAAAGCCATGAGCTTTTGTTTATTTTGTCTCGACTATTCCTGTACTTTATATTCTTACCTACAGGCGTAGACAGCCATGTATAGGCATATTGTGAGGTTTCGGGAGAGCGGCTGGTTAGCACAGACTACGCTACGGCGGACAGCACAGACCAAAATAAGGACTGTTAAACTTTCTCAGTACACAACGCGCAGTAACGAAAGCAAGGGCCCAAACCCAACGCCAAGCAGACTAGTGTTGCGGCAAGGCCGTGTGGAAACATCAATTTGGCCATCCGCCCCCTCAAACACACCTCTCACGCACTCGACAAGCAAAGCACTCGTTCTAGCCAACCCAAACCCCCGCCAAATACAGCACTCGCTCACTTCCCTATCCCATGCATTTCTGCCCACCGACTACAAAACATCTGTCACGCCTGAATACATGGGCTACACAAAATGGCAATTCTTCCACAACGTGCTCGGCTCCGCATCCGGCGTGCTCGCCACGCAAGCCATGCTCTACGCAATGGGACTCGGAGCCGGAGCACTTCCCCTCTCGGCAGCCATAAACTGGGTCATCAAAGACGGATTCGGCCAGTTTGGCGGAGTAATATATGCAACAATGGTGGGCCAAAAGTTCGACAGCGATCCCAAGCACCAACGGTTTTGGTCATCGGTGTGGCTGCAAACTGCAACGTGGCTGGAAATGCTCACCCCGTTATTTCCGCAATTTTTTTTAATTATCGGATCGGTGGCCAATATTGGCAAGAACATTGCGTGGCTGGCAATGTCGGCCACACGAGCGTCGATTAATAAGACTTTTTGCACAAAGGAGAATTTGGGCGATGTTACGGCTAAATGTGGGTCGCAGGCGACGGCTGCGGGGCTGATTGGCACGGCATTGGGCGTAGTTGTGGGCGGGACGATGGACGTGTCGGTGCATACGCTTATCGTTGGGTTTGTTCCCATTAGCTTGGCCAGTCTGTGGGGAAACTACAAGTCGTTGCTGTACACAGTTACTCCCACGCTGAACATCGAGCGCGCTCGGCTTATGCTCCAAGACGCCATACGTGTTGATAACAGAGGCCTTGTGTTTAGTCCAGAGCATGTGCTGTCGCCGCGCAAAGTGTCAAGGGTTGAAAAGTTTATGCGCGAGATTCATCATGTTGAGCCCACAGGCCAAATGCCGGGGATTGTAATTTCGGCCAATATTAGCAAACTAGAGCGCACGCTTTCGTGGACCCATTGTAACGCAAGTGTGGCACGTATGGTTGGTGAGGCATTCCAGCCACAACATGTGTGGAACGAGCGATATTACATTGGCCGTCTCCCACACGCCGCAAGTAGTTTGTACTTGTGGTACGATGATCGAGCAAGCGATGCAGATGTTTTGCTTGGGTTTTACCATGCAATGGCGTATCGCAGACTGCTTGGTGCTCGGTCTCCGGGTGACGCTTGCATCAAATCATATGTGTTTGCAAGGCAGACGTTTGCAAGTGCGTGCGAGCATATTGTGTCAAGTGGCTGGGATACCAGCATTATGTATTTTTCTAAAAAGTCGAGGTTTGTCAATGTCGCAACCCCTGAATAAATACTGCCTGTCCAATGCAGCTGTATCTACTTTTTTATTAAAGTGGTGGCCAAGTAATACATTATTAAAATTTGCAGTAAACGATGCTAAAGTAAATGACGCGTTTTATATAAATAGAGCGTTTAAATGTACCATGTCGGTGCATTAATTTTCTATTACATTTTTTACACTGTAATTATTGTTGCAAAAAGTTCAATATGACGATTACTCAAGCATCAGTCATCCAAGAGTACAAAACACGTACTCACAACACAGATGAAAGCCCCGGATACTTTACCACCGACGAGCTCCAAAAACTAGCCAACCTATGGTCACTCATTATCGAATACCTCTCAGCAAACAAAGACAAACACATTGCGGTAAACAGCGAGCTGCTCGAGCGCGTAAAAAACACGTGGCCAGACGTACATGAAAATGAAACTATAGATGCACATGATGACGAACAAGTGACTCGCCGGGCATGGAAGTTTACAAAAGGGGAGACAATTCGCAAGCCAAGTTTTTTGAATAGAAAACATATTGATTGTGAGCGGCAGTTGCTCGAACGACACGTGTGTGAGACTACGCAAGAGTACGTTGACCGGGTGTCAGGCCACCACGTTCCGCTTCTCCCCGACACGTATTTTCCGTCGTTCAAGCATCCAAGCAGCTCGACTCGCAACTTGCGGGACGTGTTTTGGGCAATCGCGTCGGCCAAGCAACATCCAGACATTTGGGTGCACCGCTATCTGCGGGCAAACGGATGGGACGCAAACAAGGCATTTTTGTGCATTCAAAGCGTAATCGAGTGGCGAGCAACCCAAGCGCTGGATCAAATCAACTGGGAAGGCGAAGTGCGCTTGGGATTCGACGAGCAACGCCTCGGAGTACTACAGCTTGTGGGCCACGACCGCTTGGGCTTTCCTCTCACATACTTGCGAGTGCGGCGTATTATGCCTCGGGCGAACCAAGCGTTCGTGCTCAAACGGTATTTGGTGCACCAATTCGAAACACTCCAATACATCACCCGCTCGCACTCGCGCATAACAATGTTGTGCGACTTTACGGGCTTTTCCATGGACAACACGCCATTTAACATTGTTCATTTCCTTGTAACTTTGGGTACCAAACACTATGCAGAATCCACGAGCATATTGATTTTGTTGGTAGATAGCTGGCTGTTTACAAACTTTTGGAGTTTGATTCGCCCGTTTCTGGATGCCAGCTTGAGTGCTCGAATTGTGTTTGCCAAAACCATGCACGACGTGCTTGTGTTTATCGACGAAAGCCAAGTGCCGGCGGAGCTGGGCGGGCTGAACAAGATTGATGAGATGAAGGTGCCTGAAGTTAACGAAAATTGCAAGATGTTTGACGAGACACGGCGTGAGCAGGCGGAGATCGAGTGGCGGGAGAAGGTGGATGAGTTTGAGGAGGCTACGCGAGTGTGGTGCACACGGTTCAATGGAGACGAGAGCGACAGATTCGCCAATGTTCGCGACAACGCAGCCCGTGACTTGGACTGCGCTGAGCGGCATCTGGGTCAGTTTACGCGAGCGCGCACCACCTACGAGCGACTAAACATGGTCGACTCGAACGGCCAGCTGCAGCTCCCCCAATAACCATATATTAATACAGCCTATGCAGCTACAAACTTTGCATATGTGTCTTTCGACTGAGCCTCCACCACTTCCCTTGTCGACTCTGGCAGCCTGGCCACAACCCGAGCCGGCGGTCCGCCCTTTACATGCGAATACGACGGAACAACCGTGTTTGGCGCAATCACCGCTCCGTCCTCGATCACACAACAGTCTTTGATGAACACGAACCGGCCGATTACGCAGTTGGCGCCGATTTTAACGTGCGAGCCGATTCCCGCCGCTTCGACTATAGTGTTTGAGCCGATTTCCACATGGTCGCCGATTTTAAGCGGATAGTAGCTGAACACGCCTTTGTATGTTTTGTACGGCGGACGGATGACGCACGACGGGCCCAGCGAACAGAACCGGCCGATAAGCACAGATGCTTGGTGGCCCTGCCCCGAACGACGCAAGTCTCCGCGAATTGTGCACTTGTGGTGCACTATTGTTTTGCCGCCCAGCACAATGTTGTTGCCGCCCGAAATCCGCGCGCTGCGGCTCACTTTGTTGCCCGTCTCTGTCTCCACAAACTCGCTCTTCTTATACGTTGTAAGCCCAGTCTCCATTTTACAAATTTACATTAACAAACAAAACAGTACAAGTAAAATGCAATGTTTGCCAAATGCAACATTGCCGAGCTGAACCGAGTTTTTAAAAGCCGAGTTGAATGCGTTAAAGAAAATTTTCGGTTGGGCCAAAAGTCTCTTGTACACACAAAAATACATTTTATTTTTTACTACTAACATGGCTTCCGCATCGTCGTTTGTACGCCCGACCACTCGGCCCGAAGAGATCCAGCAGCTGTTGACCGGGGTGGAGCGGTACAATCCGCAAAAGATTGGCCTTTTGGAAGACTACGTGTCCCATCAATGCGCCAATCCGGATCCCACGACCAACCACGACCTGATGGCCAATCTGGCACTGCTCAAAATGTACCAATTCAACCCCACGATGCTCGACTTGGACGTCATCCGCCGCATCTTGGCCAAAGCCTTGGTGTCCCCGTCCCCAGGCGACTTCAACCTGTGCCTATATCTGTTGTCCGACGATATATGCCTAGACTCATCAATCGCAAAGCTGCTCGTGTTGAGAGACTATTTGGAGCGTGCGCAGTTTGACAGTTTCTGGAAGGAAATGTATGGGGATGATGAGGAGGAAGAAGAGTCGGCGGTGGATGGGATTGCTGGGTTTGATAATGGATTGCGGAAGCTTATTTTGGCGCAAGTTACGAGCACGTATCAGACGATTGAAGCAAGGTTGATTGGCACGATGGTTAATTTGGACGAAGAGGCTGTGCTGCGGCTGGCGAAGGAACATGGGTGGAGTGTAAGCGACGGCGTCGTGTCGTTGCCGCTGAAGGCCGAGAACGAGGCCAAGACCACTGTTATTAGCGAGAGCGTAAAGTTTGAGCAGTTGACAAAGATACTCAGTGCGGCCAACGACATTTAAATATTTTATTTTAAATAAACAGAAATATCATTCAGCCATATTGTCGGACCGTGCCTCAAAGTTCTGCAACGTAACGGTGGCCATAAACCCCGGAATGCTCCCCCGCTCCTGCACCCAGTACCTAATATCGTTGCCCAGTCCTTTCAAATACGTTTTGCTGCCTCCGCCCAGCAGCCGCATATCCGCATGGTCGCCATCTCCGCTCGTAAACACAAAGCTCTGGTCCACATCCGCCGCATATGTCGAAGTAAACCGCACACTGCCGTTCGACAAAAAATCTACGCGGAATCCAAGTATCAAATATACAACGTCACGCAGCTCGGTAGCTTTCTTCTTCCACTCGCGCTTGAGGCGGCTGATCAGCTTGGCCGACTCTTCAATTTGCGTTGCTTGCGCCTGGTTCTCCGCCCGCAAGTTGTCGATTGTTTGGAAAAACGCAGCCCCTGCGTCACTCGTTTGAACAGCTCCCGAGGCTTCCAGCTGGCGGATACGTTCGAGCAACGCGGAGTTTTCGGCAGACAGCGCGGTAAGTTTGGCCGTGCGGATGCTAAAGTCCTGCGCCGATGGGTTGTCGATCAGCTGCAGAATACGCGTGGTACGGGGGTTGTACCCAAGACCGGCGCCCACTTGCAGCTCGAGCCGCGCCGTCTCCGCCTCCAGCGCATCGAACCGCTGGCCAAGCCTCGTGTGCTCGCTTTCCAGCTCCTTGAACCGGGTTACAAGCGGCTCGTGCTCACTTTGCAGCTCGTTGAACCGTTTAGCAAGTGGCTCATGCTCACTTTGCAGTTTCTTGTACTGGGCTGCAAGCCGCGTGTGCTCGTCGTGCAATGCATCGAGCTCGCGCTGCTTGCGCTCAGCGTCTTCACGATAGCTCTGCAGCAACGTGGTTGATACACTAGAAGCTGGGGCCTCAGAGTGGGCCACCGACGGTCCATCGCCCAGGGACGCAATCCACGCCCGCTGCTCATCGATAAACAGCTCCAGCTGCTTGATCCGCCCCGCTTTCTGCACATCATAATTTTCCATCATCGACGCTTCCTCTGCATCGTACGCATGCAGTTGTTCGCGAAGAAACACCGCCTCACGTTCGGCGTGTGCACATGTGGATTCCAGCCGCTTTGACCGCTGCCGCTCGCTGGCCAGTTCCTGCTCGAGGCATGTGCTCGCCTGACGACTGCGCTGCGAGTCTGCCTTGGCTTCATGCAGCTGGGTGGCCGACGTATGTGCCGTAGCCTGGGCATCAACAAGTTTGGCTTCCAACATTTGGATAGTGTGTCGCTGCGCTGCCACAGTCTTGGCCACCGCATATGGCGAGTTGCATGCCCCAGTGTCCCCAGCCTCTGCACCAGTGCCCTGAAACACCCGCTCCCACTGCTCCCGCTCCTGCCGCAACACGCCCAGCTGCGCTTCCATCTCAGCACACGCTTCTTGCTGCGCTTCCAGCCGTTGCAGCTTTGCCTCCAACGACGATCGAACCTCGTGCTCTTGCTCATACTTGCTGGCCTGTTCGGAAATCCGCCGGAAGTCTGCCCGCAATTGTCGGTTTTGCTGCTCAACTGCACTAATATACGTGCACTGCTCGTGCAAGTCGCGCTCCAGTTGAGCCACACGGGTACGCGACGGCGTCGCAGCGCTATCGTCGCTCGACAAAGCGTGCAGACGTTGCTGAAGCTCCACAATGTCGTGGTCTTTGGCCTCAGACTCACGTCGCAGCGAGTCTATTGTGTATTGCAGGGCAGGGTCCACTCCCCGTTCATCGCTTCCACGAGCCTGGAGCTCGGCAATCGTGCGCTCAGCATCTGCCACCCGACTTTGCAACACGCTCGTCTTTTCCACATACTCGGCTCGTGCATCGTGCAGGGCCCGGTTCGCATCATCCACCTGCAGCTCCAGCTCACGCCGCACCTTTCCGGCCTCTTCGATCTCCGCCCTGTGCTTTTGCCGCACCTGCCCCAGCTTTGCTTCCACACCACGCTGCTGCTCCGCCAACTGCTCTTCCTGCTCAGCCAACCACCTGCGGTCTCGCTCCAATTTCTCCACCCGCTTCGTCTGCGCTTGCAGCTCTGCCTCCAGCTGCTGCCGCGTACGTTGTGCCGCATCTTGATCGCGCGTCCGCTCAAGTTCCACTTGTTTGAGTTCAAATTTGGCACGTTCAGCCGCGCGTTTGTATGCTTCGAGGCGGCTGACAGTGTCAGCGCCGCGATGTGTTGCTTCGAGGATACTGCGGGCTGGCGATGTGTTGGTTGAGTCTGGTGTGTGTGCGAATAGGCGGTGGGGCCGGAGGATTGTGTCGACTAGCGGCGCATTGGTTTGGCTGGGTGCGCGAATAGGTGTCTCGAGAGCTGCCCACAACGGTTGACTACGCACGTCGCGTTGACCCAATGTGCCATTTGGGCTGTCGTCGAGCATGTACCGTTTTGTGCCGCGCACCGTCAGTGGCCGCTCAGTAATGTTCCTAAACCGCGTGCGAATAACCGTCGATGGTGGCAGGTTTGCCTGTGTGCCAGAGCCTTGGGCAGGCGTCTCGCCAGGCCGTCTGCCTGCTGCGCCCGACAGTACCATTGAAGCGATGCTAAAGTAAAATGCGTGTGCAGAAATAAAAGCTAAAGAGAAAGTTTTGATTTATTGTATCACAGGCCTTTTTTGTTTAACCAGCTTTTTATTTCAGTTGATTAGCGCAATGCCAAAGAAATTCACCGGAACAAACACCAAAGGTACGTTGTACGCTAAAGTGCTATAGTTGTACTGCTTCAAACTAATGTTTGTATGCTATAGTCGCGGCGGCAAATGACCGCAAGGCACAGGTAAAGGCCGAAAAAGACGCCAAAACACGCAAGGCAAAGGAAGACAAGGAAGCCAAAGAATGGCAAGTGGGTGCCGAAAAAACTGGCAAGAAAGACGAACAAGCAGCCAAGCGTTTGGAAAAGCTGGCTCGCAAAGCCGAAGCCGACAAACTTTTGGCTGCCGAGAACAAAATCAATGCGTCGAGCAAGCCCAGCCGACCTCTGACCAAGCTTGCGCCCAAAGCCAAACCAGTTGTTGCTGCTCGTGGTGCGGAAAAGAAAGCAGCAGTCAAGGCGCAAGAACAAGCCGAAGCGGAGGAACTGAACAAGCCGGTGCAGCAGTTCCAGGCGCGGAACATTGACGATGCGTTGAGTCTTATGGAAGCAGTCAACGACGGCGCAACAGAGGCCGGCCAACCAGCTAGTGCAAAGAAGAGCGCGTTGATTGACCGTCATCCTGAGCGGCGCTTTAAAGCAGCGCTCGAAGCGTTCAAAGACGCAAACTATGAGTCGGTTAAAGAAGAGAACCCTGGGCTGAGAAAACAGCAGATTGAGGATCTCTTGTTCAAAATGTTTAAGAAAGCTCCCGAGAACCCGTTCAACCAAGTACACGCAGCTCACAACGCAACGCAAGACGCTATCAGCCAAATGGTCGAAGCTGAGCGCCAGAAACTCGAATCCCGGTTGCAGATAAACTAACTCACTTTATTAAACTAAAATACACATAGCTATCCTTTGCGTGTCGAGTACTCCATAACGTCCAGTAGCTGCTGAATCTCTTGGATCTTGGTTGCAACGTCTTGCACACCGTGCATTTCGTTATTTAAGACGTGGCATTTTTTAATCAACGCGTGCTTTTGGCGCACAGACGCAGTTACTACGGATTCGAGGTTTTTGATGCTACGCAAGACAACGGCTTCGGACGCTTCTTCGATGCTTACTCGTTGCTCGAGCCGGGATTGCAACCGGTCCGTGTATGTGGTGAGCATGCGGGACAGGCCCATTGATTGTTGCTCGAGCGCGTCGAGCACGCGGATCCGTTCCATGTATTCTTCAACGCTCTTCGGTTCCATGGCTCACTAAAATATCATGTTTTCTTTATTGATCTGAATGGAATATAAATCTTTAATGCTTTGGTGCACTGTTGAAAATGTTATGGCTAAATGCCATGCCCATAACATGACTTTGGGTACTTTAAGTGGATAAACACATCTTCAATGAAGCAAGGCTGTATGAGTAACCTATCTAAATAATGCTTTCTATATCTCGACGTACACGTGTGCTCGCAGGCCAACTACTTTGCCGCCGTCTTTGGATAACCGCGTCATCCACCGATCCATCGCTATCTGCTGCTACCACCCAATGCATCAATACCATCCGCACCGCGCTCTCCCACCGTGCCAGCACATCAAATACGTGCTTTATCCTAGTTTCACAAACATACTCGGCCGTTGAGATTGAAACCATATCCGACTCTGTCACTCGACAACTAAATTGTCGTGTATCGGGCACAGTAGTCGACCACATTATCACCAGCAACGGAGGCAATGTCACTGGCATATCAATGTTATTTCACTCTCCTGAACCGAACGAGTCGAGTGTGCCGTTTTATGTGGGCGACGAGCATGGACGCCAAAGGCTGCGTGAAGTTGCGGTTGGACGGTGGCACAACCACATAACAGACCGGTTCAAACAACACGCAGAGTGGACGCACGGTCCAATCAGTGCCACTCGCGCACAATCGCACATCCAGCTGCCACACGAGCTGGCAAACATCGCTGATCCATCGTCTGTGTCTCTGATCCTGTTTGCATCCGATAAAGAAACGCGCCAAGTCTTGGACAAACTTGACTCGCAGTTTCCTCGAGCTGCTAAACTGGGAATAGTCGGCTCACAGACTCCGTTTCTGAACGGCCGCGACTACACATTGCTGGGCCCACATATCCACACGGGCGGTGTTGTTGGTGTTGCGTTTAGCACACATGTGTGTATGCCCCGAGTTATGCATACGGGGTTAGAGTCGATAAGCGATGTGTTGAAGATCGAGCGGTGCAAGGGAAACGTTGTTTTGGAGTTGGAACAAGGAGATGCCACGCATTCGTTGATTGCCGCGCTAAGGAAGCAGAGGATGGACGGGGATGCACGAGTGGACAGTAGGTTGTTTGCCCGGGTTACGAGTGCCCAGGGCGACGAGTCACGGGTGTTTCAGGTTACTGGAGGAAACCCGGCCAAAGGCGGAATCGCTCTGGACACGTTGCGTGATTTGTCGCCGGGCCAGGGCATCCAGTTTATGATGCAAAGTGAATCAGAGCATCGAGTAACCGGCACGAGCCACAACCCTCGTGTGTGCTTTGGAGTCTCGAGCGAACATGGATTTACATGCCCTGAAGTTACAACCCAAATGTTTGGTGGAGCCACTGAAGGCGGGTTTAGCTACGGCACGCCGCAACCACGTGCAACACAAACAAACTGCGGGTCGGTGTTTACCGGATCAACCGAATGCGCAGTTCCCGGAAGCTCCGTACTCCTAGACCTAGACTAAATAACTTTAGCTACTCTCTATTATACCCAAATGCTTTGATCATAGACCCTTAGTCCAGGAAAAACTTTATCAGCTCGTCACTCACTCCCGACGGAGTCAACACGCCCAGATCCGTAAACAACAACGTAATGAACCCTGGCGGCGTGTAATCGAGCGTCGGGTTGCTGCGCACGAGCTCATTCGCCCAATCAACTTTGGGCTTTTCCTTGAACGCCAATATGTCGCTACGGTACGTCGGCAAGTCGTACTGGCTCAGCGGATACAGCCGCACAAACTTGAAGCTCTCGGCAAGCGCATAGAATGGCTTCTTGGCTGCCTGCGCAATAATGGCCAACTGATACGTTCCAATCTTGTTGATCAGCCCGCCACTCTCCACAACACCTTCGGCGCCCACCAACACCATGTCCACCTTTTCCATCACGTACCCCACCGCCGCATCTAAAATCACCTCACATGGCACACCCATCGCAATGAGCTCGTTGGCCGCTCTTAGTCCACTCTGGTCTGGCCGAGACTCGGTCACATACACTTGAAACCGCTTGTTCTGCTTGACCGCACGCTCCAGAAGTCCCATTACGACACGAGAGTATGAGTGCACAAGTATTGTTTGCTCGTCTTGCACGAACGGACTGCCGAATTCGGCCACACTATCACGGCACTGACCGGCGTTTTGCACAAACTCGGTTCCGGCCCGGATTAGAGCTGCACGGCATTCTTCGACGCTTTGCGTATGCGACAAGCGCGACATTTGCTTGAGAAAGACATCGCAGCCTGCGGAGAGTGAGATTGATTGGTGTGTTGCCGATTTGAGCTTGTCGCACGCTGAGCGGGTTATCATCATAAACTCGAGCATCGTCGTTGCGTGTTGCAGCTCGATGAGCCGGACGAGGCTGCCCACGGCAGCGACGGGCGGCGAAATGCTCGGGTCGTCGTTTATCAGCCCAGTGTAGTACTCGACAATGTCAAACGTGCTAGATGTTGCTGTCATTGTATAATATCTTTAGGTTATAATATATACAGATATTAAAATAAAACGGCTGTGGAAAAATTGGTTATTATTTCTCACCATGGGCAATGGAGATTATGGGAGGTTGTTTTCTGTGATTGATATATAATGGTGAATATTTTTAAACGTTAAACATAATAGTGAGCTCCAGAACAGCGTATCAATGCTTTGGTTAGCCCCAGGTATCAAACTCTAGTAAGTATAAATTAAATAAAAGACGAGCTGTATTTTATGGTACTGATATCAAACATGTGCTAAACTAATGTCCCTGCTGCAAGCTCTAGTTGGTACTGTTGCGGGAGCCTCGGCCGGGGAGCTGACCCGGCCGGCACCCGGCTGGGCAGGCAGTGATTACCTGCTCACAGATGGATCAGTCTTGGAAATCATGGTTCTTTGGAAATTGATGTTTTGTTATGACACCAGTTTTCATCCAATTATGACGAGCATACAAGCGATTGTGAATGCTCGCAAAGGACAAGATGATAGCGACAATAGCAACGTGAGTGGCAGCAAGGGATGCCGCTAAACATTTAAATAAGCAAGGAATTGGTTAGAAGTTTTAGATTCCTTGTTAACAAATTCTTATTATACTTTCCTGATAGCACTCTTATTGCTATCCTTGTTTGTGTAGTCTTTTCCCTGGTTGTTCCCGCACGATCACAACCAAATTGCAACAGTACATCTGTTGTTTTTAAGAATTGCATTACAAACTTTATAGGGTGTAAATATTAGGAAAAAAGCTAAGAGGGTATGCCCTGGCTAATTGCTTACAGTGTTTATTGGCACATTTGTCTTTTACAGGATGTGCCTTTACATCAAAGGACACATTTGTATTTACAGGATGGAACATTTCAAAGGACACATTGGTCTTTTACAGGGCGGAACTTTTCAAAGAATTCATTGGTCTTTTGTATTATATACCTAGCCTAATTGCCCATGTTTTAGGTGTAGGCTGCAAAGTAGCAGAAGGGGTAGAAAATATATACCCACTAAGCAAGATGGATTATAAAAGAGCCTTAGTTTGGAACAATAATTCCCACCTGTTGCAGTTTAAATACTTTTTCTTCTACCCCTTTTTTCAGCTTATTTATAAGAATACCCTAACATATTAAAGTATGCATGATAATTTAAACTCCTGTGCAAATAAATGTGGTAAGAAGGCAAGAGTTTCTGTAATATTCCCAGGAAGCTCTCCTGTTGAATATTGCAAGGATTGTGCTGATGATATAAACTACCCTGGTGTCATGAAGACTGATCTTACTCCAAATGGAGCTTGAGGTCATCATCTGGAGAATATGAGTGTGTTTTGGTTTATTACATAACATGTTTCTTGTTGTATAAGAGCCTGGGTTTATACAATGCCTTAACAGAATAGGACATAGTTTCTATCAGAGCTACTAGAGCTCTGTAGTTTTTAAAGGACATTCTGTCCCGAATTTCTAGTAAACTCTTTAACTTCTTCTAAAGACTCCTTTTTATATATAATTTCTCTTCATTTTAATCTTGGAATTTATTTGACAATACAAAGGTGGTGTTTATATATTAGAGCTGGTATTGGATATATTGTAACAGAGTATCTTGCTGGGAGCTTGGGGTTAGTTTTTCTAACATTCAGTGTCTCAAGTTTACAAACATTATATTGTCAATAAAAGATTGTAAAAAGCTAAAGGTCTCCTGGCCTGATTGATTCCCTAACATTTGTGGGAAATACTTTGTCAATACTTGATTTCATTGTACATGTTCCTTATTGAGTGTTTATTAATCTTCATTGTTTTGTGGCAGCACCACTGCTAGCTCCTTGCCTTTTTATGATATGGTAGAGTTAAATATGTCGAGGTGACAGTGTCCCAGAACCACATCCATTGACAGATTCTCATCAACCACAGCAAATGGCAATGTCTGAAGATGAGGATACTCATTGCATCTGAGCTGTCCCCTCACTGATCCATATGTGTTGATCGTGTTCTCACCAAGCAGTAGTTGTAGTATCACTGGGTTCTTCTGGGAGATCTTTAGGTCAAGATGTTGGGCAGTCTCCAAAGACATCATTGATAATTCTGCACTTGAGTCAGCTACAGCTGACACTGGGCTGCAATTAATGACTGCTGCAGTTAGCATGCCCTGGTGGGGTGTCTGCAAGCCTGTTTCCACAACATGAGACATGGAAGCATCATTCCCTGCTCTTCTCCAATCTTTGCACTGGTCTTGCTGAATGATCTTCTCTAGACTGTTAACCTTTGCTTCAAGTGATTTGATCTGCTTGGCTTGCCTGTCTGTTGTCTCCATAGCAGCATCAATTGCTGTGGTGAGTTCAGCAATCTGGCAGGCCAAGTCTGCCACAGATGGATCAACCAGATCCCTGCAACTGGTGAGCAAGGGTATGATCATCTTGAGCTGGGCACGTTGCTTGCAGATCCATTCCAGTTCCTCAAAAAAGTGATTCAGTTGTTTTTCAAAGTCCAAATGGTTGGAATTAAGGATACCAGGCAGCTGCACATTAGCGTCAATAAAATCATAGTAATAGATCTTGACCAGACTCTTCATAATCTGGTATGTCACAACTGTAGAGCTGCCAAGTCTGTTAAATGCACAGTTTGCCCATCTCTTATCCACAGCAAGATCTTCTCCCTTAAACAGCATTTCATTGTTCAATTCCTTGCTCATATTGTTGATCCAACATCTGTCAAAATACACCATCTTCTCTCCAAGCACCTCAAGTGTGCAATTCTGGTCCAATGTTAATTTGTTTCTGACCTTGGTTGAACAGCAACTAATAATGAGTCTGACAAGGTCACATTCATCGCCACTGCTGTGGAACAGTTTCTGGGCCTCTTCTAGAGCGTCTGTCCACCATGTGTTGGGGGAAGGAAAGCTGACGTCATTGGTGAACTTGTAGATTTCGATGGCGAAGACCTCGTAGATCCTGGAAATGTCAGGGTGGTCTTTGGGGGTAGTGGACATGGTAAGGGCACTTTGGATAGCTGATGTGTCGGACATAGAAGCTAGTTAAAAAAGTTAAGCAAGAATTTGGCTCCTGTTCATTCTCACCCACGGAGAGCCGGTTCGCCTTGATGGAATCGGGAGCCGATTCCGTGGCTTGACTGCACTCTACAGAAACACTAACCCCATAACTCTAAACATTTAAGTTAAAATATAAGTTATCTGCCCATATAAACGCGTTCAATAAAATATTTATTACCAATCTCGTTCTTTTACCATGATTTTGCCTAAATTCAGCGTGCGCCAAGACGACGACCGTGTATACGTAACCATACACGTGGCACACGTACGCACCCAGACCATAGAACTGGACATTGACGGCGATCAGCTCAAGTTTTCTGCCAGCCCATACTACCTCCGCCTAACGTTTCCTGGCAAAGTAATCGAAGATGAGGACTCAAATGCAAAGTTTGATGCCGGCACCGGCGACATTCTAGTTACGCTGAGCAAGCAAACACCAGGCGAACATTTCGAGAACTTGGATTTGCTTACAAGTCTGTTGGCCACACGGCGCGAGCAGGAAAATGTGGCAACAAACGGCGTGGCCCGACCGATGATTGAGGAAATAGGTGGTACTGTAGACAATAGCGACGAGGGAATAGACGAGTTGTTAGAACGGGCGCGTATTGATGAGGATTTTGACTGGGAAATGCCACAACAGTTGGAACTTGGCGAGTTGCAAGTGGGGTCTGCAAAATACGGGTTTAACCAGCAGTACACAGGGTACTTGACGCATGTCCATAGCACGGCCAACGAGATCAATGAGGTAGTGGACCCTGACCACTCGACCCCAGACACTCGGCGGCAGCACCGGATTGCGTGCGAAAATGCAAAATTTGACCAGGAATATTATATGGAAAACTACTTGAACGACGAAGACATCCAGCCGCTCATTAAACACCAACTGTCTAATGATACACTGTCGGATCCTGAATTCACTGCAACAGAACAGCAAACCATGGTCAATCTGCCATCCAAAACCCTGTTGATCTCAAACAAACAAGCAGTGTATTTGGGCATGGTTGATCTTTTGTTCGCCTACTCACTCGAGCTGCGCAGTCACTTGGGCGAGCTTACCGTCGAGTCTGCGTGGGCTATTGGCGCAATCTCGTCTACTTTATCCAACCTCGAACAATTCTCCTCGCTGCGCGAAACATGCGTGGCAGGGTATAGACGCGGTCTTGCTTATACGTTATACAGACACTGGGACTTGTGCGAGCGAGCGTTTGACGACGTGCGTGTTATTTGCCAGAACGGGCGGCGGGCTATTCTCAAAGTGTTTTTGGAGCTCAAGCGGGTGTTTGACGAGCACGATGTTTACTATGTGTATAGTAAGCTGTTTTTGGATGATTACTGTGTGTGGTTGCAGGTGGGAGCGAGTGACCAGGTGGTGAAGTCGTTAGCGGACAAGTTGGCGCAATTGGATGTTGAGCAGGAGGAAGTGGGATGGGATTTGGATGCGTTGGAAGACCGGGTTTTGATGTCATCGGACAGCGAAGCCGAAGACGAAGCAGAAGAAAAGGAACAGGAACAAGAAGAGCAGAATGAAGAACCCACGCGTCGGCCCTTGATTGAAATTTTATAGTTTTCATTCCATTATTTTTTTACATAGACTAAATATAAATAAACATGCTTGGGCTTATTAGGCTCAGCCATTACACCCATTCACCAGGGTAGACTATATGTAAAAAAGAACAGATATCACAGAAAAAGATGAGATAAAAGCTGATATTTGGTAAACAAAAATCAGAAAATGAGTAATTTTAGAGCTTGTTGATCGCTTTTTGTCTGGTTAGAACTTGAAGACTTGGTCATCGGGTTTTGAAATGACTTTGGGAGCCTCGTAGCCCAGATCACCGAGAAGCGCGCCCATGGCTTTGACCATTGGCGGCGGGCCACACAGCAGCACTTTGACATCGTCTGCCGGCGCCGGCAAATGCTCCTGGATGATTTCCTTTGACACAAATCCTACACCGCCCGTCCACCCGTCAGGCGGGTTGTTGAGCACATAATGAATGTCGAAATTGTCGTGGTCGGCCGCCCACTGCTCGAGCTGCTCGCGCAGCAGAATGTCCTCCTCACTGACGTTGGCAAACACCACGCTGATACGGGTCTTGTCCTCTGGATTCGCCAAAATGTGCTGGATGATCTGGTACATGGGCGTGATCCCCGTGCCTCCAGCAATCATGCCCAGCGCACGCACCATATTTGCCTTGTACTGGAACGTGCCGCGTGGGCCACGAACACTCACCTCGTCGCCCACTTTCATCGCATGCAAATACGACGAAACAGCTCCGCTCTCGTATGTCTTGACAACCAGCTCAAAGTACCCGCGGTCGTTGTCCGTCGATGTTGGCGTGTAGCTGCGTGCTACAGGAGATCCGTTCACAGGGACCATGACTTGGATGTGACGGCCGATCGGAAGACCAAGTGTTGACTCGGGCGTGGGCAATTCGAACCGGTACCGAGCGGTGTTTGGGCTCAGCACAACTTTTTTGGTCAGCTTGAACTTGCGGTACTCGGACGGATGGAGGACTGGACCGGTGGTCGCCAGAATGGTGGGCGAACTGCTCTTGCCGTTTGAACCCAGGAAGAAATACGCTATGCCGGCTGCCAGCAGCGCACCGAAAATAAACGCTAGCCCGTTGGAATCGCCCATCCCCGCAAAATCGGTCTCAATTAAAGCTGAAAAACTCAGATGAGTGAACAAGAAGAAGAAAACGCAGCGTTGATAAGTGTCTTGATTTTATTTCGATTATTACTCATGTCCAAGACTTTTTGCTCTGCTTTATATTTTTACAGTTGTTTCTTTTTTAATTTGGAGTAACAAAAACTTGCTCCCGGGAATGGTAGCTGCAACTGACAAGGAAAAGAAGCGGCTGGCTGAGAAGCACCACAAGCTACTCGCCGAGCTCTCCAAGCAGCCCGCCAACAGCACATGCGCAGATTGCGGAGCCGCAGGCAAGTTTCTTTATTATTCATCTTTAGCCCAAACGAATCCATTCTGAATCTCATAAACTGTAGGAGCGCGGTGGGCGTCGTGGAACTTGGGCGTGTTCTTGTGCATCCGGTGCGGCGGCCTGCACCGCCACATTGGCACGCACATTTCAAAGGTAAAGTCTATTAGTCTGGACAACTGGACGACCGAGCAGATCGAGCATTTTTCACGTCTGGGCAACACGAGGGCCAATGCGTATTTCAACCCGCATGCCGACAGACATCCGGCGCCGCGCTCGGACCGGGACGTGGAGCGGTACATTCGCGACAAGTACGAGCGTCGGATGTTTGTCGACCGCAGCTCCGGTGCTGCAGACCCATCGGTTGTTGGCGCCCAACCGCCTGCGCCAGTGGCAGCACAAGGCGAGGCGTCGGCGCTGACGCGACTGCACGAGATGGGGTTTACGGATGTGCGGGCCAATCATGCGGCGCTGCAGCAGTGTGCGATGGATGTGGACCGTGCAGCGGCGGTGTTGCGTGGCGAGAGCTCGGGAGTGAGCGAGTCGGATCCACGAGTGCGCCAGTTGCTCAATATGGGCTTTGCTAGTGCCGCGCAGAACGCTCGGGCTCTGGATGCAAGTGATGGTGACGTCAACCGCGCAATCGAGGTGCTGCTTGGTGACAACGCGCCGCCACGCTCGGCGAGTGCGTCGCAGCCGCCGAAGCCGCCGGCCAAGTCGCCCCGTGTGGTGCCAAACCCGCCAGCTAATGACCTTCTGGATACTGATTTCTTTGCCAGCGTTCCAGCTGCTCCGGCAGCGTCAAGCAAGCCGTCGGGTCTGGATGACCTGGTGGGCAATATGTCGCTGTCTGCGGCTCCTACAACAGCTCCGGCAGTATCAGCGGTGCAGGAAAGCAATGATTTGTTTGGCGACTTTGGTGATTTCCTGTCGGCTGGCCCTGAGCCGCTGCAGGCTCAAAGCACGGCGCCAGCAGCGACACCAAAGCCGGTGGTAAAGCATGTGAGTCCGCCAGCTCATGGTGGCCAATCAATGCTTGACACCAGCTTTATCATGTCGCTCTACTCGAAGCCATCGCCAAGTATCAACCAGACATCTACAGCCAACAACCAGGCACCTACAGCAGCCAACAACAACAACAGTGGGTTCAATGACCTAGACTTTTTCATGTAACTTGAAGAAATCACCAATAATTGGACTTTGCATTGATAACTAAAGAAAATTACTCGACACTAAGAACCCGCTTGAGCTTGGCTACTACGCCAACCATTTCCTTGGTGAGCTCACTACGGAAGTGGGTCTTCAGAACATCAATGCTAGCCCGCGTAATACGTGAGTAGATCAGATCAGTATCGTCAAAGTGGCGGCCATATGTCTTCAAATGGTCGTGGTTTGGCTGTTCAATACGAATAGCCACGCCAGCATTCGTGTCGCCACGCTTGACACATGTCACAGGTTTGTGGTTGATCTCCATGCTGACCACGCGGCCAAGCACAGTGATCTCGCGCTCATTCGTAGTCGCATTGGTACGCACCACACACACCGGCGTGTTAAGGCGCAATTGGCCCTCAACCACGTCAACGCCGATGATAATCGGATCGCGTTTGTTAATTATAGCGTCTTTAATCATCTTGAGCACACATGGGAACACGACCTCGGACGTCAACTCACGACGACGCGCTTCGGCCATTTCCGCCTGATGTGCGGTAAACGAATCAAACAGATGATAGATGATTTCAGCTGAAAACACCTTGACTCCCAGCTCGTCGGCCATTTCCTGTGCGTCCTTGTCAATCTTGACGTCAAAACACAGCATGACCGCATATTCTTTAGCTTTTTCCAACATGGTTGAAGCCCGAGTGACGTCGCGTTTGTGCACTGGTCCAATGTTGATGTCGAACACTGGGATTTTGGACACGCGCAAAAACTCGAGCAGCGCCTCGAGAGACCCGAGGGTTGATGCCTGTACCCAGACGCCGCGGGGCTGTTTGGCAACAGCGTCGTGCAGCTGCGTAATGTCGGACATTACTTCTTCCATGAGCTCTTCTTCGTCGTCGTCGGGGCCCACGACAAGCATGCGTGAGCCGGCGATGGTCTTTTCCAGACCCGGAGCGGTGATCTTCACTCCCATAGCCGCCTTGATCTCCTTGTGGTGCACATACGCAGACTTTACCCGCAACTCGCGCATCGGCTGTGGGGTCAGCAACGCCCGCACCGTAGTGACAATTGGCCCGTCCAGTCCGCACACTACAATACGGTCGCCTTCGTGCAATACGCCGTTCGACAATATCACATCGATGGTCGTACCCAGTCCCTCAACGACCTTGACTTCAAGCACCGTGCACTCGAGCTCCGACAAGTACATGAGCTGGCCGGTCAAACGGTCCTGCGTCAGCTTGACCAGCAGCGCCAGCATATCTGGAATGCCCTCGCCCGTATGCGCCGACGTCGGCACCAGCGACACGTACTTTGCAAAGTTCTTGTTCTCATAGTACAGCTTCGAGTTGAACCCTTGCTCGGCAAACTGCGTCATAACGTGCGCGGCACGAGTATCAAACTCGTTGCGAGTGGCCACGCCTTGCTGCTTGAGCGACAGGACAAACGGGTTGTTGGGCTGCGACTTCCACTGGAACAAACGGTCCACTTTGTTCAGCGCAACAATGAACGGCGTACGCTTGTCGCGCAGCATACGCATCGACTCGAGTGTTTGCGGCTCCAGACCGTGCATAATGTCGACTACGAGGATCGCAATGTTGCACAGAGACGATCCACGAGAGCGCAGGTTGGAAAACGACTCGTGCCCTGGCGTATCGATGACCAACAGTCCAGGCACTCGAACATCCAGCTGCCCGCTGCGACTGATCGCCGCAGTCTTTTGGCGGATCGCGTCGGCTGGGAAGAACGTTGCACCGATTTGTTGCGTAATTCCACCAGCTTCGCCTGCCTGTACGTTTGTCTGTCTGATCTTGTCCAGCAGCTTCGTGTTGTGCGACACTGTGTAGTCGCCCAGCAGCACACGCGAGTTGCCGTCCAGCGTAAATCCAAAGTACTCGGCCTCGCCAGTCTCGCGAATATCAAACGTCCATACGTTTGTTTCGGCCGATGACGTAGTGTCCAACGCTGCTACAAGCGATGCGTTGCGCACATACGCACATACGCCTGCACGGTCGCCGGCCACACGCAGCTGGAACACATCATCTGCCGATGTGATCGCACCCGCACGCAGTCCAACCGATCTCGCCAAGCGGCGTGCCTGCACCAACGTGCTTTCTTTTGCGGCTTGCAATTGCCATGAGCCATCGGCTGCAGTCGCTGCGCAACTGTCAACCAGACCGCCCAGGAATGCACGCCGGTGCTCACGCGACGCCGACATAAGTGCCGCTGGCACGTCTGAGCCAGACTCTACATGCTTCTGGCCCAGCTCCCGCGCTATTTGCAGCTCCTCGGGCAACTGCGCCTTTGGTGCCAGCGCCTGCAACTGTGCGCTAAACGCCTGCCCAGCTTCAGCCGAAAATTCAACACCGCCGGCCGGCGCAAACATTGCGCATTGGCTGGCCACAAACCGCTCACTGCGAGCCAGCTGCAAAAACTCGAGCACCGAGCACGTCCACACCAGCGGCACAAGCCCTGCCACCGCAGCTACTGCTTCTTCGTGAGTCGCATATGCGCCTATGGTGCGCAGAACTGGTCGCTTATCTGCCAGCACATACTCTTCGGCCACAAACTTGCCAGTGCCATCGTCAGCGCTCCGCACTCGTGTGCTCTCACGCAGAGTCAGCACAAGAATGTGATCGCCGTTGCACACAAACGCATCGGCACCGCTGTCGGCAGCTGGCTCAACGCGGTAAAGCATGCCTGAGCCGCGAATAACCGAACCAGGCTGGACCGTGCGTGCGGTGTTGTCGTCACCCATCAACACATCGCCTGCGCACACGTCCTGCACCATACGCGTGGTGCCGTCCATCATCAGCATTGGAGTGTCGCGCCCCCAGCACTTGCCCGTGTCTACGTGTCCCAGAATGCAGCAAATCGGCGACCGCAAATTGTCCTCGGACCGCGCGGCCATCGCGTCCTTTATGCGCTGATCACGCCGTGCTGCCGCCGCCTGCTTGCGCTCCTGGTCCTGGCGCTGCGCGTGCGTCAGCCCATCATCGTCCTCTGACTCGCTCTCATCCGACTCATCACCCGACTCGCTATCGTCACCCGACTCGTTTTCCGGCTCAGCTTGTTCCTCTTCCTCATCAGACTCGTCGTCCCAGTTATCCTTGACACCAGCCTCATCGCCCGAAGACGCCAGTGCCTCCCAATCATCGACACCATCAGACGCCTCTGCCTCAGCAGCCTTTTGCCGCGCAATGGCTTCTTCCTCCTCCTGCTTGCGCTTGGCTTCTTCTTCCTCCTTGCGCTTGGCCGCACGGCGCTTGCGCTCCTCGGCCTCGTTCCGCCGTGGGCCTGCATCCGCCTTTGTGTCTTCAGACAAACCGGCTACTTGCACGCCGGCGTCCAACAAGTCCTTGAGCCGGCGCTCTTGCCGTGCCTTGGTCTCCTTCTGCTTCTTGGTCAGCAGCTTGCCCTCGCGCCGGAGCTGGTCGCGCCGCTGCTGCTCGGCTTCAAGCCGGGCCTCTTCTTCAGCTTCAAGCCGCGCTTCTTCCTCAGCCAGCAGCCGCTCTTCTTCTTCGCGTCTGATCCGCTCTTCCTCACGCCGCCGTGCCTCTTCTTCTTCCTGCTTGCGCTTCTCTTCGATCATCTTTTGCAGAGCGGCAACCGGCGCACCCTTCTTCTTCCCCTTCTTCTCGTCCTTTTTCTTGGGCTCTTCCTTCTTGGGCTCTTCTGGCGCAGCGCCCTCATCGTCAGACTCGGCCTTCTTGCCCTTCTTCTTTTTCTTCTTGCTCTTGCTCTTCGTCTCTGGCTCAGCCTCAGCATCGTCCTCAATTGTTGCTGTGCCTAAAGACTCCTCCAGGCTGCGCAGCTCTGCCTCGCGCTTGGCCTTGGCTTCGTCTGCCTTTTTCTTCTTGAGCAACTTGGCCTTCTCCTTCTTCTCGCGCTCTTTCTGGCTGGCCGTCTTGATAACCACCTCCGACTCTCCATCATCTACATTTGGGCTGGCAACTTCGACTGCCGCTGCCTTCTTCTTGTTCTTCTTGTTCTTCTTGGACTCGGCTTTGGGCGCCTCGTCCTCAGACTCGATGACTGGCGGCGGTGTGGGCGGGCGCTCGTCTTCCGACGGCGTCAAGTCGCCTTCGCTATCGTCGCTCATGGCGAGCGCGGCAAACGATGCCGGTGCTGCCTTGCCCTTGTTCTTCTTTTTGGCCTTGGTGCTTGTGGACGGTTCAACTGCTGCAAACTTCTCGACCATGTCTACCTCAGTCTCCTTGTCCTTCCACAAGTCGTCCTCCTTGGACTTTCCTGCCTTCTTTTTCACCATTGCAAATAAGTGTCTACGAAAATCTCGAATAAAATAAAAATGTGCTTCAGAAAAAAGCTAATGAAACAAAGAGTTTGAAATGATAGGCAGCCGCAGCAAAGTATTCAATGAAAAATTTTAAAGTCTCTAATTTTTCATTCACCCCACAATATGCGCTGCAGTTGGCAAAAGCTGCTTTCAAAGATAATATTCAAAGCAGTCTTGGTGCATTATTTTTCAACAATTCAAACCTTTGTTTTTCACTAATGACCAATAACTCGTCAGAGCTGCAAGGAGCTGATAGCTCACCAGCCATGTACACCGAGGAGGAAGCCCGGACAGCCATCTCCGCTCTTGCACTAGCCAATAGCCAGGGTGCTGAACCGGTAACCGATAACCAGGGCGAAGCAGTAGACGACGAGGACGACTCCCTGTTGTTTGCACCGCTCACACAATCCGAGGTGGACAACTGCGCGTTCTCATCGTGGTACCCGAACTTTTCCCGCGTGACGTTCAAGTCGGAGATCATCCGGCCACTCGACCCAGAGTTCATAAAGTATCTATTGTCGGACGGCGTGTTTGTGCCTGGTCAGAAGCCCATGGAATACCACGGCGAGCTTGAGGAATTTGGGTCGTCGAATGGCAGCGACTGGAGCGACAGCGATGACGATAACGATGGAAATGTGATTGAGGATATAAGCTCGACGACCGCGGAGATTAGCCGGCGGATTGAGCTTCTGGGTGGCTCTGCGTTCCCACGCACAACGTGGAGCGCGCCAACTGACGCCGACTGGGCATCAAGCACCGGCACACTCCAATGCAAAACCCCGCAGGACGTGTACTGGCTACTCAAAGCTTCCAACAAAATAGCCAAAGACCTCACACACGAGCGCTACTCTGGACAGCCCGCAACCGCAGAGCCCGAGCTGGTGCTGCGCGAGTGGGCCAATTTGCATCCGTCCATGGTGTTCCGCTGTTTTGTGCGCAACAACGTGCTCGTTGGCATCTCTCAAGTCGATGTGCAGTTCCACAAGTTTTTGAACGAAATGAGCTCGGACATTGAGCTGAAATTGACAAAGTTCTTCGCTGCGCATGCGACAAAGTTCCTGTCGTCGAGTTTCTGCTATGACGTGTATGTTGCGCGGACGGTTGACCGCGTGCTTGTTATGGACTTTGAGCCGTGGTCGCATGACGTTGACAGCTGCTTGTTCGAGTGGCGCGAACTGTGCACGACAACAGAGTTCCTGGGATTGCGCCTGTTCCCTGAGGGCGTCAACCCGCTCGGCCATTTTTCGGCAAAGTACTCGTCCAGTCGCTTCCCCATTGAAATGACTGCCGACGCGTACCACGCATCCGTTGCTACCATTATTGAGCGAATGAAAGCCGAACAAAATTAGACCACTTTATTTCTCTACTCATAGCCGCAAACTGAGAAGCAAAATACAATAAACCAGCCTAGGCATCTTCAAAGTCATCCTCGTCGTCAATGTCGAGATCGTCGCCGTCGCTTTCCTTGTCAGCATTGGCCGTTGCATTGGCAGCTGCCGCAGCCGCAGCCTCCGCCGACGCTTTGCGGAACTCGGGCTTCAAACTGTAGTTGTTGACATACGGTCCGCTCTTGTTGAGGCGAGCAATGTCGGCCAATACCTCGCGGAGGTACGCAGTCGGCTGGCGTGTCTCCTCCAAAAGACCCTTGAACGACCAATACGGGTACTTTTCAAACTTTGCAAAGATCAGGTTCATCAGATCCTGGCGCTCCATTCGAGCCATGCGAGTATCTGTCTTGGCCTTCTTCTGCGCCGTGTCAAACATATCCGTGCCCGCAGCCAACATACTCCGGCTGTACTCGGAGCTGTGCATGGGCTGCGCTTTACGTGCGTTCTTGTGCCGGTCAAGCACTCGTTTGCGCATAATGCGCTTGTACTCGTCTGTGTACGTTGGCGTCACTGTGCACTCGTGGTGCACTGTGCCTGTCATCGCTATGGGTACTGCTTTGTTTGCCTCTGCCGACGTTGGCTTCACTATTGCTCGAGGATCCCGCGCCTCGGAAAATATAAACATGTTGCGCACGCGCTCGTTTGATACTTGCATGCGGTACTCTTTGGGAATGTCTTTGTTCTCGTCTGTGTCGTTTACGAGCACCGAGATGTTGCTGCCGCTCGCGTCTGGCCGCTCGTATATGCGCATTTTGCCCAGCTGCACCCCGTCTTCGTGCGTTTGCTTCCACTTTTCAGCCAGAAACGCAGGCACTTTGACTAGCCACACTTTGCTGCCCAGCTCGTCCATGTTCACTTCGCCCAGCTCATCTTCCAGCTCCGACTCGCCTGCCTTGGCCTGGTCGCGCACCTCAGCCTTTGCCCCCGCTTCTGTGTCCGAGGGCCCCATTCTATTTTGTAAATTATAAAGAATATATTGAAAGGAGAAAAGACTGCTGCTCAATTAGGCGAACTTTCAAAGGATAAATGCGTTTGCGTCACAAAGTCTTGTCTTGATCGATCAGCCGGATTAGCCCTAAACACATGCTTCGGAGATGACGAGACAACCGCTTCTCACATGCCAATACGCCTCTTGGTTATCTTCTATCCTTTATTTCCTATCCACCTAAACAATGTCGTTGGTTGACCTTCCACTCGTCCGGCTCACGAACCCGGACCCCTCGTTCCCCTCGCTCTTCATACTGCACCTCAACAACGGCGCCGAAAACCGGTTCACCTTGCAGTTTGTCCACGAGCTCATGCAAGCGCTCGACCACATCGACCACGTCCTCGATACTCTCGACACCGAACAAAATGCACGCGGCGGCGCTCTTGTCACTACCAGCACGGGCAAGTTCTATAGCAACGGGCTGGCCATTGAGGCTGCCATGGAGCAGGGCGATACGTTCTACGTGCCATATATGCAGATGCTCGCTCGCATGCTCACTCTGCGGATCCCCACCGTGGCGGCGATTAATGGACATGCGTTTGCTGGAGGCTGTATGTTTGCTCTGGCTCACGACTACCGCGTTATGCGTGCCGACCGGGGCTGGATCGCTATGAACGAGGTCGATTTGGGCATCCCGCTCATTCCTGGCATGGCTGCGATTGTCAAGGCAAAGATTACCCATGCCAATTATTTGCGCGACTGCTTGCTCGCCGGTCACCGCTTCAAGTCGTCTGACGCGTTGGCTGCGGGATTCATTGACCGTGCTGTGTCTCAGGATGATCTTATAGATTCAGCCCTAGAATATGCCCGCGCCCTGGCTCCCAAAGCCAGCGGTCTCACCCAGAAACTACACCTCATAAAGGCCGAGATGTACCGCGAAACCGTCGTCATGCTGCTGGCCGGCGGCACCACTCCAGGCAGCTTCATGTCCAAGCTCTAAATCTTATTATAAACTAAATATACACGGAATATCGATCTAGGCAGAAATGCAGGTAAACCCTTGCGTATCCGAGTGCGCTGGATCCGATATGCGGGTAAACTCGGCCAATGTGTCTGCGTGCACTGCGTCCGATATGCCGACAAACATACAGTTGGCATCCGGCGAAAACGTCGCTCCGGCAACTTCACCCATAAACTCCACTTGCTGTGCGCACTCCAACGTCGGTGTCTCGTACACATGCACATAGTCTGCCGCCTCTGCAGCCAACAGAAACCGTCCGCACGCGCTGAACCGCACTACGCGCATTGCGCCAATGTTGCCACACACCACAGCCGCCGCCTCGCGCGGCCACCGCACGTCATAAACGCGCACACTCGTGTCCTGGCTGCCGGTCGCCACCAGTCTCCCGTCAGGGCTGAGCGCGCAGGCAAACGCGTAGTCCGAATGGCCCTGCAGCTGAGCTACTTTGCGGTATCCTTGGCGCGGATCCACCAACAGCCCCTGCGTGCTGTCGCCCACTACACATGCGAGCGCCCCGTCTGCGCCCTCTGCCGTGCAATTGACTGCCCATGCAAACGGCGAGCGCTCAATCACTGTTGCCCGATGCACGTCAAACACGTCCACGCGCCCACTGTTCATCGCCACCGATACGCGGCCACGCATGCATGCTGGTGATACGTGGTTTACAATGTCGCCTACATCTGATATGTCTCCTAGCTGCCCTGATGCCGAAGCGCCGTTATCCGCCCATAGCGACTTTACAAAATAGCGACCGTTGTAATCGCCAGCAAACACTGTGCCGCCATCCACACACAATGCGCTCAGCCGAAATGATTCGGGCATCTCCCGCCGCGCCACCACACACTGCCGTCGCCGCTGCCATGGATTCCAGCTTTGCACACCGTCTGCGTGCCAGTAGAACACGTCGTAGCTGCTGGTCGCCCACACCAGATCGCGTAGCTGGAAATGGGTGATTTTGCATCGGAACCGATCTCCCGTCGCCGCATACCGGAATCTGTAGAACTTCCCTGTTGGATCCACCGCACGGGCCTGTTCGAGCACCGAGCGCACATCGTGACTCACGCCCTGGTACTGTGGGTACGCTGTTCGCCGATACTCCATGTACATGCGCCGCTGCATCGCACGCCCGCCCCACCAGTATCCTTGCATGTCAAACCCACGATCAACATCGGCCCGTGTAATCTCCGAAAGCTACTCTGCATCAACATAGCCTGGATCAGTTCTTTATCGCTTCGTTCTTTGTGTCGGCTGCACACGATAAACACACTTCTTACCTCTGCGGGCTGCTCAAACATCTGTGCTGCATTTGCTAAAAAGTCCCACGTTGCATCTGACGCCGTGTTAAGGGCTCTGGGCTCACTCTCACGCGCTGCTGTGTTGCTGGCGTCCCCATGCATTGGCGCTGGGCTTTCTGTGCCTGCATCGTCGGCCACTAATCGGCTTCCGTCAACCGAAAATATCTCCAGCGGATCAATCACCAGCTGCTGTAGCTGCTGTGCTACTGTCCTCTCGTCCATCGCTTCGTCGCCTGTGTTTTCGTCCGAACCACTGCTTACGCTGTCATTCCTATCCCGTGCATTCGCGTATGTGGGTAAGGCGTTCTGTCCACCGCGGGCGGCTGTGCTCATATACTTTTAGGGTGAGCCTTTATTTGATAATGCCCGAGACAACAATCTAGCTCTGATTTAGTGTTTTATGAATTCGAATGTGTCACAAAAAAGTCAAAATATGAAAAACGAAAAAAACTGGGGATACAGGAAAGAAGGGTTTAAATAGCTCCATCACGTGTTCGAGTAATTACGTTAACAAAAAATTAGGCCTAATATTGGCTGCTACGGCTCTTCAAATAAAGCTACTAAATAAATGGTTCTTGAGAGTGTTACGAAATGGTGGCAGGCAGAAGGCATACACATCACAAAGACTAGTTAAAAGAATTAGTAAAATTTAATACTGAAGATTTCAAACTCTACTGTAGAAATGTTCGCTTATTTAAATGTTCAGCAGCTGCCCTCGCTGCTGCTCCCGTTGCTATTGTCGCCGTCATCTTGGTCTTTGCGTGCATTCGCAGTCGCTCACGCACCCGTCGTAATAGGACGAAAACTGGTGTCATAACAAACACATCAATTTCCGAAGAACCATGATTTCCAAGACAGATCCATCTGTGAGCAGGTAATCACTGGCTGCGGGCCAGCAGCAGGGGTGGGAGCCCCGCAGAGGCTCCCGCAACACCACCACTGAAAATTATTCAAGACGACATGGAAGCACGACAGAAATTGTCACGCAGCAATACCCACAAGTCGCAGTGTTTACTTTTGGAGGTTACTAATCAACCCCTGCACCAGATCGACATTTGTTTCGATTTTTTAATTTAGGTAATCCCTTTACAAACATGGTCGGTATAAATTCTGGGATAGCAAATTATCAGGGACACTGTGACAGACAGGCGTTCACGTACTGGGTACAGCAGTCAGTCTATGTTATGGTAGCTATGGGCATCTGTCAGCAGAAACACCAGGTCGCCAATCTCCATGCACATATGATCGGTTATGCACAAATAGCACGAGACGAGTATAGCCGACAGCTATATCTGGAACCGACAGCACGGACCTCAGGCTGGGTAGAACTAACGACGATTAAGCAGTTTTTGGATTACTATAAGCCAAAGTTCAACGACACCATGGGAATGACACTGGCACGCAAGCGGCTGTATGAACTCAAACAGACCGGCACATTAAATGAGTATATTAATGCTGAAATTGACATTCATGGGGGCTTTTCATTTACTGAGGATGAGCGCATCCATATCTTTATTTTGGGGCTGAACAAAAGTCTCCAGCGCGATATGTGGGGGACACAGTGCACGTCATTCAGTGATATTCTCAGCGAGGTTTTACGTTATGACTTTGCTGAAAGAATGGTAGCAGATATGGATATACCTCAGGATTGTGATGCCATGGATGCCAATGTAGTCGAGTCAAACAACAGCAATGAAATTGCATTGCAGATGCAAGAGATACAGCAACAGATACAGCAATTGCAACAGACGATGGTACAGTTGACGACCAATAATTCCAATGGCGCTACAGTGGGCGGGAAGTCTGGTGGCCGTCGCCAACAACAGAGGCGTCTATGACAATAAGAACGCATGCTGGTCTCACCAGATTGTTTGGGTCCGGTGCTGGCTCTGCGATAACCGACATTGCTACGAATGTGTAAGAAAGCATCAAACAAGGGGTTCCCATTTCTGGGGATAAACCAAAAGTCGAGAATTCATAAACTAGGTACACATTTTGAAGCCACTGAATACTATAAATTATTGTTTTCCATTTAATTTAGTAAAACATTGCTAATAAATATTGTACTAGCGTTAATTTATATATAGATGTATTAGTGGTATATTAGTTATTTAATATCTGAATAGAAACAGTATGCTCACATAAAACTAATAAACTTAAAACTGGTACTTTCTGGTCTTTGGATCAAAGTGCGCACGTGCTAGCGGATTCAAGTACACGTTCTGTTCTTGGTCCGGTGTGTACGGTGGCTGGCTCTTGACCTGCACAAACGGGTGGTTGCCAGCCAGCACATCTTGCCAGTAGCGGTGTGATGCGGTACTACGCTGCTTTAACTTTGTGTTATACGCTTCTAGCTGATTCTGCTCTAGGGTTGCCAGCATATAGTCAGGATGAAGAACAAGCAATTCGCCGCCCACCTGGCCAAATCCAAATGACTTTAGCAGTGCTGCTTTGATGCCTGTGGTCTGGATTGTCCGAGACAGATACAACGGATAGTCACATTCCTTGAGCTCGGCGGCAATGTTGTCAGCGTTACGGTTACCCGGAACCAAACCTGTGCGCAAACTCTGCACCACGCCGTTGAGCATAAACGACGCAGCGCCGCCTTTGCTGTGCCCAGTCAGCCATTTCTGGCACACAACTGGCACAACATGGCCTGGCGTACGTCCCAAGTGCTTGAGCTGTGCGTTGAGAACCTCAGACTCGTTTTTGTCATTGGCTAGGGTTGACGTGCCGTGGAACGATGTCAAGCCAATGTCATCGGCAGTTAGCCCCCACACAGCCAGACTGCCACGTAGCGGTGAGATCCGAGCACTCTGTTTCCAAAACTCGTTGCCCCAGGTATCCTGTAATGCGCGCTTTTGCCGTTGGTATGCCTGCTCAATGTCACTATAGCTTGACATGGCACTGGGAAACTCAGCGCATTCAATGCCCGAGTCGTCAGCATATGTTTCACCCAACTCGTCTTGCTTCCACGCGTCAAGCGCGTCCAGCTGGCGCTTGAGCTTGTGGCGGCGATATGCGAGGTCAAGCAGCCGTGATCTTCCACTATTTACCTCACGCGCAGACGTTAGCACACCCTGACCAGGTGCTGGCACAGAACTTCCTTGCTTATCAGTCGCGGTTCCAGACATGGCAATAACGCCATATATGGGTGCGCCATACTCAATTGCTGCGCTTGCTGACATTAATACAGCCACACCACCACCTTGTCCTTCCATGAACCCGCTGCGAGTAGACGTGCACGGACGAGACATTTCGGCTGGTGTGCGTCCATTGGCAAACTCGTTGACAGAGTTGCTGGTGGCACCCATATTGGAAAACTCAGTTGACATTGCTTCGCAGAAATCGTCCATGCCGCCGGCCAGCATCACTCTGGCTTTGCCTGACTGTATGGTATCCACGGCTGTGTCAATGGACAGTAATGCTGTTGCACAGGCGCCAACCAGCGGCTTCACAGGACCAGAACCAGACATGAGAAGCATGTTAACCCACGCCTGGATTGACGAAATAAATGATTCCTGGATTGCGTCAGATTGAACCTCACCATTCATAGAACGCTCGTGATATACAGCAGCGGCAGCCCTAGCACCGCCTGCACCAGACCCCATGGTGCTTCCTACCTCCGAGATATGGAAATGCTGGTATAGCTCGTATGGATCGGTGATTCCTGATCTGACCAGTGCCTCAACCGTAGCCACCAGCGTGTATAGCGTCACTGGATCAACCTGTCGAATGACGTCGTCTGGAATTCCAAAGCATGCGGCATTCCAGCCTGTTGGCAGCATAGCGGCTACCAAGCGATCAGCAGCAACTGCCATGGGCACACGAACCAGCGCGCCCTTCAAGAACCGCACCGACCATGACGCGCTGTTTGTACACTCCCAGATATCAACCTTGTTGCCATTGATTTGCTTAAACGCTGCCGCTTCATCGGCTGAAGCCTCAAATGGCTCCATATCGTGCTCAATCAGCACTTCGCGCAAAACTGACTTTTTGGTCGGGTCATAGCCACCTGTAAGCTCCGGCTCCATTAGACGGATTCCTGTGTGGGCCAAAATGTACTCGTGATAACGCGGCTTGACTTCGATGTCCTTGACGGGCTCGTTGCTTTTAGCGTCCACCCAGCCAATATAGTGCTGTTTGGTTATAGTCAACGGACCGTTGTGGTGCTTGATCAGACCCATGATCCATGCCAGCTCAATGCAGCCTTCCATCGATAGCTCGCCAAATGCCTCAATCTCCCAGCGCGTCTCAGAGTTGCCGTGTGGACCGACTTCGCCATACCCTGTAACGACCACTACCTTGTCCAGGTTGACCATGCCCTGCAAATGGTGTAATTGCTGCAAGTCGTTGTAACCTTTGACGGCAGGGAAATGGCTCTGGTGGTTGGCCAGCGACGACATGTAGTGATCGAGCTGGATAGCGTAAACGTGGTGATGTTGGAGTGCCGAAATGTCGTTTGCCGTGCTCTGGAGGCATTTGCGGATAATCTTGCTTCTACGTTCAATGCGACTACGTTCATCTGCTACTATTTTGCCTAGCCCGCGCAAGCAGTCTATTCCACCAGTGAAATCTGCCCAGACCGGATGCCGATGCACGATACGACTTATTTGTGGATTCAGCAGACCAAGTATGTTGAAGGCCATTTCACGAGCCGAAAACGTGCGCACACCAAGACTCTCAACTTTCTGCGCGACTAGGTTGGTAGCAGACATTAGACTTGTTCCGCGCGTCCAGCCAATTGCCGCACCAACAATCGACAGATAGCCTTCCCACTCCTCAGACTCCCAGCGGTTAAACGCTGTCTCTAGTGCGATCTTGCATTCTCCATACAGCCCGTCGCCACCAAAGCTGCCGTGATTTGGCGACAGAGGAAGCACAACTAGAGACGGACTGCCCGAATACCGAAGCTGCAGTTTGGCAGTTTTAATGCTGCCCAATATCCGCAGTACGTTGGTCAACATGACGCGCTGTGCCAGCTCTGAGCGTGATCCGAGGTTGGTGGCCATGCTGCCAATGTCTGAAACTGCCGCAAATGGAAACACAAGGTCGAGATTCCAGCCCAGCTGCTCAAATACATAGCCCACCAGGTTGTTGATATCCTGGACTGAGCCCTGATTGAACGGAACCACAACAAGCTCTGATCCCCGCGAACCGTGCTTGCGGTACATGTCTTCAAAGAATTGCGTCGATTTGCGCGAGTAACTAGAAGTGGTTGCTAGTACTTTGGCACCGCCCATCAACAGTCCGCACACAATTTCGGCACCAATTGATCCGCTACCACATCCAGTAACCAGCGCGGTCTGGCCAGCAAAAGTGACTCCGCAGTGAACAGAATCTACCAATCCGCCAAAGTATGTGTTGGTAAGCTGCTGCTCGTAAATCCACTGTCCGCTGCCTGTCTGCTCGCGCAAGTGAATCAGCGGTGGACTACCACTTGATGGCTCTAATCGCAAGTGCTTGACATATTCTGCAAAAGACGGCTCATCCTCACGACCAGCCTCGGTGTAGCTCACATCGCCCGTAGCTGAGATGTGCGTCTGTGGTCGTACCGGCATCGTCAGTTCACGATAGGTTGGACTCTTATTCAGCGCCTGCTGGCAAGCGCAATGGAGTCTATCAACCAGTTGAATTGCCGAATGCAGCAAGCAGTTGTCGCTGGCGCGCAGAATTGATGCTGTTCCTGCCAGCAAATCCAGCAGTTTGGTGTCGGCACAGTTTTGCAGTCGATGAACAAGTGCATCATTGGTGAGTCTGGTACTTCTAGCGGCAGAGTCATAGACACTACACTCTGCAATTGCTTGCTGTATATGTTCATACACATCTTGGCGAGCCCAGTTCCAATACGAGTCAAATCGGCGGACTTTACGAACATCAAACTGTGAGCGCACACCATCAACCAGCTCATCGCCAAACTCGGCCTGTATACTGTCCAGATTGGCCTGTAATTCTGCTGACATTACTTGCTCGCGTTCTGCCGCGCGCTCGCCATTGCGTAAATCCATTCCAGCATAGCGCGCAAGAACCTCAATCTGTCGCTGGATGTGTTCAACCTCCTGCTGGCGGATCTTTTGCATCTCGGCACTGCTGATTGCTGGTCCGGACGATTCCTTATCAGAACCACCACCTAGGCTCAAGGCTTTTGAGTATGAAATACCCGCATAGGAAGCATATACCTGCGCAGCTGTGTCCAGCCACGCACCAGCATCAGCCTCGCTGGCTAGCCGTACCGGTGGCTCCATAGTCAGAGCCACCAGCAACAGTGCGTCTTGTCGCAGCGGACCCAATCCATACAACGTCTGCAGTATGCTGCGTACTCGCGACAGCGAAAACCCTCCAGGCATTTTGCCGCCAAGCATGCGTGCAACTAACGGCTGTGTACACTTGCCCAGTGCTTCGCTAGATGTGCCAATCAATGTAGCTAGCTCCTGCAGCGACATATCCTCAGCCTTGTCTGGAACCTTGTTGCCAAATTCCTTTTGCAAGTCGCCCACAACCTCGTTCTGCAGAATTGACTTGCCCGCAGCCATGTGTTTGATACTATGCTGTACCGAAACGTCACCAAGTGGTTTCTTCATCTTGAACGCAACAATAGCCAAAATGACATCGAGCACTGGCGTTGGCTGGTCGACAATTGGCGTGTTGGTCTTGGAAACAACCTGCGGCTGTAGTGGAGGCTGTGACAGCTCAGAGTTAGCTGGGTAAGAATCTGGGTTTAAACTTGGCTTTGCCGATGCCTCCAGTTGTGCTTTGGTGCTTTGTGTTGCCGTTGCTGTTGCCGCGACGTTTGAATTGTCCAATGGCTTAGATTCAGGCTGCACATAGTATACAGCATCGCGATCTCTTTCGATATGAAGCAATTCTGCCCTTTTGGGTTTCGATACCACTTCAAGCGTTTTGGCCGCCATTCCACACAACACTGGGCTTGGGCCGATTTCTACCATGCGCTGCACGCCAGCAGTGCTAAACAGATAATCCTGCGTCTTTATCCACTGCACGGGTGATGCTAGCTGGAACGACAGCAGCTCAATCAGCAGTACAGTTGCCAAACTCGACCGCTCAGCTGGGCTATCAAGCAGTGCGTCGTTCCAGTTGTTTAGAGCATCCTTTATGGCACTTGATTTGGTTGCGTCATACACCAGGTTAAAGTACTCTTGCGATACCTCGAATGGCATTCCCGTAAGATTCGGAATGTAGCGCTGCTCCAAACCATCTGGTTCAACCGATCCAATCTTTGCCTGCAGCACATCTCTAAACAGGGCCACTCCCTCCAGCAGCAGTCGTGAATGGAATGGCACATTGATGCCAGCCAGTGGAATAGTTGCTATGCCTCGAATAGGCGTTTCGCTAGTAATCTGCACTTGCTTGACCATCTGCTCGATACTAAACTCGTCAGAGCAGCCATTAGCTGCCATATTATCCAAGACTAGCCGCAAAACTGCCAAGTTGGCCAGAGATCCCGCTACTACGTACTGGTAATTGCGCACATTGTAGTTTACCACTTGGATCAGCCCTCCTATTGCGTCAACGACCAAATGCAGTTGGTGCTCGTCAAACGCAGGTACACGCGATGGGTCTACGGCGACCATGCCATAGTCTATAGTGTTATGCTCATTGCGCTGCACTGCTGACTGCATAATGAGACCGCGATAAAACACAATGTCGAGCATGTCGTTTAGCGTAAACACATCAGTCAGCGCGGCCAGTGCACATAGCTCGCCCAGTGAATGCCCAGCAAATACTGCATGCTTTTGCACCAACTCTCGCGTCTGCATATCAGCAACCGCCGCCAAAGCAGCGGTCACTAGAGCAACCTGAGTAAATTGTGTCGCATTGAGCAGACCACCTGCCGCCTGGAACGTAACGCTTGACGACTCGGCAGTCAGTCCTGGCACTAGTGATGTCTCGCCACAGGCCATATAATTGCGCAAAATACGCTCTCCAGCGCGACCTCTAAAGTTGACAGTGTGTTCAGCTGGATTGGCCCGCACAATGTCTAGCAAATTGATGTCGTAGGTGGCTAGCATGTGGTTGTTGGCGCGCTCCCAGACAGCGCGAGCAGCAGGCGATTGCTGATACAGTTCCATGCCCATGCCGACCTGCTGCGATCCCTGTCCAGTAAACACATACGCTGTCAGCGGCTGATCGACTTCAGTCACGCAGTCAAGCACCGGCGTGCCATCTATCTTTAGCGTCCGGCTCTTAACCAGCATGCACCCACTCTTCATGCCGACATGATTGAGCTCAGTTGAAAGCCGGTCAGTTGGAAACACCATGCCAATAAATTCGGCTCTATGCGCACGGATACGCTCAGGGTGACCACAAGCAACGATTCGTTCCACAATAGACCGGGTTGACGCGCTGGTCCACAGTCCATGCGTAACTGTGCCTGAATTACCGGCAAAGTCACCAATGTATGGATTGGTGTGAACTGGGTTGCAATCCATCGAGAGACAGGCGTAATCCCAGTTTGAATCAGGAACAATTGCCTGTGCTATGTGTGCATTCGCTGAGTCGACCAGCGAGTATCCGCCGTCTTCAAACATAAACGTATCCACGTCAACCGCATGTCTGCTAAGATAGTCGACAACTGGATTACTTTTGGCTTCTGTATGCTGAAAGTCGACGTCAGCAATGTGAACTCGCCTGCCGCTGCGTACTTTAACTGTAACTGTGCCAGTGGTGACAATGCTCGAGTAAATATCATCGCTCTTGTACCGGTATTCGGAATCCAGGCAAAACTCAATTGGTGTGTTGGGCTGTAGCTGAATTATTGCATCTTCTCGGTATATAAACCACTCTTTGGCCTCCAGGACGGCAATATCAATGTCCGATGTGAGTATAATGGATATCATATTGCCATACTCGCGCTTAAAAGCCTTTGACGGCTCGATATAGTATCCGCGAAAGAGAAGGTCGATTTCGAAAGTACCAATGGGCTGTCCGTCTCGCACAATTGTACTCAGCTTAGCCTGTCGTTTGCCTGCTGTCGTGTTGTTGATCTTGCTTATTACTGTAGTGACTGACAAATTGTCGCCAGCGCATAGTGGACGAATACCCGGTATCAATTCCATTTTGCTAAAGACGTTCACCGCGCTGAATTGACCGACACCGCTCAGAGTACCAGCTATAATCTGCAGAACATTTTCCATCGCTGGAATGCTCAGGTAGTCGATGGGTGCATAGAGCTCTTCAACACTGTCACCAGCGTGCCACCGCAAAAAGTTTCCAATATTGCTGTTAAACCGGAAGATGTGGTCCTCGGTAATGACAAAATCTGCACTCTTCAGGGCGGCGCGGTCATCGACAACATCTTCAAGATCCAGCGGTACTATGCAGTTAGCTTTCCATGTTTCCTTGTTAAACTGACAAACTGCATTGTCATTGTTGTCCTTGCTGCCATGTATTGGCGCTGAAGGATTGGAGGGACAGTACGCAAGCTTGAGGCAACACTTGGTTATTGCAGATGAGAGTGTCTTGTGGTAAACCGTCATTGATATCTGGCCCGTATCGTTGCACTGTAACTCCAGCTCAGGCGCTCCAGTTGAATTAACAATATCAAGCGACAATGGCTTGTTGTCTGCCAAATGGACTGTAACCACCCGACCCGGTCGAGCACGTAGCATACGGCAGACATAGTTGTCAACAAACCGTGCCTTTTGCGCGATAACTGGTGTTGTCAGCAGCGCACGCAACCAGCTCTTGCACGGTCCTGCCAATGCCTGAAACCAGCTGTCAATATCAGGCAACTGTTTGGTATTGTCAGGCAAACGGAACTCACGTTCAGTCGATGTTTCATTCAAGCTTGTCAGCCCTGAAAGAGCAGCATTGGCAGCATCAGGTTCGGCGCCAATATAATCAACTACCGGAACACTGGCCTTGTCACCGCTGTGCAGCTGCCTCAACAGCGCGGCTATGTGACCCTGATATACACCATCGAGAATGTCTTTTACTGACTCGTCAGCCCTAGTCAAGTACAGAACAGCATCATGGCTCTGCTGAATGCCTTCCTGTTGCAAATTTTGGCCATTAACCGCTTCAAAATTATCAAGCTGAAAGACTGTATCTTTCAGCAGGATATCGCCAAAGTCTGCATCCAGCACTGGAACAAATGGCGGCGACTTTTGTCCCTGACGCTTGCACAGGTAAACAAAAAACTGTATGTCCTCGGATGAAAGCAATCGCGTCTTGAATTCGGGATATATCTCGCATACCACATTGACATAACATATCGGTTCTACTTTGTCAAGAAGAGCCGTCATTGGAGCGCTTTGATCGGGTGTGCATAACTGCCGTTCACTGCGGTTAATGAAATCTACAACCAGTCTGAAATACGACCTGTGGATCCAGCACTTCTGGCGCTTGTTGTACATCAGCTCTACTGCACGGCTGATAACCTCGATATAAGTCATCTGTTCCAGGTCGGCCACACTTCCGTCAACCTTTTGGCCAAACCACGGACGCATGTAGTCGTTATTGAGTCGCGATATAATTCTGTCCTTGTGTGCCAATAGTAGCTCTGGCTGTTGGTTACGCGGCTGACTCAGGATATCTCGATACATATCGCGAACAAACGCGGTATAACGGATCATAGGTGTATGGTCCAGCTCACCGTTCTCGGCAGTAAATGAAACCGCACCATTAGATGCGCCGTCATACATTTGTTTCCATTCTGTCCCTGAAACCCCTGAGGCAACATCGTCCAGTTTCTTGGCTGTCAGTGCCGTGGCTGCCTCTTGAGCCATTATGCCTCGCGGCTCTAGCATAATGCCATCAAACGGCATGGGTGCACTACCAAACGATACACTCCAGTCACCAGTGATGTACGATAATGAGCTCTCAGTGTCACTGAATTCCGACCCGGCTATTAGCACAACATTCTTACAGGCACGAATGGCTACATACGTCTCGAGAATCGGCTGGTAAAAGTCTTCAAATGAATGGCTGCCGCCTCGGCCGCCAGTCCATTGTAGCACAATGGAAAAGTTGTTGCTGGCCTGTGCAATATTGATGACATGGTAAATTTCCCTAACCGTGCTTGGCTTGAACGATACATGGCAAATACCAGCGTCACGCAGCGCATTGATAATATCCAGTGCTTTGCTAAATGACGGAACATTTCCGCTAATACTCAGACCAACAATTGGCAGCCCTTCGCGGTGCAGACGAAGCAGCACTTGAAACTGAAAGTCCCACTGCTTTGGGTTGCCGAAGATGCAGTTTAGCGTAATACCGCGCCCCAGCTCAAGCAAGTCGGCCAGAGCGTATAGCTTAGTGACCATATCGTCCTCGGTGTTCATTCCGCCACATGAAATCTCAACGTGGTATCCGGCGTTGGTAATAGCAGCAACATACTGCTCGTTGGCTGTGGTTAACATTATGCCAGCTACCATTACAGTTGGCATTCCGAGAGCACGATGCATGTGCGTGTCAATGTGAATTGGTCCGCTGTCTCCGATGCGTGCTAATCGAGGACCCCATTCCGCTTGCCAGTTTGGTGCTGTTGCCAGATCGGCTAGTGAAGTCTTGTAGATATCAGCTTTAGTGCCAATTATTCTGTGCACTGGCCACGCCGACAGTCTGCTGACACTAATAACCGAGATACCGCGGCCACCAACGTTCTTGAATACCAGTTGACCAAATCTGCCGTAACTCCCGGGTCCAACATCAACAATATGCGTTACCCCTGGTGCTGCCAGTGCTTGCGGCCAGTTTACTGGAAGAACGCAAATAACCTGGAATAAGTACCTGATCAAGTCAGTCTCCTCAAAAACGCTGTGACCGTCTTCACAACAGCGCACTGGTAGCTGCATGGAACTTGGATCCAGCACCCACTGCTTATCGCGAGCAATATCACAGGCCGTATCAACCACATCCTCAAGGCAAATACAGTGGTAGGGCGCTATCATGTCGATAAACGCAACTGAAATAACCGGAAGACGCTGGCTGGGTGGTATTTTGGATTGGTCCGTGTCGGGCGAGGCAGAGCGCAAGTCCATAAACTCAACAAAGTCAACCATTGAATCAACAGGTCCAGATACAATAAACTGGTTATAGGCATTCGAAACCGACAAATAGCCGTGCTTGTCGCTTGAAGGCTGGAGAGCGTTAAACTCGACAAGCAGCGATTCCAGCGTACTCTTGGAAATTTCGCGAACCGATACCATAGGACGGGGTTCCGCGGATCCGCTGTTCACGCTATCTAAATTGTACTGCGCGTGCTTGATGCATGGAATGGCGCCTACCAGCATCAGAATCCCCAGAGCTTTGAGGCCAATGGTATAGAACGACTGCTCATCCGTCAGTATAGACAATGCAGTGGCTAGCACCATGCCCTGGCTGTTACCGGTGGTGACTACAAGAGCAAATAATTAGCAGCTTTCTCCATTTTGATATCCTTGCACAACACATCTTGGTCCACAAATGCCAAACACTCACCTGCAAACATCTGCGACAGCTCGCCTGGAGACAGGCCCAGTGTCTTGTATAGAACCATTAGCTGCATCAACTGAATAAGACCGGTGAGTGGCATGCTAACAGGAACCAGAGTCAGGTATTCGGCGCTGGGCTCTGTGCCGAGCTGCGTGAACCATTTATACGCGCTAAAGCCTCTGCCATACACTTGGACTAAACGAGCATCCTGCGACTCTTGCTCAAGGAAATTGCTCATGCAGATTACAAAATCAGTCAACAGCGGGCCATACACGTCCAACAGCCAGCGTGCCTCATCTAGGTAGCTTATAGAAGCGGGCTGGCCGCCGAATACAGCCATCAGCTGCACCGAGTTATCAGAGAAAAGCACTGGCAGCTGCTTATCTTTGCCGTCAAAGTAGCAGTGGCCAGCAGCAGCAGTGTTCCAAAGCAGGTAGTACGCCTTTAGCACCAAGCGTGTCGCTTCCTCAATCAAGTCTTGCTGCTGGACAACAACGTGGATGTTGATAGCCGGAATGCCAAACTTGCAGCACATGGCATCAAAGACAGACAGTGCTGAATCGGTGTTACTCGCAGCACAATGCATCAAAAGACGGGCAAATAACTCAAGTGCCGTGATGTCTTGCACTTTGCCAACGTCAAAAGAGTCGACAAGCTCCTGGGTGCAGGTAAATAGTTCTGGGGAGACGCAAAAGCTGATTGCAGCAATACCGTGCGCAACCCTAATAACTGATTTATTAACCATGACTAAGGATAAGTGAGGAGTGACTGTTATTGGGATAACTACGTTTCGAATTTCTTTAAATTTTTACTGGATACAATTTGCGAAAACTTGAAGCTAAACTCAAATCAATTGCGAAAAGGTAGCTTTTAAACGATGCCAATGTTGCTAAGATTTGGCCACCTTTTGTTTAATGGTGAAGTAGATTATATAGCTAAGATGTATATATTCACACACCCCAGCTTGTGAAGACCACTAGCAATGAATTTCCATGCCTGTAAACCGACATTCACTTTGTACAGCTATTCTAAAAATGTCATATGATGTCGAGCATTGTATTTTATAGTATTTGTTTAAACTAAATATTATACCATGTCATTTGCTTCAGTTTAAAGTAGTCACATTTAACGCCATGCTTAAAGTTTTTCACTTGTCTATTTGTTTCACAACATGGTAGCTTTTTAAAAACAGGCAGCTAGCCTATGAAAATCATAGTTTACTATATGTGTATGAATCTACATGCAAAAAATCCCCATCATGACATTTATGCATGTCTGCAAATTTTCCAAAATAGAGCCAAGCCCCCAAAGACAGCAAGTGTGCACTAAAGTGAGGCTTTAGAGAATCAGCCTTTTTCACATGAGCGGTATTGTGAAAGTAAATTTATTACTCAGCATATACGTACTAGATAATGAGATGAACAAAATCCAAAAACTCGTCGTTTGCCTCTCTAAATCCATCCACATATTCCCACTGTCACTGGTTGCCACCATGTTGGAAGACATACGCAATGGCGTATTCGGAGGCAAGCTGGCGAACAAAGCCCAATTTGGACAAGGAATTGAATTTGGAGAATAACTCTAGGGCCACAGTCAGCCTCTCGTGGAATCCCGCAACACAATGGCTTAATCCAAAGTCACCCTCCCACTGTGCAACATAGTTCATGTGTCCCAGCAAGCGCTTCTCCCTCCATTCACTGCGACTCTTCTCGGCCTTTCTGATGTTAGTTTGAACAACTTTAGTAGACAATTTGTGTAATAATTACTATACTGAAGAGAAAAGAAAGCTAACTCTGATGGGAACGCCATCCCGACAATATCCCTACACAATCACCTGATCCGGTATCCAACACTGACAATAACCTCACATGAGGGCTCGGCAGAGAAACACCAACCGAATGGAAAGTATTCAGACGGCATAGCACCAACATTTATTGCAAATTACATGCTCCAGAACCCTGCGTCGTGCTGCAGGCGCCAGGTCCTGTAAAATGTACCCGCAGTTGTGCTGTTATACACATACAGCTGTTTGTGAGAAAACCATCAAATAAACACTGCCGCATGGAATTGATTCCCATACTAGCCATGCACTCAAAGTTGGCACGCTGAAGTTACAAGTCCCAATGTGCTTGCATTTTCTCGGCACTGCACTGGCCCATACACTCGACCAAATCACCTTCGGCTTCTGGGTTGTGCGTGGTGTATTCCTCGTAGACCCGTGTTGCTATCCACGGCTCTAGGCAAAACATTGATCCCAAATTGACACCGTATTGCTTGCGATAGCGGAAAATATGGGCTCGTGCCGCGTCAAACGGAGTAAAAGTGCCTAGCCGCGCGCTTAGCTGTGCGTAGTCTGGCGGAACGCGCATAAATTTGTTCTTATTATTTGATAGATTGTCCATATTTACAGAGTAAGGACGTGTAAATAATATAATATTAACAGATACACCAGTTCTATATGCGGTATTGCACACTTTATTTGAGGAGGGTCCAGGCAAAAGAAACAGGTTTTATGGCCAGAATTTGACGTAGAAAAACGCAGATATGACCTTGCATCTATAAATAATCATACCTTGGAGCAGGTGTCATAAACAAGATAATAAATATACTCAAGACTTGTCATATGTAACTATATTGTAAGACACTCTCAAAGTTATTCGTTAATTTTCTTGCAGCCATGTATCGCCCAGACAACTCAGTTTTATCATCCGGTTCCATTCTATGTTGGTGAAGGTGAACAGCTGTCGGATAAACTATTGGATACATCGAAAAAAATATTTCTGTTTACGGGAGCTCGAGCAAATAATTTCTCATTGCGTTGGAACGTGGCAATAGATGAACTTTTAAACACGTGCGCCTTGAATGCTAATAATTTAAACAATATAAGTATTAAGTTATAGCATTGATTAGATTTATAATCATGCTTGTGGTTTGATTACCTGCTACTAGTTGCTTAAAAGCTTGCTACATATTAAAAAAAGCATGGTTAAAGGATAAAGCAATCATTCGGCCCACACGACTAATGTTTGACAGATGACCACCTTTGGCCAAAAGAATTGTCTTTTAGAGAAAATTCCAGGTGAATACAAAAGGATAAGGATTATTTCTTTGAAGCCAATTTTTAAACGCTCCCTTTTGCACTTGTTCAATGAATACCCTTTGTTGATTAGCACCAGCTAACACTAATTGTGTTAACATATATATTTATTAAGAATTTTTCAGCAAGTTTAATACTAGTTTTTTTTATTTAAATTTATATATTATTTGCCTTTGCAGTTATATAGATATATACCATGGACCTACCCATTTATTGTCGCTGGCTAACAATCCTGTTGACATTTTTATCGCTGGTGATTGCCAGGCAGGTCAGTGAGGCTAGCTTTCATACAAATACAACGGGTCATTTTGTTCGACAAGAAGAGACTAATGGTGAAAATCCTATATATCAGCTTTATGACAGTCTCCCAAAGGCATTGCTCATGCTCAAGGACCAACAGACATTCTGCCAGGCAACATTACTGTCTGACACTGCAGCAGTCCTAGCTGCTAGTTGCTTTGACTATGACAGCAATAAGCAAGCTGACATTTCGCAGTACAACTTGGCAATTGAAATGGGAGATGCAAATGTAGTAACACGAGCTCAGATATCCAATATTACTCCACACCCTAATTATGACCCAGTGACATTTGCAAACAATATTGCTGTCATTCGATTTACTGAAACAATTACGAATAAAGCATATGTAATTGACAATGTGCCATCTCTTTGGGAAACGTTTTTCCATGGCTATTATAACCTGAACGCAGACAATACACTGTGGAATGAGCCGCGGCCAACAACATTGCCAGTGAGTGACCAGAATGATTGTACAACATCATCTTCGTTGTTTCAGGCTTATCAATCTGATTTTATATGCACTACAATTAGAGCACCATCAGTATTCAATGAGGGATGTAATATTCCTTTCAAGTTTATTGTTGACCCTTCCAGCACTAAAGGCGGCGTAGTTGGCTTTTATAGTCACAGCTCATTGGATGACAACACTGAATTCTGCAATAATGATAATCCAATATATAATTACTACCTTATTATTGCACACTATATTCCCTGGATTAACTTGCTAATAGATCCAGACGTACAAGTGGGTAATAGGCAGAATATTGTGCCAGATGATGTTAACGAGTCATATAACATGGCAAGTCCTGCTAGTGGGTCAACTAATGGTAGAGTTATTCGTTCACTATACAAGTTTGCTGATGTACTGCCAGTTGATAAAAATGCTTCAGTAGAGCCACCAATATCCCAGGAGGCTGTAACTGCAGCAGTATTATCCAACATCAATAATGTGACAGGGGCAGTGGCAACAAAAGGGGCAGGTACAGTGACAGAGACAGAGACAGAGACAACCACAGATACAGAGATAGTTAGTGAAACTATTACAAGCATCAGCACTGCATCTGCAGAGCCAGTCACTGTGACTATTGCAAATACTATCACAGACTCTGAGCAGTTAACAAACATTGTGTCCACCACACAGGAATTGACCACAACTGCTGATCATACAACAACAGTTAGTGAGACGGTGACCACCACAGACACAACCACAGCAACGGAAACTGTGACTACAACACTATTGCAAACACTTACTGGAACACTGACTAATATTCAATCAGATACATTAACCCAGTCACAAACATTGACTTCACTGATAACCACCACAGCGGTTAGTGAGTCTGTATGCCCAGTAGTAACATGTGATATATCAGTTGAAGTCAATAGAGTTACGGTGACAGAAACCAAAATGGATACTTCTGTAGAGAAACAAACTGTCACATTAACAGAGCTGGGAAAAATGACTGTTGACAGTCATGAGTTTTCTGCAGTAGTAGTTACAGTTACCATATCCCAGCCACCAGAAACTATTACTCAAACAGTTGCCTCTGACCAGAGTGTTGATCCACTAACCGTAACCTCTATTATTGTCGAAACATTGGTGATTTCACAAACTGAGACATTGGAAAGTAATATTGAAAGCATATTTGCCACAGTTACAACAGAGGCTGAACCAAGCAGCTCATTAGCTGAACCAGAAGCTGAAACAAAGAGCGATACATTGCAGCCCTGGATAATTGCACTAATTGCTGTTATTATTGTTGTGGTGTTAATGATAATGGTCTTGCTTGGATACCTTTACTACAAGTGGAAGAGAAGACAGCGCGAGCTGTATCTGGCAAGCCTTGTCACCCCAGCCGACTACCCACAGGAATATCTCAATCCGCAGTTTAAGGAAAAAGGAAACGACGGGTATGATATTCCCGGTGGTTCCAACTTTCCTGAAGTGCGCCAGAGCCGGTACAACTCTAAAGGAAGCTATGTCGGTTATACTTAGTTTAATTTTTTTTGTGAAAGTGAATATAAACATTGTTAAAAATAGCCGAATATGCATAGAAATACAGCAACAGGAAAGCTCGAGAGTTAAATATACTCTTAATCAAAAATACTTTAATTGTTTAACTATTGTTTTTGCAAGTTTATCAATACTAATACATTAAAGATAATCATTTACAGGGACCACAGTATGAAAGCCCAGTCTCTGCAGTGTATGGTTACTAACTTTACCAGTTTAATATTTGCTCTATAAGATGTGTTGTTTTAAAACTGGCTGGTTCATTGTAAGGATTTTTGGAGCTACAGAGAGAAATATGATTTAGTTGTTTTTGTTGTATGATCATGTTAGTTAAGCAACATGACACTCATAATACATCCATAATATATCATACATTGTATTAGTTCTTTTCTTAGCCAACAGTGATCTGACAATATATAAAACATGCTGACATGTAGTATTTTTGTAGGTAAACTTAACTTTTAGAGTAAACTATATTTTTATACACTACACCTATTCTTTTTTCCACACCCCTCTGATGTTATGCACCAGATAAAAATAGTTATGTTGTAGCCTGTGCGTACAGCTAGCTAACTAATAGCTGGATACGAATATCCAACAAGGATTTGCTGAACAACCCTTTTCAATATTTTTGTTTAAATACAGGGTTGTCTTCAAACTGCAGCTTGTAATCTTTTTGGCTGTTTATCTGTCTGCAAATATTATTATATGAAAGAGCAAAGCAATGCCTATAGTTATTCACACGTAGGTACTACTACTTTAAACAGTAAGCATAAGAATAACGATATTGCTTAAAATGGGTCAGTCTTTAAATAATTCAATAACAGATAACTATCAACATAAATAACAATGTCCACAGATAAGCTACAATTTTATACATCAGTGTAAATTAACGACTGTCGAATAGCCTATAACTAATTGCTTGGAAGCTTGTTACATATACAAAACTATGCCAAAAAAGCACGATAAAAGAATAAACCAACTATCTAACTCGCATGACCCATGTTGGGCAGATGACCACTTTTGGTCAAAAGAATTGTCTTTTAGAGAAATTTCTAGGCAAACTTTAAAAGACAGGGATTATTTCTTTGAAACCACATTTTTAAAAGCTCTCTTTTGCATTTGTTCAATAAATTTCTTTTGTCAACCTGAACCAGTAAACATTAAATGTGTTAACAGTTCTCTTTATTGTCATTTTTATTACAAATTATATACTAGTTTCCTTGTTTAAATTACGTATTTGTCTTGACAGTCATTTAATAGATATTTACCATGACCCTATCCATTTATTGGCGCTGTCTAGGAGTCTTGGTAATATCCTTGTCACTAGTGCTTTCCAAACAGGTCAGCGAAGCTGGCCGTTATACAAACACAACAGGTCTTTTTGTTCGACAAGCTTTTACTATGGTATATGCCAACCACCCAAAGGCATTGCTCATGCTAAAGGACCAGCAGACATTCTGTCAAGCAACTTTACTATCCAGCTCCGCGGCAATCCTGGCAGCTAGCTGCTTTGACTATGACAGCAATAAGCAAGCTGACATTTCGCAGTACAACTTGGCAATTGAAATGGGAGATGCAAATGTAGTAACACGAGCTCAGATATCCAATATTACTCCACACCCTAATTATGACCCAGTGACATTTGCAAACAATATTGCTGTCATTCGGTTTACTGAAATAACCATGAACATGTCATATAAGGTTGACAACATGCCATCTCTTTTGGACGGCTTCATGCATGCCTACTACAACCTGAATGCAGACAACACACAGTGGAATGAGCCGCAGCCTATGGTTTTGCAATTGAGTGACCATAATGAGTGTGCAGCATCATCCTCGCTGTTTGAAACCTATCCGTATGATTTTATATGCACTACAATTAGAGCACCATCGATATTCAACGAGGGATGTAATATTCCTTACAAGTTTATTGTTGATTCTTCTGATGATGGTGGTATAGTTGGCTTTTATAGTCACAGTTCATTGGATGACAACACTGAATTCTGCAATAATGATAATCCAATATATAATTACTACCTTATTATTGCACACTATATTCCCTGGATTAACTTGCTAATAGATCCAGACGTACAAGTGGGTAATAGGCAGAATATTGTGCCAGATGATGTTAACGAGTCATATAACATGGCAAGTCCTGCTAGTGGGTCAACTAATGGTAGAGTTATTCGTTCACTATACAAGTTTGCTGATGTACTGCCAGTTGATAAAAATGCTTCAGTAGAGCCACCAATATCCCAGGAGGCTGTAACTGCAGCAGTATTATCCAACATCAATAATGTGACAGGGGCAGTGGCAACAAAAGGGGCAGGTACAGTGACAGAGACAGAGACAGAGACAACCACAGATACAGAGATAGTTAATGAGACTACCACAAGTATTAGCATTACCACAGCAGAGCCTGTTACTGTGACAGTCACAGATACTATTATAGACTCTGAGCAGTTGACAAACATTGTGTCCACCACACAGGAACTGACCACAACTGCTGATCATACAACAACAGTTAGTGAAACAATAACCACTACAGATACCACCACATCAACAGAAACTGTGACTACAACACTGTTGCAAACGCTTACTGGGACACTGACTAATATTCAATCAGATACATTAACTCAGTCACATACATTGACTTCACTGATAACCACCACAGCAGTTAGTGAGTCTGTATGCCCAGTAGTAACATGTGATACATCGGTTGAGGTCAATAGAGTTACGGTGACAGAAACTGAAATGAATACTTCTGTAGAGAAACAAACTGTTACATTAACAGAGCTGGGGAAAATGACTGTTGACAATCATGAGTTTTCGGCAGTAGTAGTTACAGTTACCATATCTCAGGCGCCAGAAACTATTACTCAAACAGTCGCATCTGACCAGAGTATTGCTCCACTAACTGTGACCTCTGTTATTGTCAAAACATTGGTAATTTCACAAACCGAGACACTGGAAGGTGACGTTGAAAGCATATTTGCCACAGTTACAAAGGAGGTTGAACCATCCAGCAGCACATTGGACGAACCAGAAGCTGAAACAAAGAGCAATACATTGCAACCCTGGATGATTGCACTAATTGTTGTTGTGGTGTTGCTGATAATAGCCTTGCTAGGATTTATTTACTACCGATGGAAGAGAAAACAGCGCGAGCTGTATCTGGCCGGCCTTGCCACAACTGACTATAACTTGAAAGGATATGACAAATTTGGTACTTCCAGAAGCTACATCTCCGAAGAGCGCCAAAGCCGGTACAACTCCAAGGGCAGCTACGTCGGTTACATTTAATGCTCACATTTAGCATTTTATTTTATTCTGTTAGTGAATATAAACATTGTTAAAAGTAGCCGAGTATGCATAGAAATACAACAAGAGGAAAGCTCGAGAGTTAAATATGTTGGGCCTATGGATACACACTACCAAATGCTAAAGTTTTTGTAATCTCACAAATGTCGATAAACTGTATATTTATCTTATTACTTTTTCTAGCACGTTATTCTCTAACAATATTTAAATAAACAAAATTCAAGCAAATGCTTCCAAAGTCCGAGTGACTAGAATGAGCGAGTCCATAAATCCGTTGATACTGACTCGAAGCACACGTAGAGATTGTGCGGTAAACGAAACTACCAAATTTGCGTCATCAACCCGTATTGTGCGCACGACTTTGTCTCCAGACAACTCACGGTCAACTTGCAACGACTCGCATGCTATGCGTGCCAGTCGGGGCTCGCCAAACGGAACTGTAACAACTGTCGAATGCGGAAACTCTGACATACTCTAAAAACAATCGTATTCAATATACTGTTTCCAATAACACAATCGCATTCTATAAACTATATTAAACAAAAATCAATCCCACTTGCAGTATGGGTACATCGAAATTAAAGATGCACATATTCGATCTCTCCATATTGATCAAGCAATCCACGCATTGCTGCAGCATCTTTGTTTTCCGCAACACATATTTCATCAAGATGATGTGTGCCATCGAGCATAGCAACCACACGAGGCTCTAATTTCAACGGCTCCTCATCTCCCGACCCACTGCCCGAGTTGCTGCCCGTGCGGGACGACCCATTGTGGGAACTTTCCACACTTGTGCACAACACAGGGAAGCAATGCACACGACGCAACATGCCATGCAACACGCCAAACACAATAAATCGCCGCACATCAAACCTCTCCACGTCAATGCAGTTGTCCACCACCCACTCTGCAACCGTCCGGCGCTGCCGCACAGTCGCGTACAACTGGATCAGCCGCTCCAGAGTAACCGTACCTGCCTGTCCATCGCGTGTCACATACGCATGACACTCTCGTTGCAGCCACCCATTCCGCATCACGTCTTTCACCCGCGCCTGCGCCTCATAAACGTTGCTGAACTGGAATATATCCACCAACGCAATGCACCCGTAATAGTCCAAATGCTGCAGCGCCAGCACCACTGTCGGCTCTGGGATCTGCGCCTGGCGTGCAATCCGCCGCACATGGTTCACATTGTCAATTCCCTCGGCCACTTTGTCCAGCACCAGGTCCCACATTATGTCGTTCGACGCGTGCTGTTGATACACTGTTTGCGCCGACTTGCGTCTTGCCACGTCAAAGTCCACTAGCTTCACCGGCACGTGGAATGCCTCGATAGTCGCTGGATTCTCGTAGTACGGAAACAGCTTGATACTGATACCCGTCGACGCCATGGGCTGCGACAGTCCTTTCAAATCCAGCTCAATCTGGTACTCGCCGTGGTCGTTGAGCTTGTTCACCAACTGCCGCATCATCGTCAACAGCGCCCGCGTGCCCGCCACATCGCTCAGCAGCCGCCCCGTCACCTCAAGCTCTTTCAACAAACTCCCCACGCGCTTCACCACCGGCCCATAACACTTTGTGTCTGCCGAAATGTCAAACGCAAAACACATGTTGAAGATAAATACGTTGCGCGCGTAGTTGCCCTCAATCGCTACTGGATAACACATCACTTTGAAACGACCCGTGTTTACTGTTATTAGACGCTCAAACAGAGTCAGTTTCGGGATTATTAGCGTTTGGATAGAGTTAAAGTCGATCTTGCTGCTGTCCACGAGGTTAGGGCCGCCGCGTGCTGATGTCCGCTTGATCAGCTCAACCACTTCTGGCTCGTGTGCAAAGTTGCTACTTGGACTCATCACCCTGCCCATCGCTCCAGTATCACGCAGCTCACTGCTTCTGTTGGTCGCTCCGGTGTCTGTATACGCATTTTCCCCAACGTCCACTGCATCCTCGGGAACCGACATCCGCACTATCGGGCCCTGGTCGGGATGAAACTGCGCCAGAAAAATAGCCCGGATCTCTGGAAACCCGCTATTTGTAAACGCCATCAACCTAAACACGATAAAAATAATATACAGGTAGTATAAACCACTAAATTAATTATCGGCTTACCAGGCTGCAGTTAACCTAAATTACATCTACAAACGGCTTATGGGGTAACAAAGAAAAGCAAATAGCCTTTTATTTAATTTGATAAACCTTAAACATACGTTTTAAAATCGCCGATTCTACTTCCACCAATCTCCCAGCTGCTCACCCTCATCCATACGCTGGCTATGCTCTTGCTCAAGCCGCTCCCGCCATATGCGCGTCCGGTCCTCCCACTGCTCCTCGCACGCAGCCTTGGCCGCCTCGTCGCTGGCCACTCGTGCCCGCCGCGAGTGGTTGGCATAGATATCCTCCGTCCCCGTCAAAAAACACAGCTTGTAAGTGTTGACTGCTATCTTGATCTCAAGATTCGACCGCGAGCTGATCACGTAATCGCACTCGTCGGCGTGCAGGTGCCGCCGCAAATACGGCCGCGGCCGCTCGCCGTGCAGCTGCGGCACGCCCTCCGTCGGCTCAAACAGCACGTACGAGTCGACGTAGTACACCCATCGTTCTTCCTCGGTCACAGCCTCGTCTAGAGTCACATCCTCGCGCCGCAGCAGCTGCATCGTCATTGTCTGCGAGTCGTACAGATAGTCCACCCGGAACACATGCTCGTCTGCTCCCACCAGCGCCTCCACTTTCATGCGGTACGCAATATGTGACCGCAGCGGACTCTGCTCGTGCACCGCCGGCAACGCCGTAAACAACTCAAGAATGTCAATGCACCGTGTGTCGCTCACCAGTGTTTGTATGTTCTTTGATGCCGCTTGCACCACCTTGTCCACCGTCAGGATCCGGTACGCGTTGATGCCATACATCACCCGCATCGCCTCGTCAAAGCTGTTGCTCTCCAGCTGCCCCTGCAAAAACTGGTCCACCAGCTCAAGGAATATCGAGTAGTAGTCGGTGCGTTCCAGGTCATATGGCTTGAGAACCTCGACCTGTTGCCGCAGCCCAAGCTTTGTAGCCACCGACTGCGCCTGGTGCGCCTGAATCGCCCGACTCTGGCACTCTGGCCCCAGCTCCCGCAGCTTGTTGAACCGCTCGTACAAAATCTGGAACAGCCGCAAAAACACATAGTAGTTGCTGTTCGTGTAAAACGCCCGCGACACATTCTTGGTTGTACCCGAAGTTAGCGATGGCGCTGCCGACGCATCACGCCGTGCCGTGCCTATTTGGATCCACGACCGCGACGAAATCAGCCCTGGCGTCGATGGCTTGCTGCCTTCTGTGATCGGAGACTTTGGTGCTCCGTTGACTTGTCCGTTCGTCTGCACAGGACTTGATACATCCATTGCATCAGCGGCAGCCGTATCAGCAGCAGTAATTGCGTCGGCTGGAGAGCCCTTGGCATCATCAGTCTCAGTCATTTCCACATCACCAGACTCTTCAGCCTTCACACTGACATCCGTACCATTGGCGGCATGACCATTTGTAGCCCGCACCTCTGCAGCCGAGTCATCGGCTCTGTCCGTATCGCTGGGTCCCGCATCACTGTCGTCGTTTTCAGACCCACCAGCTGCCGGAGTCTGCAACTCTGCGCTCTCAAGGCCCATCAGCCCGCCAAACAAGTCTTGGAAAAACCGCTCCATCTGCTCCTTCTCCGATGGTGCAAACTGCGAGTTCGGCCGGCCCACATGTGCCAATATCGCATTAATGACGTCGGCAATCACTGTCGGCTCGACGAACTGGTACTCGAGCTGGTACCGATGCCGCAGCGCCGATGCGACCTTGCGGCTCAGCCGACGCGGCCCCGACTCGTCGGTCACAAGCATTAGATTCTGCTGCTCGCGCCGCCGCGTCTCAATCTCGATAATCAGATGCTTGGGCGAAATGCTCTTGCGGTCCGCCGATTTGAACGTCAGCCCCTGGTGGTCCAGCGCCCGGTAAAAGTTCTTGGAGTCGTTTTCACGCCAGACTTTGCCAAACTCACGCCGCTGCCGCCGCCACTCCTCGTCCTTTTGCTTCAGACGTTTCAGCACAATTGGAATCGAAACCGCCGGATGCGTGTGCATCGCCTTTATGATCTCAAGAGCACGGCTAGGGTCGTACACTTTGCGTAGCGCCCGCCGCGGCAGCGCTTCTGACATTCCCCAGAAGCTCTCTGGAAGAGTCAGCTGCATTTGCTTCTCTGGGTCCATCTGCTCAATCTGCTGCGCAATCGGTGTCAATTGTCGGATCACAGACAGATTAGTGTCGATCTCAATATCCATCTCGTGACGGTCCTCCTCGCTGCGGAACATGGCCTCTTCGTACTGGTTCTTCTTGTGGTGCACAAACTCTGTGTCCTCTGACGCCCACGTCGGGTGCGATGCCCAGCGGTCGTTCAGCACCTCAAAGCACATCGCATCGCGACCCGAACACTTGGCCTTTGTGCTCGCATCAGGCAACAGCCGGTAGCTTGGTCCAAATGACTTGCATTGTGCCAGATTGACTTTGGCGCGCGGCGGCCGCAGCGTCTTGGCCACTTCTTCCGGCTCCATGTACGGACCAGGCTCAGGCCCGAGGATAGACTCCACCACCGCCTCATCGCCCGATCGCGCATCATCCAGCTCCTGCTGCTGCAGCTCGTCAAAGCCCACAAACTGTTTGAACCACCCAAACAGCTCCTGGTCGTCGCCAATAAAGCTCTCGGCCCGCTCCACCAGCGTCTTCGGATCCAGCACCTGCTGGTTATAGAGGTTAAGTAGCTTGAGGAACTCGTTGTACGCAATCGGCTGTCCGATAAACCGCTTCACGCGCTCAAAGAACGCCAGCTCGTCAGGTGTCGCCATTGCTGGGTTTGCCGGCGGCTGTATTGATTGCACAGCCGGTAGACCCTGCCCATATGCGGCCATTTCAGCATCAGTCTTGCTACCCTTGGTACGCCGCTTGGCCGAACCGGTGCCCGGCGCCTGCGCTCCACCCATAACGCCGCGCCGCTTGCGGCTGCTCGTCGGCGTCGCACCAGAGCCCTTGCCGTCGTACGCCATGCCTGCTGTCTGTGCAGCCGCATACGGATCGCCTGCGTGCCCAGGCGTGCCGGCAGGAGCAAAGTTGCCCACTGGCGGCAGCCGTCCGCTGGCAATCGCTTCGTTCATCTGGCTCTGCGCTGCCGCCGACCCTGCCCGTGCATACACAGGGCCTGGTGAGTTCAGACCGGCCATACCTGCAGTTCCCGCCTCTGTAATGTCGGGCAAAAACTGCTTAAACTCGTCCAACAGGTCCGGTGCCGACGAAAACAGGTGCTGCACCTGCCCGTATACATCCTGAATCGGCCGCGACTCTTTTTGGTACGTCTGCAGAATCTCCAGAAACTCTTTGTATCGGTCAGGCTCGGCCGCAAACCGCATCTTGATCTTGTTCACGTACGTAATCGCATGATTAAACTCAACAGGCACGTGCCGTGAACGCTGCGATGCACCAATGCTTGGAGACCGCATGGCCCCTGGCGACCGTGCGCCCATTGGTCCAGGCGCTGCGCCCTGCGGTGCTGTGCTCACATATGCGCCTGACTGCGACACTGCTGGCTGCGTCATTCCCTGCGAAGTTGGACCCTGGTTGCTCTGAGGTCCGTTGGCAGTCCCAGCTCCGCCTGGTGCCGTGCGCCGCGATGCGTATTGGTCGCGCGATGCATATTGCTGCTGCTGAGGATAGTGACTGCGTGGACCACCAATCTGAGCAGAGTTGCTTGGCGGAGACTGCGCCCTATTCGCAGCCTGGGCGACAGCTGCACCCGAAGTGCGCCGATGCATGTCCGGTATAATGGACCCGCTCGGTGTCGTCACCCGTACGCCCTCCGACGGGTCGTCTGAGCACTCTATGCGGTACCCAGGCGGCAGAAAGGTATTAAAGCCCTGAATCAGGCTCGTGCTGCCGTAGAACAGGCGCGACACCCGCTCAATCACACCCGGCGTGTCGATTGCGTGACTCTTAAACTCCTTCATGATTTCCAAGAACTGGTTATACACTTCAGGTCGGTCCTGGAACTGCGACTTTACCATGTCCAGGTACCCCAGCGCGTCACTGACATTCAGCGGTCGCCCACTCGCGTCGGACTGCGCTGCCTGCCGTGCATCAGATACAACAGCTGTGGCTGCTGCACTGTTGGGTGCAGCCGAGCTGCCATTATGGGTGCCTGAGATTGCCAGCCCAGCTGCCTGCGACGGTCCGCTTGCTGCAGGCCGGCCCACCGTGCCCATGTTGTGTGCAGGGCCCAAGGGTGGCACTGCAGCTGTTCCTGAAGATGGCTGTCCTGCGGACAGTGACGACTTTGGCGTTGTTGTAAAGGCCACTCCGGCCACAGCAGCTCCAGCGCGCGGTGATTGCTGTGCGTGCGCAGGCACCGGCGTGTTCTGAGCCGATATTGCGCGTTGCACCCGCGGCGACGGAGCCTGCTTGGGCGGCGGCACCGATGCAGTGTTCTGGTGCAGCGACTGCATTGTCTGCTGTGGGTGGGCGGCAGGCCGGGCGTTAGGCGACGCCATGACTGGCGGATGCACACGCGACAAGGGCGTGTGAGTCGATGCGTAGACACCAGCTGTCTCGTCGTGTGGTGTCGCCCCAGCAGCTCCGACCATCGGCGAAGAGCTCGAGTGCGAAATGCTGTGCTGCAATGGGCTTTTGATGGGTGGCATCGCTGGTGTCGCTGTGCTTGTAAACGTAGGCGAGCGCGCATATGCGCCGCCCATTGGCGGCAGCGACGTGGCGCCCGGCCCGACCGCACTTGAATTCGGCGACATTACTGGCGCTGCCGAGTATGAAGTTTGCGAGTGAGCTGGCATCGAGCCGGCTGCGTAACTGGGAGCCGACCGAGCCGAAGTTGGCGCGCTGCCTGCTTGTGACGAGGCATGTGCTATCGGCGGCATGTACGGACGCATCCCTGAGGCTGGCCCTGCGCTAGACGCCTCAGTCTTGGGCGACATCGGACTATGGCTGCAAACATAAATTGTACCCTGTTAGCACGACAAGTTCTGCATGAGCTTTTCCTGAATTAGGAGAGGTTGCAATGAGGCAGCAAACGCGTTCATTGCCCAAACACATGGACTTTGCGGAGATACAGCCAGTGAAACCCAAAAAGTTGCGCGCACAGGCGCTAATTAAGGGTTAGGGCTGGCGCAGCACGCAAACGCGGGCAAGTGGCTCAGATACTGAATAAACCGATTGCCGTCGACGCGAAAAATGCACTTGTGCTTCAAAGCTTGTTTCACGTCATACAAAACACTAGCATTCACTATTTGCTGGAGCGCTTCAAAGTAGCGACATCCGCACGCAATATATAAAGCGTGCAGACACCAGCAACAGCCTTTCCTTTATCTCCTTTTTGTAACTCCCCTCGCTGATCCTAGGATTCGGGTTAGGACACAAAGGAGATCCAAATAAACAGTGCGGTTAGCTTACCTTTGAATGGGCGGCAGTTGGTTAGACGCTGGATACCGATGCAGCGGCGTGCCGGGCGCAGCGGATCCAGTGCCCAAAGGCGCCCCGTTGTGTCCCCGCTGCCCTGCCGGCTGCGGATGCGGCAACGACCCCGCCGGTGCTGGCGGTCCCTTGCCCAGTGCTCGCGAGTCTCCGGTCTCCATTAACCCGAATTACGCTTATTTTTGTAGTGAGCTCCTAGCGTGAGAATGTAAACAAAAACTCTGGCGATAACCGTCAGCTACTGGCACGCTAAAAGTATGACACGCAAGAAGAGAAAATCCAAAGGAGCTCAAACGGGAAAAAAGGGGTTAATAAAGGACAGTTTCAGATACTTGTAGTTGAAAAATAATAAAGCAAAAGAAACAAAGAAAGGAAAAAAATAGGTCAAGCTTGAACTCGACATTTTTTGTGTGCGTTTCGTGTTCAACCTTTACTTCCCCCATCCCCTTACTTTCTGCAGAGTTTGGTTATGGCAGGTTTTTTACACTTTATTAGAAACCTGTAGTGCCTCGCTATGTCGGCGTTGAGCACTGCGTCCTAACTCAAGCCTACTTTTATTGCTTACCTTGTTCACGCCGTTACGGGCTGTATCCGATTTATACGCAACTAGTTTGCAAGTAGCCAAACCCCTAAACGTATCTTGACCTGTGCTATCTTTGTTTACCAACAAACACCCGCTCGTTTAGACAGTCGTACGGTCCTGCAAGTGTATCCTAAAAACTTTTACGCAGTATACAAGACCCAACGCATAATAGAAAGAAACCAAAGACACTCGAAATAGCTAAAAAAAACTCCAGATGGTCTTTTGCCCCTCCTCATCCCCATGCGCGTGACGACACTTTGCCAATTTTTTCTGATTCAGCACAGATGGCTCGGCTCGATTCTATGATTGGCCTCGTTATTTATTCTTAATAAAACTGGATTTAATCGCTCGAGGTTAAATACCGAGTCGCTCGCTAACCGACATATTTTGGCGACGCTGGCGCTCAGCTCGGAATCCGTCTTCTGGTGCCACGGGGCGTGGTTCCATACGACTCGCTTTGCCGCTTTTGGGCTGTGTTTCTTGGTTCAGATTGCCCTTGTCGATGCGGCCGAGCAGCTGGTGATGTTTTGTCGCGAGGTCGTCAACGTCCTTTTGTGAGACTGTTGTCCATACTGGTGGGTGCCTGATCATGCTCGTATTGGGTCGGAGATTTCTGCCAGTAGTCACGCAGTAGTATGATCTGAAATGTAGCATTTTTTTCTTACTCCCTTTGTATGTCCACACTATAACAGTATATCGCAGTGCCCGGGCAGTTATGGTCCACACATCCCCTCCCTCGACCAGTTTTGCCTTGGTCCCGCTCAAAGCACTCAAAGCACTCAAAGAATCAATAAGAAATGTAAAGATAAAACGTGTTTTGTACAGAAAAGTTAATGTATCGCAAGCGCTAGAGCCACAAAGCCCATCAGCGCACATACCACTCAGTTGGCAGCAAACGTCACCTGCTTTGCTGGCTTCGTATTGACACACGCATGATGCCGGCTACTGCTATTGCCTGCCATGGCCGACGCAGCCAGCGTCCCCACTGCGCTCTCCAGGCCCAGCTGCCGCGCAAACCCCTCGTGGTCCACATTCAGGACGCTGCCAGTGCGACACAAAACAGACACATATGATGTGCTGGTAGTCACCCATCCCCGTGAGCTCTCCTTGCTGCTCGATGACTCGTGGCCCGACGCTGTCTGCGACCGCAAAACAAACTGGCTTTCTTCTGAAACCGGCGTCAGCGTGCCCATGCCGCCAACTCCTGTCACACACGGTGTCGACGCGCTCGTGCTGCCAGCAAGCGACCCAGTCTGCTGCAGCTGGATCTGGTGGTGCAACTCATCCATGGCATTGGCCGGAGCGCTCACCACCCCTGCACTGCCCGATGATGGCTCCTCTGTCGCAAGCTCGATAATCAGCGCCGATGCGTTCTCCCGCAGCAGCTTGCCTCGCGTAACCCTTGCCGCATCGTCGCTGTGACTGTTGTTGCTACTATCGCTAGCCGTGGTGCTGGCCGACACAAGTTCGCTATCCTTGACACCTGGCAGCGATGTGTACCAGCGGATAATCGTGCTGCGGTCGACCAACTCGCTCTCGTAGAGAATCCGCAGCAGCTGCGCGTGTCTCAGCGGCCGGATCTGGCTGTTGGCCTCTGACAGCGCCTCTAGCTGCTGTAGAATTACCAGCTGATCCTCTGGCGCTGTAATAAACGTATGCAGCAGCCGCACTATCCGCATAACCGCCTGCTTCGGCGAGCTTGCTTCGTCGCGCTGCTTCTTGGACAACGCTGACCGCCGCTGATTGGTTGCGTCGGCTTGGTCCGCTCTCGCACCACCCGTCGATTCGGCCAGCTGGTACATCGACTCGATAAAGGCACACAGCACCGACACATGGTTGGACGCAAACTTTTCCGCCTGAACTTCAAGATTGTGCAGCATAAATCCTAGAGTCAGTCCGCCGCGTGCTCCCTGTTGCAGGTGCGACGATGCTCGATGTATAAACTTTGCCAGGCGCTGGTCGGCAGGCAGTTGCGCGTTGTGTTCCATTTCCAGCTCCTCCGCCGTCTTCTTTGGCCATGTTGGCGACATCGGATTGGCATCATGGGCATCCGCCATGTCGATGACAGCGTCGTCATTGCTGTCTGCGCTGCGCCGGCAATTAAAGTCCTCAGACGTGGCCCAGTCGCCACCCTGAACACGATGTGCCATGTCGCTAACAGGGTCCAGAACAACGTCGTCAATATCTGCAGAAATGCACAGTTTGCCCGACTGCGGATAGTAGCGGTCGATCACAGCGCGCACTGGGTCGATGGACGCGTAGTCGTCTGTTGTAATACGCTGGCCGGAAATATGTACAGGCGCATTGCTCTCGTCAAGCGCCAGATCGTCGTAGTCGGCTCCAGAAAATCCCGACTCGGACTCGGTGTCCGAAGCATAGTCCGAATCAAACTCGGAATCTGATTCTGAACCGCTGCTAAACGATGTCGTAATGTCAACATCGCGCATCTGGCGCGCCAGTGCAGCGTTAAACTCTAGACCAGAGTCGTCATTATCACTGTCCTCAGAAAAGCCGCTGACATCTGATTCGTCACCATCGTCAACAACTTCGGGATCCCAGGCCATGCTTTCAAAGACAACGCTGGGCTCGCCCTCGCTCTCCGATTCGGACTCATCGTTCAGTTCGTTTTCGGAAGCAGGCTGCATAAACTCAATGCTCAACTCGCACGGAAGCACGGTGCTCATGCTGTCCGATATCACCGTAAAAGTCGTATCAGAGACACTACGCGGAATCCCCGGTGGCAGCGGCGAAGAACTGCGGCCTGTCGAGCTGCCCATCAGCGGCGACGATGTACACGACACTGAGACACCATTGCGTGTAGTTGTGAACCCTGGCTTGAACATGTAGTCCATGTCGCCCGCATCGTCTTCGCTTATAAACGACTGCACGCTGCTGCTGCGGCAGAGGTTGGCGCGCTCAGTGAGCTCTTCGACAAGCTTCTCTAGGTCCTCATCGTGCTTTCGCCGCAGAGCCTGAAGCTGTGTCGTGTTGTACTGGCGCTCAGTGTCGAGAATCTCGCTCACCTCGACATACGCCTCTTTAATAATCTGATTTGTCAGCTCGAGCTTTCGAATGCGGCGCAATAAATACTGATTAACCAGAAGCAGTTTGTCAGCTGAAATCAATGCATGGTCAAGCACAGCTGCATCATCCGCAGTAGACATGTTGGATGACCCCGATGCTGATGGCGTTTTGGTGGCGTTGCTGTCGCTTTCAATATCCTGCAAAAGCTGTTGATATCGGTGTGTGCTGTACGCTGGTGGCTCTCTGGCCGGCCATGTTGCTAGCGTCAGTTTATTGTCGGCGTTATATGCATGGTGTTGCGACATGGAGTCTCTAACATCGACAGTTGCGCCTGCAAGCCGGAGCGTCTCCTCGACCAAGCTGCGTGAAACTGCATGTCTCTGCCGTGTGCTCGCACTGGGCAGGCGACATACCAGGCCCACATTTTTAGACTGCAAAATCGACGCTTTCCAGTTGCGCATTGTCGCCACAGACGACGAGAAACAACAGTGGCTTGTGCAACACGCACACGTACAAGCGCAAGACTCCGATGAGTCAAACCCAAACACATCGCCTGGTTCTTCGTTAGTATGCTTGAGCACATTGTGCGCAGCAGCGTTATTGTGTGGTACTGCTGCTTGGCCACCCTGCCGGAGCGGGCTAGAAATATTGTTACATAGCGCCTTTGTGAAAGCGCAGCCATCCTCCATATCGGCCATAAACAGCGACGGCATCGCGAGCTGGGCCATATCTGTGACAAATTCTAGCGCCGACCGCACAGGCTTGGGCACTATACAGCAGTCGCCCGACGAGCCCTGCATGCTTATGTGCATAAACTTTGGCTCTATAGTATGTGTAGTTGCTGGTACCGACGCGTCCTTTTCTCCGGGCTGCCGTCGTGGGTGCGCGCAATGTGTCTGGTGCTTGTGCCAATTGCTATCGGCCAATGCTGCCGAAAGGTCCCGGTGCGTCCCGGGCTCCATGAGTGTATGCGACAGCGTAAAAATAATCCAGGTTAGAAACACGCCAACGGCTTTTGCTGGAAATTACGAATAATAAGGAATAATAATAAAAAGTGCAAGTGAGTCAAGTTTGCGAAAATTCAAGCAGAATAAAGGTCTGGAGTCTTTTTGCAAAATAGTAGAGGGAGGGCCTTCCTTTGCCTCTTTGTGCGAGCAGGGTGGAGAATAAGCGGAGAAAGTGGGTCAATAACGCGGGGATAAAGCGCAAAAATGGCAGTGTTTGAGGTCCTTTGGTGTTGCCCAGATAATTTAAAGGAATAATGGCCTAAAGACAGTTGAAAAGGCAAAGATGGAGCTTTGTGAGAAAGACTGGTTGGGAATGTGCAAGCATTTTCAATTCGACAAGAAATAAAGAGTGAAGAGAAAAACTCTAGTGACTAATTTTAGTTTCAAGCAGATACGTTCTCGTGACATTTGTGCTGATAAGCCATTGGCTCGTGCTTTGGGCATCATTGGCCCAGATCCACGCCTTGATGCCCGCACGTCCCTTCCCTGAAGACAGAGCAGAAATGCGGTTGCAGTTTCCCAGCATATCGAGAAGAATAGAACATTTTGAACAATAAGCGTTATACGCGATGCACGCTCAATGTCTGACTGCCGCATGGCGGCGGGAAACATTTAAATTAAAGCATAACACAATGGCGCAGATAAGCGGTACCCATGCATCAAATATGCGTGTCTGTGGTTCAAACAAGTAGCGATAAACAAGGGTTTTAATTGAATGATATGTAAACTATGCATGATAGTGCAACCTATTAGATCTTGGCCCACGGCTTGCGAGACACGCACATGCGAAGCGCAAAGATGCTGAGCGTGGCCAGGAAATAGATGCCACCGCAGAACAGCGCAACAGTGCCATATCCCGCGCCATTCTGGCCAAGTTTCTCGTAAAACACACGAGCAACCACTGGCGCCGCCGAAGTAGTCAGCACCATGCCAATTCCCAAAAGACCCACATTGTTGGCCAGTCCATTTTGGCCAAACAACGTCACCGAGCACAGCGGCACCATGGGCGTCAAACTGCCAGCAAACAGTCCAAATGTGCATGCAAACACCATCATAATCATAAACGACTTTGCCGGGAACCACAAGAAGAAACACGACAGAGTGACCAGAAGATGCGTAATAAAAAACATGTTGATGTTGCCAGACAAGTCGGCAATGTATCCAATCGTGATGCGTCCGACAATGGTCGCGCCGTTGGCAACGCCGGCAATAAGAGCGCCTTGTTCACTAGTCAGCCCCAGTCCAATGGCGTAGACCGGGAGGAAGAATAGCACGACGTAGAACGCCGCCTCGGCCAGCATCACTGCGATATTCAGGTACCAAAACTCTTGCGACCGAAGCACGCCGCCCGTGCTGTGCACGTCCCGAACACCAAAGCTGCGCACTGACATGCGCTTCTTGGCAAGCGTACTGACTTTGTGCTCGCTGACACTGTCGTTGGTCGATATGCGGTCAATGTTCTCTTCCTCCTCCTGGTCGACCAGCTCTTCGGGCTTGGTCGCCATGCCCAGACTCACTAGCGTTATGCCGATTGCCAAAAACACGCCCATGATCTTGAGCGCACCCATGAGCGTGTACTTGTTGATCAGGAACCGGGTCAGCGGTGCTAGCATCAGTCCGCCGACGCCTGAGCCCGAGTGCACAACGCCAATTAGGAACCCTTGGTTCTTGCTGAACCACGACGTTGGAATAGTCGACACCACAATAAAGATTGTGCCCACGCCGGCTCCAGCCAAAACTCCCTGTGTCAGCACCAGTTGCCATACCTCTGTGCAGAAGCCAGCCGCAAAGCTCCCGACTCCCAACATCACTCCGCCGATAAACGTAGTCAATCCCATGCCAATTCGCTCGCACAGCGCGCCAGCAATAGTTGTGAACAAGTAGTTTACAGATACATGCACGGAGGCAATGGCGATGGCTGGCGATAGAGCGCCCTTGCCTGTATCCTTGTTGCTAAAGCGGTTTTCATACTCTTCTTCAAACACGCCGTATGAGTTGGTTATGCCCGGACCCAGAACCATGCCGATAAATGATGCGAAAACGACGATAGCTGCTGCTGCTTTTGGGTTAGAAAAGCTAAACGACCGTGTGACGCCAATTTTAGGCAGTCGGGCCATCAATTGGTTTGTGGACTTCATGGCTCTATCGCTTGAAAAGTTATTGGTAGTATGTGACAACTGTAGACCAGCTGGTGCCAGAAACAGATAAAATGCAACGAGCAAGCCGAATAAATAATGTATGACTCGTATGATCTAGTCTCCAGCTATTCTATAAACCGTAAGATATAGAATCAGTCTAGCCGGCGTTTAAGAAATTGCTCAAACGAGTAAATGAAATTCTATAAATATGCCAGTCACGCAAACCAGTTTGATAAAATATAGACTGGATGTAAAATAGGTCAGGTGTTCTAAGAATAAATGCCAACGCCTATTGAGAATGCGGGATAAATACACCTTTACAGTAAGAGTACTGGCAAAAATGTTGTAAAAATAAGAGGAGAAAAAATGCTAAAGAAAAAGAGTCTGAAACAAGAAGCCTTGTATGTCTTGCCGATTTATGTCAGACTGGGCACTAGCTAGGGGAGGGATTTAAGAGTTGCTAACAACGCCGTGCTTGTTCTCGCCACACGAAATGTATCTAATCTGTACGGCTTTTGTATCCACCTTTTTCTGTTACGAGGCTGGCTCAAAAGCACAGTCTCAGTATGCAAGCTACTAATACATATTTTTCTTTAGCGTAACGTTCCCGGAGCAGGGAGGGAGCACGTATGCGGCAAAGGAAAAAAAGCAGTTGTAATTTAACAGCCACTTTGCCGAGCTCTAATTCAATATAAAATGCTGCGGCTGGATACGCACAGACTGATATAAAGCCAGATAGTGAAATTCAAATACTGTATTCCGGGTTCCTAAATGTTTAGCGAATCACATTTCAACATGTTGAAAAAAAAGCTGTTTTGTAACTGGCAAGTCCGAGAACCTTTGTCGTTTACAATTATGTTGCACTCTGTTCAAACCATTCAGGGGCAAGCCAGAAAATACAAGCCGCATATAGTCTTTTTGTCTCTACAAAATAAAATACAGAATGCCGTTTTCTTTCTTTATTCGAGGGATAAAGGCGATTCACTAGCGTGAAAATATCACAGCACGTATTAATAGTAGAAAATATTAGACGAAAATGCAATGTCTAGCCACATCCCTCCCCAATTACTTACACTATTCGTGGCTTGTGTTCTGGTCCCACAGGAGAGAGAGCTGTAATTGAATGGTTAAGGGATTTGAGGGATGTTATTGAGTTTATCTAATGACATCATCGAGCACGTTTGCAATGTGCCTGGTGTTGGTGAATGGGCGGTTACTGTTTAGTTTGATTTACGGCACATATATTAACAGCCATACTAGAAAAAAAAGAAGCAGCTCGTTTTCAGAAAAACAGAAGACATTTTGCAGCGTCGTTTCTACGTCAGCCAAAATTCCTTGTTTTCTGTCATGACACAGAGTAACAAAAAGGCATATCCCAGATACGCACATTTATTTATCAACTTTTTAGAATGCACCTAGGAACGTGCTGCCTGTGCTCGGCTCATCGCCAGCCTGGTAGGACGCAGCAGCCACATACAGCTCCTTGAACTTTGCAAACTCATCTCGTGCAACACGGCGCGCAGCTTGCATGATTTCTGACAGCAGCGACGGCGGGAACCCACGCAAGAAGCCGCCCTTTTGCACAGCACAGATTTCCAACTGCGGCGACACGGCCACCGTAAGACTAGCCTGCGTCACTGCCTCTTCCTGCTCAGACGCGTCGATCACAAAGCGCTTGCCAATCTGATTAAACGTCACTGACAGGGGCAAGTTTTCCACGCCCTCGATTGCCACCTGGTCCTCGGCATCATCAACCACATCAAACTCGCTCTGCAAATTGCCGTCTTCGTCCGCAACAGACTCGACAACCACCCGAGGCAGTTTTGTCGACAACAACGCCGCCCGCGTCGCCCACACCAGGGCATCTACAATCCCGCCCTTTACATCGAGCACAAGCGCATCCACATGCAACACCCAGTATGCCTGCTTGGGAATTATACACAACTTGCTCATGTCGATGCCGCTTTGCGGCCCGTTAAACATACGGTCAAGAGTTTGAGTGAGCTCGACATTTAGGTCCTCGGCACCGCGGCCTTCGAACTCTTGGGCGGCGCTGGGCGAGCACTCGACGTTGCATACGATTGATCCGGACGATTCGGGCTCGCCAGGTGACCATGTGTTGACTTCGGCTTTAATGCCCACAAGGACATCGGTACCTAGGCCCAAGTGTCCTATCCGACACCGTGCGCTGCCGTTGGCTTGCGAGATCATGTTTGTGCGCAGCGTTACTTCGCGCCGGTCGAGGCTACCACGGCCGTCTGCTCGAAACCCCTTTTCGACGCCCCGCGTAATAAAGTCCTGCTCGGACGGCGACAGAATAAGACTAGTCATTTGCCTCTATTTAATCGAATAGCTAGTGTGCAAAACAGGTTCAAAATAAAATTTACCCCTGTAAATATTTTTCATAGCTGATAATTTATACATTTTCACAAAATAGTTATGGCTGTCTCACATATTTCATGTGATTAGGGGCATTCAGTGTAATAAATTGTACAAAAAGAAACAGTCAAAACTTAGTTGTTTGGCAGCTGAGACGCCTGAGAGGCCCGCCAGTCAGTCACAATGTTTTGGTACATGTCGCGGAACATCTCAATCGCGTCCAGACTGCGCGAGAACTGAAAGTACGTGGTGATCAGCGCGACGACCTCGTTGCGCTTAAAGTCCAGCGACGTAAATCGCCCACGGAACGCGCGGTCAGGGTACGAAAACAGCGCCTTCAGTGCAGTCGCCAGCCCCAGGGTCTGTGTCTTGCCCCATAAACGGCACTTTTCGCACCCTGTGCAGTCCATGATACGCGAGATGTTGCGAAAGTTGTCTTTGAACTCTGCCTTTAGCTCATGACCGTCAGATCCCAGGAACAGCTCACTGTCGTCAAACACCAGTCCAGCTTTGCGCACGGCTTTGAGCACTTTGGGAATCAAGCGCTGCACCGCACGGTCGTCTTTGGCCACGCCAGTCGTATAGTCGTACGAAGCAATGTATGGCTCCATCTTCTGGATCGCTCGCGTAAGCAGCACAAAGTTAAAGTACATGTTCTGCAGGCGATCGGGGAACGCGCCAATGCGGGAAATAAAGCAGCCCAAGTTGGGCTCCCATTGCTCTGACGTGGCGTTAAAGTACTCGGCACAGATATGCGTGGATACTGAAGCGTGTAAACCAGACACTGCTCGGTAGAACACACGGTACTCGCGCGGCACATCTGCTGGCAGTGTGACGCCGCGGTCTTCTTCGGCCAGACTTTCGAGGAATGGCGCCAGCTCACGGCGCTTGTGCGGCGGCTGCACAAATGGCATCGACTTGCCGTCAATGTTGACTAGCTGGCTGCCCCAGCCGCCCGCCGTATCTTGCAAATACGGTGCCACGCCAAAGCAGTTGTCCTGGTAAATGCTCATCCACACCGCATTGGCGCCGGCGCCAGCATAGCCGGTAAATCGCTCGGGATTCTCAACCAGATCGACCCACAGCCCATCGCCGTACGTCTCGTCGTTCACCACAGCAAAGTCTTTGTCTGTGTATTCGGGCCGCTGGCGTGGAAACGAACCCTATTGCGCTGACAAACAAATGAAAACATGGGGTGACATTTAGCCGTAATTCCAAATATAGGTATTTTCTTTCTGCGATGCAGCCAAATCACGCCACGTCACAGCAAAGAGAGAGCTTACCAGAAAGGGTCCAAAGCTGTTTTGGTCGACAGTCTCGGCGCACCACGCCGCGGGCACATTGCTGGCATCCAGCGGCTGGACAATGCAGTCGCGCTGGAAGCACGAGCCCTCAGTGCGCCATAACTGGCATGGCTTGTACAAGTCGACCTTGAGCGTGCGGAAGAACTTTGTGTGCACCAGCCTGTCCAGCGGACGGGCTACACGGTGGTTGAGGGCCTCAACGCTGTCAAAGTCGCTATATGTGTCGCTGACAAATCCCTCGGGCTTGCAAATGTTCTGGCCCTGCGACTTTTGCAGCACCTGCGCCATGAACCCAATGTTCTGGCTCGGCGACTTTGGCGGGTCCTCGGACCGTGAGCTTAGACCCAGCACATGTGGTGAGTCGCGTGCAATGTATGCTGTTGCAGCAGCAGCGGCCAGTGCAGCAACGCGTATGGTTGTCCACAGCCACTGTCGCTTGGCTGGACTAGTATCTGGCTGTTGATCTGTATCTAGCGCCAAGGCGGGAGATGTGACATGTGCTGTTCGCGCGGCAGAGCGAGCGGCGGACGAGCGCTTCTTTGGCATTTCGAGTTTTCTCAAGAGTGCACACGAATTCGATATATGTAAAAAGTCAAAAGGGAAGAAAGGAGCGTTAATATAGACAGCTTTAGAGAGAAAGGAGCGTTAATATAGACAGCTTTAGAGAGAAAGAAGCATTAAATGGGCTTGAAAAAGAAGCAGCGTGGAAGTATAGCTGGCGAGTCTAGGCCGCTCTATTTTTCTTCGGGCGCAGCACAGCACAGCGTGATTGAGACACATGAGGTTTTAAACAGCCGACACCAGCACTTGGGAACAGCTGCGACCCGCCAGCATGGGGAGGAAGCCACAGTGTGTGCGGGGAGAAAGCGACGTTTTATCTGCGAAAATCTTGCCGCTTTCAGCCTCGTTTGTTTGGCAGCTGCTTTTCTCTCGTTGCTCTTTTGCGCATATTTATTTGCTTATTTGTAATTCCTGCCCAGGAACAAACTTTTGACCTTCTGGCCTGACCCAATGTTTGGTCGCCTGAATGCAAAGCTCGCACACTTGAAGGCAACCTCGCAGCGCGCACAGACACCTGAACCCAGCGCTGGCCCTTCGACCCTGACCGGCACCGAAAGTCCCGCATCGCCAGCCCTTGCGAGCCACTCGGCCAGCAACACTCCACAAACTTCGGTTGCCACCAGCAGGGCGGCTTCGCCTCCTGTCTCCTCGCCCAGCTTCCAGGCCGCCCGCGCCGCCAAGGGCCTGGCCCTCAACTCGCAAGCGCGCCTGCTGTCCGCATCACATCCGGACCCTCCGCGCTCGTTGCCCGCGTCACATCCGGACTCGCCGGCACTGCGCTCGTACCATCTGTACGTCGAGACGCCGCTAGAGCACGCAGTTCCGCCGCTCGCATCGCCAACTGCAACTGCTGCATCTGTTGCCGCGCCATCGCCGCCTGCCAAGCGCCGCCTCAGCAGCCCGCGCGCCGCTACGCCAGCCAGCATTTCGCCTGACGTATCTGCGCATCCAGCAAAGCACACTCGATTGGACGCAGCATTTATTGCGCATCATCCATCGCCAATTCCTCTGCCTGCGTCTGCATTCAGCCAGCAGCAGCCCGAGGCCCCAGCATTCGCTCAGCAGCCCGTGACTCTGCCTTTTAACCATCAGCAGCAGCCCGAGACTCTTGGCGCTATTTATCATCAACAGCCTGTGACTCCAGGCTCAATTTATCACCAGCAGCACGCATCGCCAATGCTTCAGCACACAGGTCAGCAGCAGCCCCAGCATGCGTGCAGCCAGCACCAGGCGCTACACGTCGACAGCAGCGCAATGCACATGCTACACGCCGGACCCGGGACCGCCGCAGGTTCGGCAGCTGTCTGCAGCGAGCCATCCGAAGGGCGGGCGCTTGAAGATTTCCAACTACTTCACACACTAGGTAAGCACAACACAATTCCATGGGCTTCAGCGTATCCATTGCCAGCCTCAGACTGAACGCCACTGAAAAAAAGGGCGTTCGAGCCACGAAGGACATATATGCATGAACATGCAGGAGTTGCACTATATTAATAGCATAAAGTGTAGGCACAGGTACGTTCGGACGGGTGTTTTTGTGCCAGTCCAAGCGCACACAGCGATTTTATGCGATGAAGGTGCTGCGCAAGTCGCAGGTAGTCAAGCTCAAGCAGGTGGAGCACATCAACAACGAGAAGAACATTTTGGAGGTGTCGCGGCACCCGTTTATTGTGCAGCTCGAGTGCACGATGCAGAACGAGCGCAACCTTTACATGCTAATGGAGTATGTGCCTGGCGGTGAGCTGTTCTCGCATCTGCGGCGCGCAGGACGGTTCCCCGACGACGTTGCGCGGTTCTATGCGGCCGAGATTGTGCTGGCGCTGGACTACCTCCACAGCATGAAGATTATCTGGCGCGACACAAAGCCCGAGAACCTGCTGCTCGACGCAGCTGGACATGTCAAACTGACAGACTTTGGGTTTGCCAAGCGCGTTGAGGAGCGCACATGGACGCTTTGCGGCACGCCCGAGTACCTGGCGCCGGAGATTATCCAGAGCAAGGGCCACGGAAAGGCTGTGGACTGGTGGGCGCTGGGCATCCTGATATTCGAGATGCTGGCTGGGTACCCGCCGTTCTACGACGACAATCCGTTTGGGATCTACGAAAAGATTCTGGACGGTAAGCTGGTGTTTCCTGGGTTCTTCACTCCAGCAGCCAAAGATCTGATCCAGCGGCTGTTGACAGCCGATGTCAGCAAGCGACTGGGCAATTTGCAGGGCGATGGACGCGACGTCAAGGCGCATCCATGGTTTTCAATGATCGACTGGGATGTGCTGGTGCGGCGTGGCGTGCCAGCGCCCATTGTGCCGCCGCACCGGCATCCTGGCGACACGTGCAACTTTGACAAGTACCCCGAGCCGCCGCAGGAGCCGGCTCCTGAGCCCGGGGTCGACCCATACTTTCACCTGTTTTCGACATTCTGATTATTATTATCTAATTACTCTCTGGTTTGCAGCCAAATACACGCACGACCACATCCGTTTCAATGTTAGGTTGAAGTGTCTTTGAAGCAGGGCTTTTGAAGCACAAGTCCACGTGTGGTCTGCTGCGCTCAACCTCAATCCCAACAAAATAGTGTTGCAGGGACCGCGCCCAAATACAGAAACGCACTTCTTTATACGCAGGATACAAAGACGTTGCTTCCCTTTTTGCGCCTCTTTCTATGGTCTCCACTTTTTTATATTGTTTACAGCAACTATTTTCACTTTTTCGCGCAGTGGTGTCTGGCCAAAGGAGGGTTTTTCTTGTACTGGTATTCTGCATTGACAAATTTAGGTATTATTAGCATAACATATTCGCAGCACAAAGCATGGTACTTTTGCCGCTGGCACGTACGGGCAGCCGGCCATCGCAAGACAGCGGGACAGGACGGCCGTCGATTGAGGTTCGTGTAGATGCAAACAGCCCAGCAAAGTCCCGGATGCTGTGGCGCGAGGGGTTTACGCAGCACGAAATAGAGAACAGCAGCATGGACGCCAAAGAAGTAAAGCGACAAGAAGTTATATTTGAAATCATTCATACAGAGGCCGATTATGTGCGGGACTTACGGATTGCCGTTCGTGTGCTGCTGGGACCGTTGCGTGAGCTGCGTATTGTGTCGAGCGAGCAGGTGGATTTGCTGTTTGGCAACATTGGCGAGATACTTGCGCTACATGAAGACATTAATACGGCGTTTATGGAGCGGCAGCGCAAGCAGTATCCAGTAGTGTGGGACATATCCGACGTGTTGCTGCCGTTTGTAGCGCGGTTTCGCGTATACGCGCGGTATATCTGTAACCAGGACAACGCGCTACGGCTTGTTGAGGAGCTGCGGCGGACAAGCCACGGGTTCTCCGTGTTCTGGAAAGAACGGCAACAACGCCCCGAGTGCCGGTCACTTCCGATGGAAGCGTTTTTGGCGCTGCCGTTCCAACGCCTGCTCAAATACCCGCTCCTCATGCGCACATTGCTGGCAACAACTGAAGGCTGGACGCAACAGCATGCGAATGGCTCCGAAGTGGCCGAACAAGTCGATGTGTGGATCCGTAAAATCCAGGACGCGCGATTGAAGCTCGACAGCTTTGCATGTCTTGACGCGCTGTCCAAAGTAATTAGTGGTGTTGATTGGTCGGTCGTGACGCGAGACGAACATAGGTTGGCGCATGCCGGTGCGGTGCGCACGACTAATCCGCATCGGGCAGGCAACGGAGCTGCGCTGCCGCCGGACCGTGCTGCCACCATGTGGCTGTTTGACGACTTTGCCGTGATTGCCTCAAGCTCGGGCACGGTGTCAGGGGCTAGGAACTTTATGCCGGCGCCAGGAAAGCACGAGCTTATTATGGGACCCTGCCAGATCATTGAGGTATTGGAGCTGGCGCAATGCAAGGGCTCGCCCGCCGCGTACCTACATGCTGTGCCGTTCCAGCCCCACGGCGCATCATCTATGCACGCGCAAAAGACATCCATCGTTGTGCGCTTTGCATCGCGTGCCGATTACACAATGTGGCGGTCCAAGCTGGACACACACGTTCGTCGTGTACTGCAAGAACAGCCATCGCTTTCGGCCGACATATTGGCCGAAGCCATTGCACGTGCGCAAATAGTCGACCGCCCACCAGTCTCCTGCCTCGGCGGAGTCCGTAGCCCGCCATCCACCGGGCTGGCAACCGCCCATGCGAGCGCAATGGCCAGCTCAAGCGACATCCCAACAATCAGCGTACGCGACGTGTATGTGCAGTTTCCAGTGCCGCGGCAAAAAGGAAAGCTGCGCCGTGGGTGGGACTTTATTTGCAGCAAAACCGAGGATGTTACGGGCCAGGGCATTAAACGGCAGCTGCGCAAGTATGGCGGCGGTGGTGGTAAGCGGCGGGTGGTCGAGGAGTCGCCGCCGGCCAAAGTACACCGTCGCATGTCAAGGCATGTGTCGCGAGTGCGGGGCTCGCCGCTGGTTCAGGCGAATCCCACAGGATCGGCTGCGTCACTCATTTCCACGCCGCTTATGGGTCCGCCTGCCATGCCGTCGCCTGCCCTAATGTCGCCGTCGTTTGTGCATGTGTCTAAATTTACCGAGCAAACTGCCATAAATGGTGGGCGCGAGCCAGCCGCCCACACGCTGGCATGTGCGCCGCAGCCCCGCCTGCGCAGCTCATTTGTCATGGGCACATACCATGTTCCGCGCTCCGACGCTCGATCGTCATTCGAAGACCCAAATGGCATGCGATCGTTTGCTGCATACGGATGCCGTCGCTCCGAAGACACAATGGACGGGACGCCCATGCAACATGACATGCTTTTGTCAAGCATGGAGTTTGGGTCTGCTGCTCGTGCCTGTGCAAACGACCCCCCGATGTCATCGAACACGTCACTGACAGGCCATTCCATATCAGAGTGCACGGTGTTCATGCCGCTTGCATCGAGCACGTCGTTGACCGACCGCACGATATCTGCTCTGCCTAGTGCCACGTACGGACCGGGCATGGACGACGAAATGTCGGACTCGGAGTTTAGCACATCGGAGATTTCGGCGATGTTTCCCGAACACATGGCTGAGCGGTCTGGATCTACATTGTTCAACCCGCAAAGCCCGCGGCACACGATTAGCTACTCGCATTTGCAGCAACCTGCACCCCAGCCGCGCTGGTCGGCCATGCCCAAGGCGCTGCCCAAACAGCCGCCCAAACCATTACCCATCCCCCCTGCATCCCGTGCATCCCGATCAGGGTTTAGCTCGCGCAAGCCTGCGCCCGTGTTTGAGTTTGGGTCGGCTAAATTAACGTATGGCGCAGGGTCCATGGCATCAGGGCTCAAAACATGGGGCACAAGCGCCAATTGCCCGACTGACGGTGGTTTGCACTCGATAGTTCGGCCGCCAGTGAGAAGCTGGCAGACAGTTGACGCTGATAATCCGTCGAGCGCCAACTCTACTGATTCGTTTTGCATTGTCAACCGAGAGCCCCAGCCGCCCGTCCTGCAGATCCGTCGCCAAAGTGCTGAACGTGGGCGGCGGTCTCAAACCTTCACTTGATCTCTTATACTGCGCTCTTTTCTATTCTAGTGGTTGTTTTTGTTTTGTATGTTGGTACCACGAGATGATATATAGTTTACAAAGCTAATGCGGTCATATCCAATTAAAACATCACATGCTTTGATCAACCGTTGGTGATTTAATTATTGTTTCTTTTTTGTATTTTTTTAGCCAGAAAAATTTAGTGTTACTTTTTCCTTTGCATTGTTAGACTCTGAATGGCGCGGCAGGTGGATTTCCAGGGCACGAGCACCGATACAGCCGAGGCACAGCCGGTTCCGGCCCGCGAGGCACGGCGCACGGCCAAAAAGACCAAGCAAGAGTACAAAGACCACGCCCTCCGTCTGCGTGCCCAGCGCACAAGTCTCCCGATCTACAGCGCCCGCAGCGCAATCATACACAGCGTGCAACAAAACCCAACCGTCGTAATAGTCGGCGAGACAGGGTCGGGCAAAACAACACAGATCCCGCAGTATCTCGTCGAATCAGGGTTCACAGAGTACGGACGCACCGCAATCGCCGTGACGCAACCTCGTCGAGTCGCCGCAACATCGATTGCCAAACGAGTGGCCGAAGAAGTCGGAACGCCGCTGGGCGCCCGCGTCGGCTACACCATTCGTTTTGAAGACTGCTCGTCCGACAAAACGCAGCTAAAGTTCTGCACGGACGGGTTGTTGCTCCGAGAGATATTGTCGGATCCGCTGCTTCGCCGGTACACAGTCGTGGTGCTTGACGAGGCTCATGAGCGCACATTGCGTACGGATATATTGTTGGGCATGTTGAAGGATATTCAGCGGGAGCGCAAACGAGTGGCCGAGCTCAATATACAGACACAAGGTGCAGATGAGGTGTTTGAGGAGCCGGTAGAACGCGATCACCGGTCGCGTGGTACGCATATAAAGTTTGATGACCCTGAGGAGCAGGATACCGAGCCCGTGGATGATGCAGATGCGGAGACGCCGCGTGTGGTTGACGATGTACATGGAGATGTGACGGGTGTTGGCGAGCTAAAGATTATTGTGATGAGTGCCACGCTGGACGCCGAGCGCTTTTCAGCGTACTTTGACGCAGCGCCTATTCTGTACGTGGCCGGGCGGCAGTTTCCTGTAACCACATACTATACAACAACTCCGCAAGCCGACTATTTGGACGCTGCGCACTTGTCAGTCCTGCAAATCCACACCGAGACGCCGAGCACAAGCGGCGACATTCTTGTGTTTCTGTCCGGCCAAGAAGACATTGAAAATGTCGAACGTCTTTTACTCGAGTCCGCCGCCCAGTTGCCCCGCGGCGTGCCCCGCCTGCTCCCATGCCCAATCTTTGCTGCCCTGCCGCAAGTGCAACAAGCTCGGGTGTTTGAGCCAGCTCCAGAGTTTACGCGTAAAGTCGTGCTGGCGACAAACATTGCCGAGACCAGTTTGACGATTCCGGGGATTCGGCATGTGGTAGACTCGGGAGTGCACAAAGTGCGGGGATTTGATCCACGTGTGGGCGAGTCGCTGTTGGTGGAGCCGATTAGCAAGTCGTCGGCTCGGCAGCGCACCGGCCGAGCAGGGCGTGAGGCCGCTGGGTTCAGTTATCGGCTGTATACAGAGGCAGATTTTGCGCAGTTGCCCGAGGACAGTGTGCCAGAGATCAAGCGGTGCCAGCTCTCAATGGTCGTGTTGCAGCTCAAAGCATCGGGCGTCGACAACGTCATGAAGTTTGATTTTATGGACCGACCGTCCAAGCGCGCCCTAAAGCACGCTCTGCTAGAGCTATATGCCCTAGAAGCTTTGGACGACAAGGGCGCGCTCACCGAGCTAGGAAAGTGGATGTCCGAGTTCCCATTGGAGCCCTCGTACTCTAAAGTAATATTTGCGTCGCAGAAACTCGGGTGCACGCGGGAAGTCATCGACATTGTGTCGTTGCTTTCTGTGGACAGTTTGTTTTATATTCCGGCAGACAAGCGCGAAGAAAGCAATGCGGCGCAAATGACGTTCCGGTCGAAAGACGGCGACCATTTGACGTATTTAAACCTATTGCGTGCGTACACCAAGGTTCGTGGCGACAAAGAATGGTGCCAGGAACATTTTGTCAACCGTCGGAACATGCGCCATGTGCTTGAAGTACGTCAACAGCTCAACCGCTTGTGCGTCCGCCTCGGACTAAACACCGAAACAACGTGTGGCACAGACATGGACGCTGTGCTGAGGTGCTTTTTGTGCGGGTTCTTCCACAACTGCGCGCTGTTGCAGCCTGATGGCTCGTACCGCTCGTTGAACGGGTCGCAAGCAGTGAACGTGCATCCAGGGTCGGCGTTGTTTGGGAAAAAAGTTGCTGCCGTTGTTTATGACCAGCTTGTGTTTACAAACAAGTTGCATGCACGTGCGGTGTCGGCGGTTGACCCCATGTGGATTGCTCAGGCGTCGCCCAAGTTGTATGGCCGGCTGGCTAACGGATGCCTTCCTGTTGATTAATAGCGTGGTCGTTTGTTTTCGTATAGAATTATATATGGTGTATATGCAATAAATCGTCTAGACTAGAACGTGTTTGTATTTTGCGTTATAGACTATGATCTGTACTGTATAGTGAGTACATGTTTTGTTTTGACAGAATTGACTCGGGAAACCCCGTAATTCTAAACACTATGATGCTTGGATGCAAGGACATATCTGTACTTCATTGCGTCACATGTTGGCTATTAAACTTTTTTGCCTGAACCCTCCTCATATAAAGTATGTAATACCGCTCATAGAACTGGCATACCCGTCATTCTCATATTCTTTCTGCCATACATAAACTCTATCATTTACACCTCTTTACTTTGTAAATATGGGCGTTCTGACGAGTATTAAGAACAAATTTGTGCGTGTTCCGCCAGACTACGCACAGCTAAGCGCACGGCTAGGCACTTTAGCTCCGTTTGACGCGGCACGAGCCCGTATTTTCCGCTATCGCAAGCAATACGGTGTCAACTTGGGATCAATGTTTTGCCTAGAGCCGTGGATAGCAACACGGATCTACGAGGAATACGCCACGCACAATCCAGAAGCCGAAGGTGATTTGGTCGAGTGTATGGGCCAGTGCAGTGCCGAGAAAATGCAAGCACATTGGGACTCGTGGCTACAGCGTGCTGACTTTGAGCGCATGGCTAGTATGGGAATCAATTCCGTGCGGCTGCCCGTTGGATACTGGATCCTTGGCTACGGGTTTGTCGCTGAAAAGTACTACTCTCGTGCGCAAACATACAACCGTGCGCTGTATTATGTTGGCCGGATTATTTCATGGGCGGCTGAATTCGACATTGGCGTACTCGTCGACATCCATGCGTTACCAGGTGGGCAAAACAACGACTCACACTCGGGTGCTACTGGTCCAGCTCGGCTCTTTGAGTCCCGCAACCATCAAGATATGGCAATAAAGTGCATCGACGCGTTTGCATACTTGCTTGCTCAGGTCACCAACATTGTGGGTTTGCAAGTTATCAATGAGCCGCAAGACCATCCGAAGCTTGAAGCATTCTACGAGCACGCTCTAAAGCAAGTGCGCGCGCAGTCGCCAACTTTGCCAGTTTACGTGGGTGATGCATGGAACTTGGACAAATACGCATATATTGTAAAGAGATTGCGCAGAAGGTTCGGGTTTGTCGTTCTTGATACGCACAAATATTGGGTGTTTCGACCCGAAGAAAAGCAATACCCTGTGAAACGTCTTATCAAAGAACTTCAAGAAATTGACATGCCCGAGCTATTGCATGCTAGTGCCGAGCTCGAAGGAAACCTCGTTATTGGCGAATATAGTAGCATACTGCCCGATATCAGCTGTCAGGGCACAAATCCGACCGTGAGCATGGGGGAGTTTTCCCGCGAGCAGCTATATGTGTATAACAGCACGACTGCGGGTACATTTTACTGGACTTGGCGCCTGCAGCATGATGCAGGGTTCTGGAGCATGCAGTTTGCAATAAATGTAGGTGCCATGCCGTCCGAATACTTTCCATTCGGTTGGAGTTTTTCTGTCGAGCCCTCATGTGAGGTTATTGTCAGAATGGCAGAGGAGAGACGCAGTGAATGGCGGGAGAAGCGCTTGCAGGGCCACATGAACTATGTTGCACGGTGGGAGGGCGACTTTGGATTTGGCCATTATGTTGCGGGATTCGACGAGGGGCTGACTGTGGCTCTAGAATTTTTCTCCAGGCTAAAGTTCCCGTCTAAATTGGGCTTTGGTCACCAGCTTGCCTCCGAATACGCCATTGCATTTGTCTTCCTACATGGTGGCAACCAGTGGCAGTGGGAATATGTGGATGGATTTAGAGAGGCAAACGACGAGTTTTCTGATTTTGTTCATCACATTATCTAGATTGTAGATGTTTAGCAATAAATTTACTTTCACAATACCGCTCATGTGAAAAAGGCTGATTCTTTAAAGCCACACATGGGTGTACACTTGCTGTATTTGGGGACTTGGCTCTATTTTGGAAAATTGCAGACATGCATAAATGTCATGATGTGGGATTTTTTGCGTGTGGATTCATACACGTATAGTAAACTATGATTTTCATAGGCTAGCTGCCTGTTTTTAAAAAGCTACCATGTTGTGAAACAAATAGACAAGTGGAAACCTTTAAGCACGGCGTTAAACGTGACTACGTTATTAAACTGAAGCAAATTCCATGGTATAATATTTAGTTTAAACAAATACTAGAATATACAATACTTGACACCATATAGGATTTTTTTAAATAGCTGCACAAAGTGAATGTCGGTTTACAGGCATGGGAATTCATTGTTGGTAATCTTCATAAACTGGGGCGTGTGAATGCATACATCTTAGCAATAAAAAGCCTATTTAATCTACTAAACAAAACAGTGGCCAAATATTGGCAACATTAGCACCATATAAAATTACTCTAGATTCCTTTTTCTTTAACTTTTTATTGGTTACAACTTGCTAAAACTTTACGAAATTTAAAACTCGGCTATTTGAACAACAGTCACTCTTCACTTATCCTTCGTCATGGTTAATAAATCAGTTATTAGGGTTGCGCACGGTATTGCTGCAATCAGCTTTTGCGTCTCCCCAGAACTATTTACCTGCACCCAGGAGCTTGTCGACTCTTTCGACGTTGGCAACGTGCAAGACATTACGACTATTGAGTTATTTGCCCGTCTTTTGATGCATTGTGCTGCGAGTAACACCGATTCAGCACTGTCTGTCTTTGATGCCATGTGCTGCAAGTTTGGCATTCCGGCTATCAACATCCACGTTGTTGTCCAGCAGCAAGACTTGATTGAGGAAGCGACACGCTTGGTGCTAAAGGCGTACTACCTGCTTTGGAACACTGCTGCTGCTGGCCACTGCTACTTTGACGGCAAAGATAAGCAGCTGCCAGCGCTTTTCTCTGATGACTCGGTGCAGCTGATGGCTGTATTCGGCGGCCAGCCCGCTTCTATAAGCTACCTAGACGAGGCACGCTGGCTGTTGGACGTGTATGGCCCGCTGTTGACTGATTTTGTAATCTGCATGAGCAATTTCCTTGAGCAAGAGTCGCAGGATGCTCGTTTAGTCCAAGTGTATGGCAGAGGCTTTAGCGCGTATAAATGGTTCACGCAGCTCGGCACAGAGCCCAGCGCCGAATACCTGACTCTGGTTTCTGTGAGCATTCCGCTCACTGGTCTCATTCAGTTGATGCAGCTAATGGTTCTATACAAGACACTGGGCCTGTCCCCTGGCGAGCTGTCGCAGATGTTTGCAGGTGAGTGTTTGGCATTTGTGGACCAAGATGTGCTGTGCAAGGATATCAAAACGGAGAAAGCTGCTAATTGTTTGCTCTTGTAGTCGCCACCGGTAACAGCCAGGGCATGGTGCTTGCCACTGCATTGTCTATGTTGACAGATGAGCAGTCGTTCTATACCATTGGCCTCAAAGCTCTGGGGATTCTGATGCTGGTAGGCGCCATTCCATGCATCAACCACGCGCAGTACAATTTAGATAGCGTGAGCAGCGGATCAGCGGAACCCCGTCCTATGGTATCGGTTCGCGAAATTTCCAAGAGTACGCTGGAATCGCTGCTTGTCGAGTTTAACGCTCTCCAGCCTTCAAGCGACAAGCACGGCTATTTGTCGGTTTCGAATGCTTATAACCAGTTTATTGTATCTGGACCTGTTGATTCAATGGTTGACTTTGTTGAGTTTCTGGACTCCCGCTCTGCCTCGCCCGACGCGGACCAATCCAAAATACCACCCAGCCAGCGTCTTCTGGCTATTTCAGTTGCGTTTATTGACATCATAGCGCCCTATCACTGTATTTGCGTTGAGGATATGGTTGACACGGCCTGTGATATTGCCCGCGATAAGCAGTGGGTGCTGGATACAAGCTCCATGCAGATGCCAGTGCGCTGTTGTGAAGATGGCCATAGTGTTTGCGAGGAAACTGACTTGATCAGGTACTTGTTTCAGATTACTTGCGTTCTTCCAGTAAACTGGCCGCAAGCACTGGCAGCACCAGGGGTAACGCATATTGTTGATGTTGGACCCGGGAGTTACGGCAGATTTGGCCAGTTGGTATTCAAGAACGTTGGTGGCCGCGGTATCTCGGTTATCAGTGTCAGCAGACTGTCGGCATGGCCAATGCACAGCATAATTGGCACTAAAGCCGATATCTACAAGACTTTACTAGCCGATCTGGCAACAGCACCAAACTGGCAAGCGGAATGGGGTCCTCGATTAGCACGCATCGGAGACAGCGGACCAATTCACATTGACACGCACATGCATCGTGCTCTCGGAATGCCAACTGTAATGGTAGCTGGCATAATGTTAACCACACCCAACGAGCAGTATGTTGCTGCTATTAGCAATGCCGGATACCACGTTGAGATAGCATGTGGCGGAATGAACACCGAGGACGATATGGTCACTAAGCTGTACGCTCTGGCCGACTTGCTTGAGCTGGGGCGTGGTATTACGCTAAACTGCATCTTCGGCAACCCAAAGCTGTGGGACTTTCAGTTTCAAGTGCTGCTTCGTCTGCGCCGCGAGGGACTGCCAATTGTTGGTCTGAGTATTAGCGGAGATGTTCCGTCATTTAGCAAAGCACTGGATATTATCAATGTGCTGCGTGACGCTGGTATTCGCCATGTATCGTTCAAGTCAGGCATAGTTAGGGCAATTCGTCAAGTCATCAATATTGCACAGGCCAGTAACAACTTTCCCATTGTGCTACAATGGACTGGCGGCCGAGGCGGCAGCTATTCATTTGAAGATTTTTACCAGCCGATTCTCGAGACGTATGCAGCCATTCGTGCCTGTGAGAATATTGTGCTAATAGCCGGGTCAGAATTCAGTGACGCTGAGGGCTCATTATCGTTCATGACTGGCGACTGGAGTGTGTCGTTTGGTAGCGCGCCCATGCCGTTTGATGGCATTATGCTAGAGTCGCGAGGCATAATGGCTCAAGAGGCAGCCACGGCACTGACAGCCAAGAAACTGAACAATGTTGCCTCAGAGGTTTCAGGGACAGAATGGAAACAAATGTATGACAGCGCATCTAATAGTGCAGTTTCATTTACCGCCGAGAACGGTGAGCAGGACCGTACGCTTATGACCCGTTATACTGCGTTTGTTCGCGATATGTATCAAGATATCCTGAGTCAGCCGCGTAACCAACAGCCAGAGCTACTATTGGCACACAAGGACAGAATTATATCGCGACTCAATAACGACTACATGCGTCCGTGGTTTGGCCAAAAGATTGACGGAAGTGTGGCCGACCTGGAACAGATGACTTATATCGAGGTTATCAGCCGTGCAGTGGAGCTGATGTACAACAAGAGCCAGAAGTGCTGGATCCACAGGTCGTATTTCAGACTGGTTGTAGATTTCATTAACCGCAGTGAACGGCAGTTATGCACACCCGATCAAAGCGCTCCAATGACGGCTCTTCTTGACAAAGTAGAACCGATATGTTATGTCAATGTGGTATGCGAGATATATCCCGAATTCAAGACGCGATTGCTGACATCCGAGGACATACAGTTTTTTGTTTACCTGTGCAAGCGTCAGGGACAAAAGTCGCCGCCATTTGTTCCAGTGCTGGATGCAGACTTTGGCGATATCCTGCTGAAAGATACAGTCTTTCAGCTTGATAATTTTGAAGCGGTTAATGGCCAAAATTCGCAACAGGAAGGCATTCAGCAGAGCCATGATGCTGTTCCGTACTTGACTAGGGCTGACGAGTCAGTAAAAGACATTCTCGATGGTGTATATCAGGGTCACATAGCCGCGCTGTTGAGGCAGCTGCACAGCGGTGACAAGGCCAGTGTTCCGGTAGTTGATTATATTGGCGCCGAACCTGATGCTGCCAATGCTGCTCTTTCAGGGCTGACAAGCTTGAATGAAACATCGACTGAACGTGAGTTCCGTTTGCCTGACAATACCAAACAGTTGCCTGATATTGACAGCTGGCTTCAGGCATTGGCAGGACCGTACAAGAGCTGGTTGCGTGCGCTGCTGACAACACCAGTTATTGCGCAAAAGGCACGGTTTGTTGACAACTATGTCTGCCGTATGCTACGCGCTCGACCGGGTCGGGTGGTTACAGTCCATTTGGCAGACAACAAGCCATTGTCACTTGATATTGTTAATTCAACTGGAGCGCCTGAGCTGGAGTTACAGTGCAACGATACGGGCCAGATATCGATGACGGTTTACCACAAGACACTCTCATCTGCAATAACCAAGTGTTGCCTCAAGTTTGCGTACTGTCCCTCCAATCCTTCAGCGCCAATACATGGCAGCAAGGACAACGATGACAATGCAGTATGCCAGTTTAACAAGGAAACATGGAAAGCTAACTGCACAATACCGCTGGATCTTGAAGATGTTGTCGATGACCGCGCCGCCCTGAAGAGTGCAGATTTTGTCATTACCGAGGACCACATCTTCCGGTTTAACAGCAATACTGGAAACTTTTTGCGGTGGCACGCTGGTGACAGTGTTGAAGAGCTCTATGCACCCATCGACTACCTGAGCATTCCAGCGATGGAAAATGTTCTGCAGATTATAGCTGGTACTCTGAGCGGTGTCGGTCAATTCAGCGCGGTGAACGTCTTTAGCAAAATGGAATTGATACCGGGTATTCGTCCACTATGCGCTGGCGACAATTTGTCAGTCACTACAGTAATAAGCAAGATCAACAACACGACAGCAGGCAAACGACAGGCTAAGCTGAGTACAATTGAGCGAGACGGACAGCCCATTGGTACTTTCGAAATCGACCTTCTCTTTCGCGGATACTATATCGAGCCGTCAAAGGCTTTTAAGCGCGAGTATGGCAATATGATATCCATTATACTCACATCGGACATTGATATTGCCGTCCTGGAGGCCAAAGAGTGGTTTATATACCGAGAAGATGCACCAATTCAGCTACAGCCCAACACACCAATCGAGTTATGTTTGGATTCCGAATACCGGTACAAGAGCGATGATATTTACTCGAGCATTGTCACCACTGGCACAGTTACAGTTAAAGTACGCAGCGGCAGGCGAGTTCACATTGCTGACGTCGACTTTCAGCATACAGAAGCCAAAAGTAATCCAGTTGTCGACTATCTTAGCAGACATGCGGTTGACGTGGATACGTTTATGTTTGAAGACGGCGGATACTCGTTGGTCGACTCAGCGAATGCACACATAGCACAGGCAATTGTTCCTGATTCAAACTGGGATTACGCCTGTCTCTCGATGGATTGCAACCCAGTTCACACCAATCCATGCATTGGTGACTTTGCCGGTAATTCAGGCACAGTCACGCATGGACTGTGGACCAGCGCGTCAACCCGGTCTATTGTGGAACGAATCGTTGCTTGTGGTCACCCTGAGCGTATCCGTGCGCATAGAGCCGAATTTATTGGCATGGTGTTTCCAACTGACCGGCTTTCAACTGAGCTCAATCATGTCGGCATGAAGAGTGGGTGCATGCTGGTTAAGAGCCGGACGCTAAAGATAGATGGCACGCCAGTGCTTGACTGCGTGACTGAAGTCAATCAGCCGCTGACAGCGTATGTGTTTACTGGACAGGGATCGCAGCAGGTCGGCATGGGTATGGAACTGTATCAGCAATCGCCTGCTGCTCGCGCTGTCTGGGAGCGCGCCAACAACCACATGCTAGCCACCTACGACATCAATTTGCTAGACATTGTGCGGGCCAATCCAGCTGAACACACTGTCAACTTTAGAGGTCGCGCTGGAGAGCGTATTTTGCGCAATTATATGGCCTGTGGCGAGACATCACTAGTGCCAGGTCTGACTGCCGAGTCGTCAAGCGTTACGTTCCAGGCGGCAGGTGGTCTGCTCAATGCGACACAATTTACTCAGGTTGCTCTAGTGACCGCTGCTTTGGCGGCGGTTGCTGATATGCAGACGCGAGAGTTGGTGCAAAAGCATGCAGTATTTGCTGGGCATTCACTGGGCGAGCTATGTGCACTGGCCGCGCTGACTGATGTGTTTACGCTAAACGACATGCTTGACATTGTGTTTTATCGCGGTCTCATTATGCAGTCAGCAGTGCAGCGCAATGAGCATAACACTATAGACTATGGCATGGTCGCGGTAAATCCATCGCGTGTACCTGCGTTTGACGAGCACCAACTGCATTTGGTCGTTGACGCAATAGGAGGGCTGATCCAAGTGGTAAACTACAATGTGCGCAATTACCAGTACGTAGTAGCGGGATCTCTGGCCAACTTGGCAGTTTTGCGGCTAGTCTTGGATAATATGGCAGCTAATGGCTGCTCTAACGAGTTTAGTATCGAGCAGATGGTTGAGCAAGTACAGGTTACTAGCGAAAAACCTATTCGAGGCATAGCAACTATTCCGCTGACTGGCATCAATGTGCCATTCCACTCGCGACTGCTGCTGGAGGGAGTGGCCCTGTTTAGAGATGTGCTGCAGGCAAAGATTGGATTGGTTGAACCAGATGCTTTGGAGCAGCGCTACATTCCGAATCTTACGGGAATGCCATTCGAGGTATCGCAAGAGTACTTTAACCTGGTGTATGACGCAACCAAATCAAGTGCTATAAAGGATGCTCTAAACAACTGGGACAACACATTGCTTGATAGCCCAACTGAGCGGTCGAATTTGGCAATTATACTGTTAATTGAGCTGCTGTCGTTCCAGCTAGCATCACCTGTGCAGTGGATAAAGACACAGGATTATCTGTTTAGCACTGCTGGCGTGCAGCGGATGATAGAAATTGGTCCAAGTCCAGTGTTGTGCGGAATGGCGGCCAAGACGCTTGCAGCAGTATCGAAACCCAAAAGGGCAGAATTGCTTCATATCGAAAGAGATCGCGACGCTGTATACTATGTGCAGCCTGAATCTAAGCCATTGGACAATTCAAACGTCGCGGCAACAGTAACGGCAACACAAAGCACCAAAGCACAACTGGAGGCATCGGCAAAGCCAACTTTAAAGCCAGATTCTTACCCAGCTAACTCTGAGCTGCCACAGCCTCCACTACAGCCGCAGGTCGTTTCCAAGACCAACGCGCCAATTGTCGACCAGCCAACGCCAGTGCTCGATGTCATTTTGGCTATTGTTGCGTTCAAGATGAAGAAACCACTTGGTGACGTTTCGGTACAGCATAGTATCAAACACATGGCTGCGGGCAAGTCAATTCTGCAGAACGAGGTTGTGGGCGACTTGCAAAAGGAATTTGGCAACAAGGTTCCAGACAAGGCTGAGGATATGTCGCTGCAGGAGCTAGCTACATTGATTGGCACATCTAGCGAAGCGCTGGGCAAGTGTACACAGCCGTTAGTTGCACGCATGCTTGGCGGCAAAATGCCTGGAGGGTTTTCGCTGTCGCGAGTACGCAGCATACTGCAGACGTTGTATGGATTGGGTCCGCTGCGACAAGACGCACTGTTGCTGGTGGCTCTGACTATGGAGCCACCGGTACGGCTAGCCAGCGAGGCTGATGCTGGTGCGTGGCTGGACACAGCTGCGCAGGTATATGCTTCCTATGCGGGTATTTCATACTCAAAAGCCTTGAGCCTAGGTGGTGGTTCTGATAAGGAATCGTCCGGACCAGCAATCAGCAGTGCCGAGATGCAAAATATCCGCCAGCAGGAGGTTGAACACATCCAGCGACAGATTGAGGTTCTTGCGCGCTATGCTGGAATGGATTTACGCAATGGCGAGCGCGCGGCAGAACGCGAGCAAGTAATGTCAGCAGAATTACAGGCCAATCTGGACAGTATACAGGCCGAGTTTGGCGATGAGCTGGTTGATGGTGTGCGCTCACAGTTTGATGTTCGTAAAGTCCGCCGATTTGACTCGTATTGGAACTGGGCTCGCCAAGATGTGTATGAACATATACAGCAAGCAATTGCAGAGTGTAGTGTCTATGACTCTGCCGCTAGAAGTACCAGACTCACCAATGATGCACTTGTTCATCGACTGCAAAACTGTGCCGACACCAAAATGCTGGATTTGCTGGCAGGAACAGCATCAATTCTGCGCGCCAGCGACAACAGCTTGCTGCATTCGGCAATTCAACTGGTTGATAGACTCCATTGCGCTTGCCAGCAGGCGCTGAATAAGAGTCCAACCTATCGTGAACTGACAACGCCGGTACGACCACAGACGCACATCTCAGCTACGGGTGATGTGAGCTACACCGAGGCTGGTCGTGAGGATGAGCCGTCTTTTGCAGAATATGTCAAGCACTTGCGATTAGAGCCATCAAGTGGTAGTCCACCGCTGATTCACTTGCGCGAGCAGACAGGCAGCGGACAGTGGATTTACGAGCAGCAGCTTACCAACACATACTTTGGCGGATTGGTAGATTCTGTTCACTGCGGAGTCACTTTTGCTGGCCAGACCGCGCTGGTTACTGGATGTGGTAGCGGATCAATTGGTGCCGAAATTGTGTGCGGACTGTTGATGGGCGGTGCCAAAGTACTAGCAACCACTTCTAGTTACTCGCGCAAATCGACGCAATTATTTGAAGACATGTACCGCAAGCACGGTTCGCGGAGATCAGAGCTTGTTGTGGTTCCGTTCAATCAGGGCTCAGTCCAGGATATCAACAACCTGGTGGGCTATGTATTTGAGCAGCTGGGCTGGAATCTCGACCTTGTGTTTCCATTTGCGGCAGTTTCAGACATTGGCAGCATGGCCACCAACCTCGGATCACGCTCAGAGCTGGCACAGCGCGTCATGTTGACCAACGTACTGCGAATATTGGGCAGCATTAAAACTGCCAAACTGCAGCTTCGGTATTCGGGCAGTCCGTCTCTAGTTGTGCTTCCTCTGTCGCCGAATCACGGCAGCTTTGGTGGCGACGGGCTGTATGGAGAATGCAAGATCGCACTAGAGACAGCGTTTAACCGCTGGGAGTCTGAGGAGTGGGAAGGCTATCTGTCGATTGTTGGTGCGGCAATTGGCTGGACGCGCGGAACAAGTCTAATGTCTGCTACCAACCTAGTCGCGCAGAAAGTTGAGAGTCTTGGCGTGCGCACGTTTTCGGCTCGTGAAATGGCATTCAACATACTTGGTCTGCTGAATCCACAAATAAGTCGTATCGTGCATCGGCATCCGGTCTGGGCTGATTTCACTGGCGGAATAGACTGCTTGCGCGGGCTAGGCAAAATAGTAGCAGGTGAGCGTAGCCGTATTGAGCGTAGAAGCAAGATTATCCGCAAATGCCTCCAGAGCACGGCAAACGACATTTCGGCACTCCAACATCACCACGTTTACGCTATCCAGCTCGATCACTACATGTCGTCGCTGGCCAACCACCAGAGCCATTTCCCTGCCGTCAAAGGCTACAACGACTTGCAGCAATTACACCATTTGCAGGGCATGGTCAACCTGGACAAGGTAGTGGTCGTTACAGGGTATGGCGAAGTCGGTCCACACGGCAACTCTGAGACGCGCTGGGAGATTGAGGCATTTGGCGAGCTATCGATGGAAGGCTGCATTGAGCTGGCATGGATCATGGGTCTGATCAAGCACCACAACGGTCCGTTGACTATAACCAAACAGCACTATATTGGCTGGGTGGACGCTAAAACCAACGAGCCCGTCAAGGACATTGAGGTCAAGCCGCGTTATCACGAGTACATTTTGGCCCACACAGGAATCCGTCTAATGGAGCCGGAGCTTACAGGTGGCTATGACCCGACCAAAAAGTCAGTTTTGCGCGAAGTGCTGATTGAGCACGATATGGAGCCGTTTGAGGCTTCAGCCGATGAAGCGGCAGCGTTTAAGCAAAGCAATGGCAACAAGGTTGATATCTGGGAGTGTACAAACAGCGCGTCATGGTCGGTGCGGTTCTTGAAGGGCGCGCTGGTTCGTGTGCCCATGGCAGTTGCTGCTGATCGCTTGGTAGCCGCTATGCTGCCAACAGGCTGGAATGCCGCATGCTTTGGAATTCCAGACGACGTCATTCGACAGGTTGATCCAGTGACGCTGTACACGCTGGTGGCTACGGTTGAGGCACTGGTCAGATCAGGAATCACCGATCCATACGAGCTATACCAGCATTTCCATATCTCGGAGGTAGGAAGCACCATGGGGTCTGGTGCAGGCGGTGCTAGGGCTGCCGCTGCTGTATATCACGAGCGTTCTATGAACAGTGAGGTTCAATCTGACGCAATCCAGGAATCATTTATTTCGTCAATCCAGGCGTGGGTTAACATGCTTCTCATGTCTGGCTCTGGTCCTGTCAAGCCTCTGGTTGGCGCCTGTGCAACAGCATTATTGTCCATTGACACAGCCGTGGATACCATACAGTCAGGCAAAGCCAAAGTGATGCTGGCCGGCGGCATGGACGATTTCTGCGAAGCAATGTCAACTGAGTTTTCCAATATGGGTGCCACCAGCAACTCTGTCAACGAGTTTGCCAATGGACGCACACCAGCCGAAATGTCTCGTCCGTGCACGTCTACTCGCAGCGGGTTCATGGAAGGACAAGGTGGTGGTGTGGCTGTATTAATGTCAGCAAGCGCAGCAATTGAGTATGGCGCACCCATATATGGCGTTATTGCCATGTCTGGAACCGCGACTGATAAGCAAGGAAGTTCTGTGCCAGCACCTGGTCAGGGTGTGCTAACGTCTGCGCGTGAGGTAAATAGTGGAAGATCACGGGTGCTTGACCTCGCATATCGCCGCCACAAGCTCAAGCGCCAGCTGGACGCGCTTGACGCGTGGAAGCAAGACGAGTTGGGTGAAACATATGCTGACGACTCGGGCATTGAATGCGCTGAGTTTCCCAGTGCCATGTCAAGCTATAGTGACATTGAGCAGGCATACCAACGGCAAAAGCGCGCATTACAGGATACCTGGGGCAACGAGTTTTGGAAACAGAGTGCTCGGATCTCACCGCTACGTGGCAGTCTGGCTGTGTGGGGGCTAACTGCCGATGACATTGGCTTGACATCGTTCCACGGCACGTCAACCCTAGCCAATGACAAAAACGAGTCTGAGGTTCTCAACGCACAGCTCAAGCACTTAGGACGTACGCCAGGCCATGTTGTGCCAGTTGTGTGCCAGAAATGGCTGACTGGGCACAGCAAAGGCGGCGCTGCGTCGTTTATGCTCAACGGCGTGGTGCAGAGTTTGCGCACAGGTTTGGTTCCGGGTAACCGTAACGCTGACAACATTGCCGCCGAGCTCAAGGAATGTGACTACCCGCTGTATCTGTCTCGGACAATCCAGACCACAGGCATCAAAGCAGCACTGCTAAAGTCATTTGGATTTGGCCAGGTGGGCGGCGAATTGCTTGTTCTTCATCCTGACTATATGCTGGCAACCCTAGAGCAGAATCAGCTAGAAGCGTATAACACAAAGTTAAAGCAGCGTAGTACCGCATCACACCGCTACTGGCAAGATGTGCTGGCTGGCAACCACCCGTTTGTGCAGGTCAAGAGCCAGCCACCGTACACACCGGACCAAGAACAGAACGTGTACTTGAATCCGCTAGCACGTGCGCACTTTGATCCAAAGACCAGAAAGTACCAGTTTTAGGTTTAGTTTTATGTGAGCATACTGTTTCTATTCAGATATTAAATAACTAATATACCACTAATACATCTGTATACATAAATTAACGCTAGTACTGGATTCACTATTGATCAGGGCCAGGGTTTATTAGCAACCTCCAAAGAGAAATACTGCAACTTGTAGATGTTGCTGCGTGACAACTTCTGTCATGTTTCCATGTCATCTTGAATAATTTTCAGTGGTGGGAGTTTCAACTATTAATCCCTTGTTTATGAAAATAAATAAGTTAATGAATATATCACATGTACTTGGCAGAGATGTTAAATATCACTATGGCGGGTGATCTTGTGTTGGTTCCAAAGGTCCTCATATCAGAATAATACTCAAAATACACCCCTCTTCTAGACTCATGTTGTACCCATCGTCTTGTCTTGTGCGTTCCCAACTCTTCACGGCTCGACAGCTCACTAAAGCGTCTCAGAAAAACCGCATGCCTGTGGTGATGCTGAACCGTCACGGAGTCGCTGAGCCACTGAGCTGATCAGCTGACAAGAAACCAAGTAATTATGACAGGCTCTGATAGATGCGAGGCGACTAGTCTTCTGGTTAAGTTTTAGTTTTCGGTATCCATTCGTAGTTGATACATTATTGCTACTACTTCCCAATAGTGACGAGATCCAGTACCGGATCTCTACATGCCTATGCATGATGGCCCATACTGCTTGACAAGCACATTTTACGAATAACAATTACGAAATTCAGAAATTAAATTAACATTCTTTGTAATACTTGATTATATGTTTGTAGTATGAGCAACAGCGACCAACCCATTGGAGCTAAACGCCGCATATCGCAAAACGATACAAGCAGACACACATTGGATACCAAGCACGCACGACTAGAACCAGAGATGCGGCCACCGATCGCGCGGCTGGGCATTCACCCATTATCAAAGTACCGACAAGCATGTCCGCAGTTCAAAGAACCACGGGAAATAATCTCATTCAGCTACGATGAGACACGGCAAATGCGAATGGACAACCACCAGCTTAGATACTTTTACCCGCCGCGCATAGACCCCATGCCGTCACTGTTTGCCGGATTCGAGCAGCAAATATGCCGTGACAGCACAAAAAATGAGCACATCGATGGACTGCTCAACGCATTGGCGTTTGCGCGCACAAAGAACGAGGCGGTTGAGCAGTTAAATGATACACAGGCTGATTTTGTCATGTACCGCGGGATGCTGACGCGCATTTTTGTCACACCGTTCAGCTTACGCGACGCGTGGTCGATGAACATTGCTCGAGTCGGAGCAACAATATATGTTGAGGACAACGTGACAGATGAGATGATTGCCGACCGTGCAGGGTCGTCGGAGCAACACCGGCGATTGATGTATAGCGGGTACAAGTTTGAAACATTGTGTATGGTTGACGAGCCGCCCGAAACTTTGTCTCGCGAGCAGCTGGATGAACAGATTGCCAAGCAGGCTCGTGAGGTTGTCAACACGCATAGCGAGTACTGCACGGTATTTTGCACCCAACTCGGGTCACATTCGATAATTTCGGGTGCCGAAGTAGACTGTATCGACCGGGCCAAACCCCACGAGTTTCCTAACCGCAGCTATCGCGAACTAAAAACTTCGCGGTGTTTGGACTCGGAGAAGGCGCGAAATAGTTTTGAGCGGTTCAAGTTGCTAAAGTTCTGGGCGCAGTCATTTATTGCTGGAATTCCCGTAGTAACTGTCGGGTTCCGCGACGATGAGGGAAGGTTGAAGGAAGTGCAGGATATTCGCACCCAAGACATGCCACGTATTGTCAGAGGCAAGCCACGTATGTGGGAGGCTAATGTGTGTATGAACTTTGCAAACCAGGTGCTACAGTTTATTAAAGACAACGTGGCAGATGAGGGCCCTGACACTCAGTATCGGATCGAGTACAGTCCAGAAGCAGCCCAAGTCCAGATATACTCGCTAGGAAAGCGCCCGTCATTTCTGACTGCCGAGTATATAAAGTCTTTATCAAATTAATGGCCTGAATTGTGAAAGTGACAATAGATATTAGCATGTGTCCAAAGATGTCTTGCGGAAGTTCCAGTACCGGCAGTGTATAATATCGGTCTCCGAAGCCAATTGGTCGCAGATGGCGCGGGATTCTTCCACCAGCTGTTTCTTCGTGTCGGGATGATCGGCAGCTTGTTGCTCGTAGATGTCGAGCAGAGCCGACCAGTAGAACGGAGTCAGCGTCATAGCCGCCTGGTACGCGTTGTCCGCAGCCAGCTGCTTTATACGAGGCAACAAGTCAGTGTACAGCATGCTTGGCGCATGTCGCAGCAAAAGACCAGTAACATACGACCATGGGCTGTCGTTATTTGGTGCCAGTTTGATGTGCTCCACAACATACTCGATCTCGCTCTTTGCCATATCGGCTTCGAGATGCACGGCACTTGGGTCGCGGTTAGCCAGTATGGCAAAGTAGCGCTGGTTCCATGCAGAATTGTTGCGTACGTCTTGGTTAATCATGGTATCAACAAACACCAGCTCTTGTGTCCACAGCGCGTATGTGGAAATTAGCCATTGACGGTACGACCACGCATGGAAGTTTTTCGAGTCCTCGTCGATTGCCGCACCCAGGAACTGCAGCTCGCGGCGCAAGACTGGGTTTGTTACACGCTGGTCCTCGGACACACTTTGGGCATTGCTAGGCGCCCACAGACGAGTTACGAGGGACTCGCGGTGGTGCCATAGCTGGTAGTTTTTTGGGAACTTGCTGGAGATTTCGCTAACCCAGTCGAGCTCTTTGGCAATGTCAGATTCTAGCTCCTCGACCAGCCGCTTGCGATACACCCATACTGTATAGTGCCCTGGGTTCTCCTCAATCACTCGTGCGGTCAGTGCCAATGCACGCTCTGACACTTCGCCCACAGCCATCACTGCACGCAAGTATCCCATTAGCTCACGGTACTCGTCTGTGTACGCGATCGGACACATCGAGCCTTCGCCTTCGTCCTGCTCAATCGGCGTTATATCTTGCCATTCGGCCTGTTGTGCCAATGACACGGCCTCTTCGGCTTGCTCGCTATCCTCGATACGCATTTTGCTTTGAATTATAAAAAAGTGTGAAATTAAAGCGAAATCTAAATAAAATACAAAAGAAAAGAAAAGAAAAAGAAAGGCATGATTTAGATTATAGCCCAGTTGTCGTCTTCGTAATCAACGCTGTCAACGGCATCGTCGCAGAGATGCAAGCGCCGTAGCTCGTCGTGGACTCGACTGCGCAGCTCCGAGTCGGCATCTGGGTGAGCCGGATCAGTGTACATGCGCATAACCTCCTGCACAACAGTGTATATGTCCAAGGCGAACGGCAACCGCATACGGGCAGTGTTTTCAGGCTCAGCTTGAGCCAGCACAGCCAACCGCATGTTCTCCACAGCATCAGCGACTTGCTCAACTGGCACACGCACGCCTTGGCGATGACACATAAACGCAATGTTATAGAACAACATGCCCAGACCCACCACAAAGCTCGCCCGGTCGTCGTCGATGCTCAACGCAGCTTCGCGCACGTCGACTTGCCGCCAGCTTGGCCGAATAAACAGTCGGCTTCCGCGCTTCACCACTGCAAATGGCGTTTGTAGGTGCAAGTAGTGCGCCAGAACACTGAATACGTGCACGCTATGGCTCACGCATGCGTTAATGTAGTCTGCTGGAAACTTGCGCCAATCGTCGATGCCAGGCCATGGCAGCCCAAACAGTCGTGCGCGCTCGTCCACGCCGGCAAACACGTCAGTTTCTACTGTGCGCAGCCCAACCACTGTGCACAGCGCTGACGCCAGCACCAACCGGTCTGCCCGCAGCGCCGTCGCCGTCGTTTCCACCCGCTCCAATGCGCCCTGTGTCGCTTGGCTTTGCTCTTGAGCCTCCTGCTTTGTGCTCAGCCCTGTATTGTTCTCCAGCTGCTGCGCGCTGTTCCGCTTGTTCAACTCGCTTAGCTCACGGTACCACTTCCGTGTTGCCGCAATCTGCTGTTCGCGCTCGTGTATCCGCGCCTTTAGCTCTGCCACCCGTGCTCGCCGCGCCTGCAACCGCCGTGTCTGGTACTCGTAAAGCTGTTGCACTCTGTCTGCAGTCCACCCGCTCTGTGCGACGTGCGCTGTTCTCTCCTGCACCACATTGCTGAGCCACTCATGCTGGCACATTCGGTCCTGTACACAAGCTCCGCAGTACCCTCGGCCCGTGCCGCCCTTGCACACCCCGCATTTCATTGTTTCCGATATATATAAAAGCTTGAATTTAACGGAGCAAAAAGCTGAAATCCGAAATAAGGAGCAAAAAACAGAAGAAATAAAAGATGGTGCCACTTCACGTGATCAAAGCTGTATTAATTCATTTGATTCCAAGCTTTCTCTTCAGCTTGCGGATGTCGTCGTCCAGGGCTGCCACTTTGCTGACAATTGCCAAAAACGAGTCGTTTTGGTGCTGAATAACGTCTGAAACAGCCTTTGGCGACGGCCGGAACTTGTCCGACTCGTGTGAGCGCTTATGCCCGTCGTCCATGCTCTGCGCACGCGTGACAGCGCTCGACACATGACGCTCGAGCTGGTCCAGACGCTCAGCCAGTAGCTGAGCCGACGACTCAACACGCTCCAGCCACGCCCAGTAGTACTCGCTGGCCACATCCTGGTGCATACTCGCAAACTGAATCCGCCGCACGGCCTCGTATGGGTCCGCAACAACAGATTTGTCGCCCTGCGATTCCCGCGCGTCTGCCTGGTTAAACAGCAGAGATGCTGCTGTCGCCTCTCCGTTGTCGTGCTGTAGCGCCAACAGCGTCTTTTGACGATTGGCCACTTGCAGCGGTGTCAGTCCGCTCTGAGCCCACGACCCGTCATCGGTCGCATGCGCAACCAGCGACGCCGCCTTCTCGGCGTGTTTAACCGCAAACTGCGCCTGCGTCTTCGCATCTTCCACCCGCGTCTGGTCGCCTGCCAGCGTCATCTTTACTACCTCGAGCTCCTGCCCCAGGCGCTGCACCGTCCGCGACACTTCCTTGACCTCCTTTTCCGTCTCTTCCGCAATTATGCTGTTTCCAATTTGTATCTGCACCTGCTTTTGCTTCTCTACCGCTGTAAGCACGTTCTGGATGTCTGCCGGAAGATCTGCAAACTTGGTTTTGCGCGTGAGGGCCGGTTGTGCGCCAGATGTTGTGGCAGGTACCCCTGCAGTCGGAGCTGTTGTCGCTGTGGTCGTGCTGCTGCCAAACAGGCTGGTAGTTGGTGCTGCTGTCGAGGTAGGTGCGCTGCCAAAAAGCGAAGTGCTCGGCGCTGCTGCTGACGTTGATGATCCGCCAAATAGCCCAGAGCTCGGTGCTGCCGTCGATGTTGTAGTGCTTCCAAACAAACTAGTGGTTGGTGCTGCCGACGTAGCTGCTCCGCCAAACAAGCCAGTAGTCGGTGCCGCTGCCGACGTGGTTGCTCCACCAAACAAACTAGTAGTCGGTGCTGTCGACGTGGTTGCTCCGCCAAACATTCCAGTGCTAGGCGCTGCTGCCGACGATGTAGCTCCAAACAGTCCAGTACTAGGCGCTGCAGTTGACGTAGCTGTTCCACCAAACAAGCCACCAGCAGGTGCCGCTGTTGATGTAGCTGTTCCGCCAAACAAGCCAGTCGTCGGCGCTGCAGTTGACGTATTTGTGCTGCCAAAGAGCCCAGTGCTGGGTGCGGCAGCCGATGTCGCAGTGCTGCCAAAGAGACCCGTGCTAGTCGTCGCCGCTGGTTTCGCCGTGTTACCAAAGAGACTTGTGCTGGGTGCTGCAGCCGATGTCGCAGTGCTACCAAATCCACCTGCATTGGTGCTGCCAAACCCGCCAGTGCTTGTTCCGCCGAACCCGCCCGTGCTCGACCCGCCAAATGCAGTCGTACCCGAACTGCTCGAATTAAACCCAAACATCGCGTAAAACCAAAATCTACTAAACGTGAAAAGCGCAAATGCAGTGTCCAACTCTGTAAATTCAATAAACAAAAAATGGTGGCTCGGTTCGGCTCGCGACTCTTCAAATGACTATTGAAAGTGTATGTAATTAATCGCCGCACGCCAAGTGTAATTTGTAATTGTAAATCTTTTACACTGCTCATTGTAGCTTTAGGTATTAGTTAAAATGTATAGTTAAACTTTATAAAATATGTTTTTTTTGGCCTCAGCATATTTTAATGAGCTTGAACCTTCAGTATACAAGGATTGCTCTTTCTTTACTACAAATATATGACACATGTACAAAGCAAATAACAGCAGCGACCACAAAAACACTAATATTATACAAATTCATACAAACAAGTGAACCATTTCAAGCGTGTATTCAACTAAATAACCAACTACATAATCGTACAGTTCGGGGCCTCAGGCACCTTGACCTCGCCCTTTTCGTCAAGCTCCATATCCGGTGCCAACAACTTGAGCAGCTCATTTGGTGGCTGTCCGCAATCCTGCATTTTCTGCATCAACTCCACAACCCTTGGGTCCTTCACCTCATCACCCTCGCTTGCCGCAAACAGCTCCAAAATCTCCTTAATATACTTGTGTTGCTGGCTAAACCGCTTGTACTCATCAGCCGACAACGAGGTTTTGTTTGTGTCCAAGTACTTTGGATACGCAGCATCCAAGTCTTTCAGTGGCTGCTCCAACACGTCCTTTGACATTAGCTGCCCGATCACATCGTCTACCAACGAGTCGAGTTGCGGGTCATCTCCTGTTTGGTCCAACTGCCGCATGAGTTCTTCCATCATGCCCAGCTCGCCCGTATCGCCGGCGGCATCTGCGTGGTCTGCGCTCTCCTTGAGTTTATCCATGGTTGCTTTGATCTTGTCTTGGAACGATGGCGGATTGGCTGAATCGGGCTGCGGCTTGGGCGCTTCTTGTGCAGCAACTGGGGCTGGGCTGTCAGTGTTTGGCTGCGTGCCCATTTGGCTAAGTAGCTGATCCAGCATGGTGCGCATTTCGCGCTCGCCTGCGTCGCTTCCGCTTCCTGAGTTTTTGAACATGTCTTCCATTCCTTGGGTTAGCTGCCGCACAAACTCGTCTTCAAATCCAGAGGGCTCATCGCTGGCTGGCTTTTGCGCAGTCTGCGCTGGCTCGGTCTTTGGCTCAACCTTTGGCTCAACCTTAGCCTCTGTCTTGGGCTTTGGCGAAGGCGCTGTAAACTCCTCAAGAGCACTGTCTAGCAGCTCGTCAAGCTCTGCGTCGTTGGGCGGAATGTGTGCCATATTTTTTGTTTTCTAATATTAATAATTCACAAAATTGACACAAAAATAGAAGAGATAGAGGCATGTGATACGGCTCCGTTAATTTACCTGCCAATCGACTCGACACAGCCAATGAACCGGCTCGATGTTTTCAGCGATTTGCTCCCAAAAACTTTTTCCCCTCAATAGCTTTCAATTTACTTTTTTTCTTATAATGGCGGACGTCAAAGTAGTGGTTCCAGGCGACGTAATCGACACACATACCGAGGAGGAAGAATCGGTGTTGCGGCTTGGTCCAGGACTGATCCAGCAAGCAGGCAAGGTTAACGCAATTGCTGCGGGAGTTTTGCACGCCAGTTCGGACACAAACCACTTTTGGGTGGTTGGCAACCGGCGGCGGTACGTGCCCGCAGAAGGCGAGCCTGTTGTAGGCGTGGTTCTGGGTCGGCACGGCGAAGGATACCGCGTGGACATTGGATCAGCTCACGATGCACTGCTCCCGTTGCTGGCGTTTGAGGGCGCGACTCGCCGCAACAAGCCCAACTTGGCGGTCGGCGCCACGGTGTACGCACGTGTGAGCGTGGCAAACGAGATGATGGACCCTGAGCTCGAGTGCTTTAACTCGCATACAGGAAAGTCCGAAGGATACGGCGAGCTCACACAAGGCTTTACGTTCAAGTGTTCGCTGGGAATGGCCCGGCGGCTGCTCAATGCAAAAGCGCCTGTGCTGAATGCGTTGGGAGATCAAGTGCCTTTTGAAGCAGCGGTTGGTGTAAACGGGCGGGTGTGGATCAACGCAGGTGCGCCGGAGAAGACCATATTGGTTGTTAATGCGATCAAAAACTCAGAGTATCTTGATGGCAAGCAGAGCAAGCAAATGGTCAAGGAGCTGCTTGGAAGGCAATAGAGGCGTAGTGTTTTTTGGTGTACATTAACAGACTGCAGTTTTTAATGAATGTGGCATTAATTAACCGCAGTTACTGTCATTTTCAATGTGTCATATGATTGCGTGTTCATGAATGATTGCAAATTTAAGCAAAAGGCTCAGCAGCCAGCATTAATAATGGCCAAGCCTTATTGGCACAGACCAAAACACACGTGTTCCACAGCAAACAGAAAGGGATGTTTGTCATTTTCTGGCTTTCTGGGCACCGCCTTTCACCACTCTTTTATTTTTTATTTGTACTGTTGACATTCTATACTATTACACTTAAGGCTAGGTTGATATTTCCAGGCAGGAGGATACTGCATGTCGCTACTTTACGAAAAGGATATGGCGCAGGCAGAGGTTCCGTACGCGGCGGTACCGCGGGGCAGCACTGATGGACGGGTGCATTTCAGCGATGAGCTGCACGAGTCTGACGCTGACATTGAAGACAACGGGTTGTTTGAGCACAGAGAGACGATGGAAGTAGCCGACAACGACACGCTGTACTACGGCATGAGCCTGGGCACTCGTCGCCGTATGCGCAAGGTACAGTACTTGGAAATATACTGAGCGTCCCTTGTTTGGAAATTGCCTAAAGTGGCAACTTTGTTTGTTTGTAGGGGCGTGTGTTTTGGGCGACAGTTGTGTGTTTGGTGGTGGTGTCTGTGGTGGGAATATTCTGGCTGTACTTTGACGGCATCAACTGGATGCAGCGGTCCAAGAAGCGCAACGTGATACTTATGGTGAGCGACGGGTTCGGGCCGGCGTCGGAGACCATGGCACGTAACTTTGTGCAGCAGGTGCAGGGGCTGCCGGTCGGTTACCAGAGCCCGTTGGACGAGATACTCGTCGGGTCGTCGCGCACCCGGTCCAGCGACTCGCTTGTTACTGACTCGGCAGCAGGCGCAACTGCGTTTTCGTGCCGCATGAAATCATATAACGGAGCTATTGGCGTGGATCCGGAGCGCGCTCCGTGTGGCACCGTGTTGGAGGCAGCAAAGCTGCAGCGCAACATGGCTACGGGACTTGTGGTGACCAGCCGCATTACGCATGCGACGCCCGGCGCGTTCTCGGCTCATACAACGCACCGTGATATGGAGGATTTGATCGCCGAGTATCAAATCGGCAACTACTCGCTAGGACCGATGGTCGACCTGATGTTTGGCGGTGGCCGTTGCCACTTTGAGCCCGGTCCACATGTGAACAGCTGCCGCACAGATGCGCGCGATTTGCTCTCTGAGGCGCGTACCCGTGGGTTCCGCACCCTAGAGTCACGTTCCGACTTTGACGCGCTGGACGCGCACAGTGCGCAGAGTCTGCCGCTGCTGGGCACTTTTGCACCGTCGCATATGGACTACGAGATTGACCGCGATCCCGCGCAGCAGCCGTCACTGGCTGAAATGACCAACAAGGCGCTGGGAATTCTCAGTGCTGCGACAAAGAACACGAATGCAGGGTTTTTCCTGATGATCGAGGGCTCGCGCATCGACATGGCAGCACACACAAATGACCCTGCCGCACATGTGCGTGAGATCATCGCGTACTGGGACGCCATTAGTGCGGTGCGTGCATATGTCGACGCGCATCCCGACACTGTGCTGATCAGCGTATCAGATCATGAGACGGGCGGTTTCTCGGTGGCCAAGCAGCTGGGAACCGAGTACCCAGAGTACCTGTGGGACCCGTTTGCCCTGGAGCCCGTCAAGCACTCGATCGAGTTCATTTCGTCCAAGCTGCTTGGCCAGGCGGCCGACAGCGCGAAGCAGTACGAGTTTGTGCGCGATACTGTGTTTCCAAAGTGGATGGGCATTAAAGATGCGACGCATGCGGAGATTCTGGCGGTTGCGCAAGAGACAGATTCTGTGCAGCTGCGGCAGTTGCTGAGCACGGCCATTTCGGATCGTGCACAGCTTGGCTGGGCCACACATGGGCATAGCGCTGTTGACGTCAATCTTTATGCGTATGGAAAGGACGCGCATCTGTTGCGTGGCAACCATGAGAACACAGATATCGGCGACTTTATCGTGCAAGCGCTGGGTCTAAATCTCGAGCAGGTCACCAGTCTTATCAAGAACGACAAGGTTGTTCAGGACACGCCAGCGGTCAAACAAACGTGGATGGGCCGTCGGGACTTGGATGCTCCCGAGCACCATCCGCACATGCACTGACCTTTTATATTTTCTACATTTACAATACATGTTAAACTACCGGACCGTATATAATGTTACTAGTGTTGAAGTACAAAGCTCAAGAGAAAATAGAAAAAGGTTTTAGGTTGGTCAGCGAGGCTGTGCGTGTGTGCTCGAGTTCTCAGACACATTGTGCATTTGTGAGCCCATTTGCGAGACCATTTGGCCAAGCATCGACGTCACAGACTTTAACGACTCGATCTGCGTATCAAGCTGCATGCGCTGCACGTCCAGCCGCTTGCTTTCCAGCTCGGTCTCCCGCCTCTGGTTCTCGAGCCGCTGCTCCTCAAGCTTGACCCGTTTGGTCTCCAGCTCCTGGTCGTGCACAAACATCAGTTTGCGGAACTCGAGTTCCTCCCGCCGCAAGTTAAACTGCAGCCAATCGAGCTCTTCCCGCGTGCCTTGTGTTGTGTCGGGCAAGGTTGTATTGGGCAGGGCAAGATGTCGTGGGTGAGCGGACATAGATGGCTGGGCGCTGGCAGAAGCAGGAGAGTGCATGGGCATATGCGACATGGGCAAAGTGGCGGTAGTAGGCCGGCCTGTCGCATCAAGCATGTACCGGGCTCCGTTCTCGTACATGCGTTGGTGCAGCTGCTGCTGCTGTTGCTGCTGTGTGATCTGTTGGAGGAGCAGAGGTGACCGTTGCCGGTGCTGCTGCTGGAGCGGCGTCAGCTGTCGCCCCGGACTGCGCCGGTTCTGTAAGATCGACGGCAACGTGCGGCTGCGCTTGTTGTTGCTCATCATCACTGGCCCGTCGGCCTCGGTATCGGCACTAACTTCGGTGCCTCGTTTGGGCGCTATCTTGCGGGCCTGTTTGTACGACACCGGCAGTGACTCGGCCATTGCTATACGAGGCGGCGATGTGCTGCGTGGCACACTTACTTGAACGCCTGCGTTGCTGCCTGCAGTGGCCGGTATTCCTGTGTTGACTAATGTGCCTGCAGTGATCGGAATGCCTGCAGGCAACAGCGTTGCGGACTGGTGCAGCCCATGGTCTACAGGCGCAGCACTCGTCGACCCAGCTACGCCGTCGCTCGTTGGCAACACGGCTCCCCACACTTTCTTCCCGCCATGCGGGTCACGGTGCAGCACCGACCGTGCCTGCGCCTGCGCCGGATTAAACACCGCCTCGAGCTTATAAAAGTTGTTGCACAACGCCTCGGCCACTTCCTCGGGGCGTTTGCCCGAGTTTTTCGCCGCATAGTCCGGGTGCTGCATGTCGAACGCAGTCTTTTGGTACCGTTTCTCAAGAGTCCGGATCTTGCCCTCGATCGCTCGACTGGTTTTGTTGGGTAGAATCTCCTGGATGATTCGTTCGTGGCACTCTTTTTTGCGCCGCGGGATGTTGAACAGTTTGCAATTTTCTGGTTTGTACAGCCAGTCCACGAGAGCTGTTTCTTCCCACGGCATCCACAGCAAGTATGAGTTTTTAGACGCACCTTCAGAGCCTGCGTCTTTGTCGTGGTTGCGCCGTGGGCTCGTGTGCTGGTCCGTGTGGGTCTGTCTGATCGAAGGCGGCGTCCCGTCGGCTGCGCTGCTGCGCCGTGTGATGTGCGCTGACCCTGTGTTGCTGCGGAATGGCGGCGAATATGGCGGTGTCTGCGAGTGCGTCATGCTGCTGCTGTTGCTGTATGTGCGTGCATGGATCATTGCATCGCCATTGTTTTCTGTGTCAGGAGCAGACCCCGAGTGCTGTGCCCTGTTTTCTGTTGCGCTGGGCGAGTCGCCAGACCGTGCGCCGTGTCCTGTCGATGTTACCGACGCTGATCGGTCGCGCGAACTGGCGTTGCCCAAATTGCGTGTCTGATGGCTGTCTCCAGAAGACGCGCCAATGGCAGACCCTTGCTCGTCGGGCCGAGTACTGGCATCGGGCGAAAGCAACATGCTGGATATCGTATTTTAAAACTGCTCTTTGCAGATATACTCTATATGTGGGGCAGTAGGGGATATCACAACTATCCCAAGTTTTCTTTTGGGAGAGCTGTCGAATAGAGCAGTGCGCCTGAGAAACCCCGGACTTTAGCTCGGAAAAATAAAGCGGCAGTCAGAGACGGAGAAAAATCCTAGTGCACTGGCGACTATGAGAAATAGAAGGGGATGGCAAATTATCTGCTGTAAGCTAGCGGACTTGAAGGCAGATATTCCTCTTTTATAAATTTACGGCGCAAACGGGGGCAATTCAACTGGCAATCCCGTCTCGGCTGTGAACATACGCTTGCTAGCGCACTTTGGAGTCTCCAAACGGGAAAAGGAAAGAAAGCACCCACTCAAAGCTAGGAAACGCGGCCGTAGAAAGCTTATGGCCAAAGCGTAAAAATGACGTACGAAGACTGGCACGCCCAAAGTCGGTTAATATGTTAGCTTGAAAGTACCAAAGTGCAAGTGTAGCTGAATTGGGAAGCAAGACAGGAAAGAGGAGGAAATAAAAGGTGTGGAAAAAAGATGTGGGCGCTGAAAAGAGGACAATGCGGAAGAGGGCTCAAAAGGCATGATTTTCCTCATCACCTTTGCCCCCCGTCCTTTGGGGCCTGGTGTACCGTAACGTGTGGTGTTGCATGGCACTGGATCGCACAATAGCGCTGCTTGTTATCCACCTATTTACGAGTCTACGCTCACTCTTCAGCACTACAAGTCGGCGCTTGCACGTTTGCTTTGCTTTTGCTCGACTGGCAAGTCTTTACCATGTCCGCAGCACGCCAAGAAATCAGCCGGCAAAAAATCCCCAGCAAGACATTCCCTTTTTTCCAAGTGCTCTGCAACAAATCGCATCGATCTTCCCAGCTATTAATACCGACAACGCCCGATATCGGCTATCATATTGGGCATTTATGTGACATGTGCAAAGTGCGCTTGACTGGAGCGAGACTGGTTTGTTGCCTGTACAAAGACGATGCCACGCGTCACTGTGACGTAGTGCTGACGTTAGTACGCCGACACTATATACTGTGGGCTTTGTTCATACATCGCTCTTCCAGGCTATTCCAATATCTGCGTAATTTAAAGTGCAGCCGTGGACTTTTTCTGCACGAATTTATGAAAATTATTTTTAGTCCACAAGACACGCGGAGGAGACCCCAAAGTGTCGGCTGACAAATTACATGCTTTGCCTTTTCCGATGATGCATAAAACAAAGAGTCAGGGCGTCAAACAGCAAGCAGTGCTCGGAGCGTTCTTTGCCCGCTAGTTAGTGCTCGCGTATCGTATATCCCCATTTAGCAGTTTACGTGAAATAATTAGTGGCAAACGCTGTACATATATTGCAAGGCACCGATTATCCACACACTTGCAAGCTGCCTAAATCTTGCGCTTTGACGTTTTGGCAAATTCAGCCGACATACGGCGATTAGATCACAAGAACATCCGAATCTCGCAGCGGATTTTCTGGCCAGTGCAAATCCCTTGGCGTACACGGGTCCAATTCAGTTGAGAAAAAAGCTTTGGCTGCAATGTTTTGAGCAGTTGGCAAAGCATCGGCGGAAAGTGCGGCGCCGCTAATTTTGCATTGCATGCCACCTGCATACACTGTTGGTTCTTCGCAAAGGCATGATTGTCAGTGAGGCTGCGGAGCTAAACGCCAGTACGAAGAGCGCATTTTAAAAAAATAAAGCTTTCTGGTCGTTCGAGCCGCCAAAGGAAATAAACAAACATTTTTGTTTGTAGTTTTGGCATATGTGGAAAAGTAGCATTTAATGTATGCAGTATTGCTATTGGCTGGTGAGTGCGTCTTTCTCGATTACCCAACAATTTGCCTGGCGAAATCTTTAGATTTGCATTTCTGCCGAAAACATTATTTTTTGGGTGTGGCACCAGCACTTTTTGTTTTGCAAAGAACGTTCATTACAAAGGACACTGGCCACAACAGCATGGTTGCAAAGAGGAGCTGGCGATCATGTTCGCCACTGTAACGGCCGTGTTGTATGCGCGGAATGCATGCTTGCACCCAAGCAAGAACTGCCATGTTGCAAAATCGGTGATTTGTTGGGACCAATCCGGGCGCAGGCCGACCAACGCCAAGCAGTTTCGGAGACTAGTCAGTGATCAGCAACGCATCAATTTTTCTGGCTGGGCTGCTTTGTGCATGAGTGTTCTTTGAAACAAGCGCAGCCCGAGTGCAGCCCAAGTGCAGTCGACTGCTACACTGGATGGGGTTGCTGCAACCAGAGCTGCGGCTCGCGCAGGTTGCGCAGTCGCGAAACGAGCAGTATGCAGTCCAGAAACAAGCAGACAGACACATACGCGCATTAAGCCTCCTCCATGCACGCAGACCCAACTGCCTGACGTGCAGCGGGGACGACAACGCAAACGCCGCCTTTTGATCCGCGCCCCGTTTCCCAGCGTTGTCCTCGTGGGCCGTAACGAAAGATATGAATGACCGACCGCTGGCTGGGCAACTGCACTATTCCCACGACGTAGCCAGAAAAATGTTTGCTCTGTGACATCTCCGGCCCATGTGTTTTCAACGGAGGCAGCGCTGCGGGATGCACGCATAAATATATGTCTGCTTGCGTGCTGCGCGCGTGCACTAATAGCACCGCTTTTACAAGCTTGTATTGCACTGTGCGCCGGTGGGGTAAATTACTGCAGAGCGCAGATGGATTGCAGCAGACAGGCTGCATAGCGTCACATTCAATCGCAAGGTTTCGATGGCAGGATTCGACCAAAGCTTGGAGAGTGAATAGGGCCGACCTCTTGATCATATTCGCAAAGCCTAATTGGAGATCGCATTTTGGGGAGTGCAGGGGGCGGGTGACAGCCCAGAGAGCAGACCCCGTGCATCATTGTCTTGCTGTTCCTGGATGACAGCAAACGGTGTTGCTTGGCTCTATCCAAAATGTCTGTCTGGCCGGAGCTGGCAGGGTGATGTGTATTGTTTGGCGCACGGGGTTGCCTGCTGCTACACTCTACGACGGCCGTACAGAGTGCCAGCACCATCCATATCTTGTATGCTGAGGAACACGCGGATTTCAGCTCATGCGGCCAAGCAGACAGAAAGAAAGAAATCTGGGCCTTTCCAGCTGGCCAAGGCGGAAATAGCCGTTGCTAGGGAGACGACTCATCCACGCGATCACCTTTCTCGGCACTCTTGTCCGCACAGGCTATCTCGCCTTTCGCAGCTCTCCTGTCCACACGTGGGCCATCACCTTCCTAATTTGCAGACGTCTCCGATTGCGTGCGTTCGCGCGCCTGGCCCGCAGGCGGAGCAAAAGGCGCGGTCGCACCAACATTGCAAATCTCTAGAAAAAAGGGTCGCCGCATTCTCCCCATTGCAACTTGGCCGAGCCTATCGCGTCGCATTCATTGCAGCTGGGCTGTGCTGGTCCATTCGCAGCATCTCTGTGCATTCCCCCTTTCCTGCGAGCGCTGCGGCTGGGCCGCCAACAAGGAAACCAGCAAATGCGAATTGACAATTCGCTACGCCTCTTCAGGACACCGTAGGCAGACATGGCCCAGTCCTCTGACTGGCCAGGCAAGCACCGGCTGGCCATCCCCCTGAGCGACGCGTCTTTTCTTGCCTGCTTCTGCCCGCGTGCCCGGTTGCTGCATTTCTTCCTTTCTTCTTCCTGTTTTTCGTGTCAGCATTACCAAATACGAAGAGTGGGTCCCTCTCCCTTTTTGCCGGTGCATTTATTCTTACATCCTGTCCAGCTCCTACATCTCCACTTTATACCGCCTGACCACGCCTGCATAGCAGTAGCGCAATATCCCTGGTACCGTGCAAAGTGCCTCGCTTGGCCAATAGACAAACGCCGTGCCATTAGTGACAGCCGTCCGCATTACTAGCCCCGAACGCAGTAGCATCTTGCCGAGACTGTCATAGCATTTGTCGCTCCGCAACTGCAGTCGCCTTGTCCTTTGCTCGCTTACGGCCCTGCAGCTTCCCTAAAAAGACGAGCGGCGCGCCGGATACTATCTTGGCCACCTTTCTGCCTGTATCTTTAATTGAACCTTAATTCACGCGCCTTTTGCGGCGTCTGCTGGCCAAAGGCAGAGTCCGTTTTTAACACCTGGGCTCACGCAGCGCTGCGCCGCGTAGCAGAGATCAGTCAGCTGCCGGGGTGCGGATCCACGGCACCCTTTTTTTATTGGACACCGCCAGACTTTGATCTGCTCTGGAACGCGTGTACCCGAATCCTGCAGCTGCATCTGCACCAGCAAGCTTTTATATAAGCATAACAGAGCAGAAGAGTTACCACCGTCTTTTGAATTAGCTCTGGCGAGCCGTGCAGAGGTTTCGATACAGCAGAGCGTGCAGGTCATCGCCAACGACACAAAAAGGTACGTTCTCAACAACATGCAAAACTGCTCACACGCACGTTCCATACATGGCTGTCCAGCACCCACAATGGGTCGACAAATAAAGGCATATCATGCCTTGGCTGCAAATTTGACTGCGCGGGTCAAAGGGGGGCGCTGCGAATTGGGCGGCGGTTGGTGCCCCTGATGGCAGCCCCCCTGGCATGCCCATCCCGTCCCATTTCGACCTACCATCACCCTTTTCAGTCACCTCCCTTTTCAGCCAGACATGTTGCGCAGACTCGCAGCGTCTTTTTCTCCGAGTGTGCGCCTTTTGCCCTACGCCTGCGCTGGACAGAGCAATGTTCCACATTGCTTCTTGCTTCATCACATATTATTTCGTGCGTGAAAAGTCTCCTGTTATTTGCCCGGCTATCAATAATTAGCATCATCTCTTATTTTCATTGAGGCGCTTTCGATTCTTCTCACACCAGAAAATTTCTCTTATATCCGTTTACTTTTCTTCCTGCTTATCTCAGCTATTATCTGGCGGTCCTCCTTTCTTACTGCACATTCGCAACATCTACTGTGCTGCTTACAGGCCTTCTGCCCAATTATTTCTGTGAGGCCCAACAGTGGGCGCTCACAATCACTCATCTGTTCTTTTCTTGCGTGCTGTTGCTGGCACCCCAACATACGGCTGCCATCTTACTCATCGCGACCACGCAACATATCTCTAAATACTCTTTCTTAAGTTTGGCTTCTTTTTCGCACGTTTTCTACGGTTGTAGATTTGCCGGGCTGCATAAATTGACATTAGCACGCTAACCGCCGGACAGTTTTCAGCAAATCGTGTTTAGCAAACTTGCTTTCTATTATTTCATCTCGACCAAGCAACGTTCTGTCTTTGGCGTAGATCTTCCGCCACCCCAGCTCATCACCTACAAAGACCGCGTGCTTTCTTGCTCACGCTTTGTAACTCTACTGCCAAAGCGATAAATTGGCCGAGGACGTTTAACGCAGCAGTCCCTGGACCTGCACTGGGGCGCTATATAGCAGCAGCATTCCAAAAGGAGCCAGTTGTGCACGTACTGAAGCACACGCCCACGCGATCTGTTGCACCTTTGTGTACAGCTTCTTTTGTCTCCTTCAGACTTGCTCGTTGCCATTATTCAGGAGCTGATTCACGCATTCTTTCCTTTCACACTCGCGTTTGATTTATTGGCATGACAGGTCCTGAAGCCAATAAGCGACCCCGCGCCGACAACAGCCCCGTAAAAAATACGCACATGCAGCCGCGTTCACATCAGGCATCGCCATCGCTTGCGGCGTCAGAGATGCCAGGGGCTTCTGGGGCATCGGTACTGATCCCAAGAGCACCAACCGACGACAGCACAGCTACACGTGTATTATTAGAACGGTTGCTGGCATCGCACGAGGACCTGACAGCTGAAGTAGTACGACTGCGACATTCAGTCGACATAATTCTGCATACGCTGCAGCAGGCGCCAGTTGGACACCACCGGACACGCGAGTCGCAAATCACATACGAGTCCCAGGCGGGATCGGCGTCCCGGCGAATGTCGCAACACCAGCCGTTGCCGGCGTTTGCGCATAGCGCGGGCAGACGTTTTGGCGCAGTACCGCCGTCGTTGGCAAATATTGTGTCGCCACAGTCACAGACCGCCGTTGATCCGGTGTTTTCCGAGCGCCCGTCTGCTTCAGAGTCGCCTACGCTGCAGTACAGATATGGTGTCGAACGTGGTCGTGCAGCCAGCAGCGGTGATGCAGCAGCCAGCATCGCCGACGGCAGTGGTGCCAATGCCGGTCTGCCGCCAACACAGCGTTCGCATGCACATGACTACCCGCCAGCTACTCGCTTTCACATCACGTCGCCACCCATGTCGTTGCAGACAACAGTGACGAGCTCAGTCGGATTGCAGGTGGCGCCGCCTCCGCCTGCTGGACTGGCGCAGCCCATGATTGCCTCGCGCAACACCCAGGGGTTTCCACGGGTCCAGTCCCCGACAGCGGCTGTATTTGGCTCACAAACCCGGTTTTCGGTGCAATCGCCGTCGCCATCGGCGCCTCTATCGGCTCCGCCATCGTCCTTGTCGGCGTATCTGCCCGCACGTCATGCATCTGCGCATCGCAGCGAGTACCGCTCGCAGCAGCATGGCGCAGCGCTTCCGAGACTTTCGCATCCAATGCACCAACAACACGTTCAACAAGCTGCGTTGGCATCACCACACCTGCAACACACTTCACAGGCTGTGCTGGCGTCACCGCACCGAATACAGCCGCTGCTGACTCATGGAGACCAGACAGTTCAACAACAGTCATTGACGCGCTTGTCGGCTGCTCGTCCGCACAGCAGTCAGTACTTGCGAGGATCTGGACCACAAAGGGAATCCATGGGTACGTCACCATATGCTTCTATGTCAACGACAGCACCGGGCATGATGATTGACGCCACACCAGCACCCAAGCCATCTTCGCCGCCGTATTCACATGGCTACCCTGGGGTTGCGCCCCTGACAGGCGATAGCGCCGCATCCAGCGGAATGGTCGAATCGCCAACCGGGTCAACTGGCGCTCGATTGCACCTGTACCCGTCTACGCCTAGCGGCCGATCGTACAGCGCAGACCCTGGTGCGCAGCAAAAGCAGGAAAAGAACCGATTTCAGGCCAACATTCGTGCATTCGTCGATCAGCACTTTACGGTGGCCAAAAACAAGCGCTGGGACTACCAGCAGTCGTTCAAAGCACCAAGCAACTCTGAAACAACGCAGGAGATTGTGGAAGCCTTTAACTCGCTCCACGGCAACACGCATGATCGCATCCAGCACGGCCTGGGCGTGTACTTTAGTTCGCTCAAAGCAAAGTACCGCTCGAGCGAGGAGAAGACGATGATCAAGCAGCAGCGTGATCGGCGACGAGCGCGACGAATCAAAAAGGCCACTGGCCGGCGCAAAGTCTTTGACCGCTCGCAGTATCCGTTTCTGCCTAGCGACTTTGACCCCAAGCGCTATATTGTTCCGCAGGCTACGAGTCCCGAGCATACGGACGACGACAACGAAGTCAGGGTGGGCGTGCTGCCGTGGCGTCTGGAAAAGTATTCGCAACTGTTCCACCATCTTGATACCATGCGTACCAAGCGCACCATCCGCCTGTGCAACCCTCAGCTCAGCGGCGGATCGGTGCCGCCGCCCGACATTCCCGACTATATGATTGATCCAGACTATCTGTCGATGGACCGGACGCAGCGGAGCAATGATCCGGACCAGGATCCCGAGGAGCAGAACCCGGATCCCGAGGAAGACATTGAGATGGGAAGCTCCTCGGACTGAGCTGTCTTTGCGGCATAGCTGGCGTGTACATGTGCAAATCGTTATTTGCAGCCTTCTCTCCTTTTGTGATATTTGCCTTCTGGCTTTACGCCGCTTCTTGTGCTGTGCACAATTGGGTCACAGGCCCATGTTGAAGCTGCCATTGTTTCCTGCGTCGTATTTTCTACCCTTTGCAAAAATGCTTTACGAATTGCGGTTTCGTTTTCCCCTTTTGCGTGTTTAGATTCTTTTATTTTTTGTTTTGTTGCGGATTAATTGTCTAATTTTCTTATTTCTACTCTCTAGCTGACTGTTTTTTGGCCAACAATGAGCCCTTGTGCGATCCCGTGTTTTCGAGATGAATGCGGTACGCTAAATTACCGCCTTGTCTAATAATTTTGAAAGCGCGATACAATTTGTAAAGGCCAATTGTGGCGACTATAAAGTACAGTAGGCATTGTCTATTTCCCATGGCCGAAAGAGCTGCACGATGGCTGCGGAACTGTGCGGAAAGCAAATTGTATACCGGCCTCATTTTACAGTGCAATTTTAACAATTATTGCTCATGCAAGAGATGAATTTGGAATAATCCACATTTGTATTAGACTGGCAGAATTGCCAGCGGTGCAAGCCTTGACAGAAAATGTGCCATTGTTGGAGTTGGGTTGTATTGATAGCACGTGCACCTGGTATTCTAGTGATATCTAAAGTGCACTTTTCAACGCCACTGACATGCCAGCGTCAGCTGGGCTGGGTAAGGGCGTGCGAGTATCTGCCATGTCTATTGATGGAGTGGGATTTTCTGGGCCAGGATTACATGCACTTTTGCAGCCCAACAGTATGATAAAGAAAATTAGGTATCAGGAATATGATGGCGCTGGAGTTTCTTGCTGGTCGCCAATAAGCACGTGGTGATATTTGCGTCCAGTCACTGGTTTATATGGCGGGGCCGCTTCGGTAAGACTGCTTTTGCAAAGATTAACTCGGAAATTGCATGTTTAAATACTCGCCTGTTTCGACAGGTCACACTTTCTGACAAATCAGATCACTTTCCTCCCCAAAGCTTGCTGTCATGCTTACGATTAGTGCTGGCCAATTGCTGCATAAGCACACCACGTGAGGCCAAGCATAAACAGTGACTGGCCATCATTTTAGCTCAGTCACATAAATTCGCACCCTTTCCCTTTTTTTTTCCTTACGAGCAAATTACCTTTTAATTTCTCCTTGAACCTGAAAATGTTTTCCACAGCCCGTTCGTTTTCCAAGCAAGTGCTCAACCACCGGACCCAGATCCAACAGCAGACAAAAACACAACTCCGCAACCAACAACACAATCCACGAGCCAAAGACCAGCCTCGGCATGACGATGAGCACAAATCGTTGGTGGCCGAGAAAATGCGCGAAGAAAACCGGTCGCGCAAGAAACGGTGGCGCGAGCTCAACGAGGAGAGGAACAAGGACAATGACTTGAGGTGTCGAGTGAATAAGCGGGCGAACCAGCTGTACGGGGCGTCGGCGTCGGAGGCCAAGGACAAGTGGATTGGCGAGGAGTTTGAGCGGCGGCAGCAGAAACGACGCGAGAAAGAGATGCGCAAACGGCTCAGCAGCGACAATATGCCGGATGGGTTTGGCACGTATGCGCAGCTGCCGCCGCACCAGGTACGAGCGGCGAACGACTTTTGGCGCAGCATGGCGAGCAGTGCGCTGGAGGGCGATGTGCATCGCGTGCAGTTGCCGCCGCTGAGGAGCGTGGTTGCCGAGGCTCTGGGCAAGCCTGGACCCTGTTTGCCTGGCATTGCAAACGTTCATGTGACCGAGCTTGGTCCGAGCTCCGCTGCAGGTCCGCGCCATGTGCGCCCGTGGGAAGAGGACCGCACGCCCGAGCCGATGCACCATTCCGATGTGGGTTTGTCGGAGGCTGCATTTTCGCTCATGTCGCTGTCGTCGGTCGATGGTCAGCTGGTCACATGATCTTTTTCTTTTCTTTTCTTCTGTAAAAACACTTGATTTAATATTGTAGATCGGGATCGTTAGAGCGGCGGGAAAAAACTCCCCGCGGCTTGTTGCAGGTCCACTCGTAAACACCCGTATTTCTTTCCTTTTATCTTTCGCTATTTCTCCAATTTGTAGACTACTCGTACAAGATTTCCAGCAAAATGGCGTCGTGGGCTTCCAATCTGTTTCAAAAAGCCGGTTCCAAAGAGTTCCGCTCGTACCTCATGTCTACCCATTTCTGGGGTCCCGCGGCCAACTGGGGCATTCCCCTCAGCGCCATTGCCGATTTTTCATCGTCGCCCGAAAAGATCTCTGGCAAAATGACCACGGCCCTTACCATGTACAGTTTGTTGTTTATGCGGTTCGCGTGGATGGTTAATCCCCGCAACTACTTGTTGTTTGCGTGCCATGCGACGAACGAGGTTGCGCAGCTTGTGCAGTTGTACCGCTATGTTGATTATAATGGCGGGATTGGCAAGGTGTTGAAGCAGGGAGCGAGCTCGTTGAAGGAGACGGCTAAATAGATTACTTTTTTTTTTGTTAAACGGGGTTTTGCTATTTGCTATTGTGGATAAAAAGCACTGTTTTGTGTTTATGTTGAGGGCTCTGCATCAGCCTTTACAGATTGTAAACAAATGCAATTGTTCTGGCATGGTACACATGTATGACTCACAGATGCGTATTGGCAATTTTAAATGTGTCTCTGCTTGCAACAATGCTTAACATGTAATATTAACAAACAACACTAAATTAAAAGATTAAAACATATTAGAAAAGTGACATGTGCAATCACTATAGCAGGTGATCTTGAGTTAGCCCAAGAGAACGACCATGTCGTTCAGCTTTAACAGGCCGGAAGTATTATGTTGGGTTAGGGGCTGGAGCCGTAGGAGCCTTACGAGTCTTACGAGTCTTGGAAGTCTTGGAAGCCTCAGCTGGCTGCTGCTGCCCCTGCTGGAAACGAGGAACCCTCTGAAGGTGTCGGGACTGTACAGTCAGTCATAATCAGGTCGTTAATGTTGTTAATGTTGTTAAAAGGGATAAAAGAAGAAAGGAGGAATATAAATATCCCTATAGCTCTAGTAGTTGTTCCTACACATAATCTCAACAAATACATTACATGTTTGCCTTTTCGGCTTGGCATTGTTGAGAAATGGTAAAAACATGTACAATAAAACTATAGGAATACTTTAATAACTTTTGCCACTCTGTGGCTGGCAGCCCTTTTAAAACAAACCAGAGCACTACTAGCTCATAAGATATTATTTTGCTTACTATAATATTGTATTCTCAGCTAAAGATTCAATGTTTTATGATTTTAGAATATATTTAAACTATACATGTGTAAATGATATACAGCTGTCACCAATTGCTACAGTGTCATCTGTTTTTAGCAAACCCACCAATCCAACATTATTAATCAGCCAGACACCCACCTAATACATCCAATATCTCACATGGTCAATGTATTGGCAGAATAAACATATTTAATTGCTTGATATAATAGAAAGAGTTATATTTAATTCTGGGGAAATACTATATACATTGGCTAGTAGAAGCCAAGTAACACCCAATCAAGCAAACGGCACAACAACGAGCAAGCAGCAGCAACGTCTGACAAGCAGTGCCTGGTAAGCAAGCAATGGGCGGCGCTGGCAAGCGGGTAGTATTTTTTGTAAATTTCAAAATTGTATTTTTCAATAAGCATCCTCCTGAAATCCAAACCCAAAGCGAAATGCACTATACATTAACAATAATAGAATTTGCGCAACTTGAAATGGCATATGCAAGGCTCGCGACCCGGCATGAATCCCGCAGGACCCACAGACGATCATGTACGTACATTTCGAGCTGTACATAAAATCTGCAAGAGTGCAGAACGGGTTTTTGAGCCGCTGTGGTGTATGTTTTATTGAAAACAGTGGATAGTTGGTGTCAACACTGCCTTTAACAGATTGTGGATGACAAGCAATTGGACATTGCGTAATACGAAATGCACCGATGCACCAAACTTTTTTCAATGCGATCGACGCATCTTTTGCAAAAACCGAATTATCATTGTTAATTAAGCAGGGTCTTTTAGCAAATTGAATGGGTGAATATCAAGCCCTGGCTTATTCACAAAATGAACGGGTTCGGGTTACGCGTAAAAAGGGTTTATCGAATTTCGGACCAGGGGAAAACAGAAAATGAGCGCTCATGCACGTGGCCATACGCGTTTATCTTTTTCATTTTTTCGGCTTGTCTTTACATTTATTTATTTTATTGAACACTGCAATTATTAGTAGTCTGCGAGTCAATTCAGCGCTTTAGTTGTGAGTTACCAGACTCGAGGGACCTTCCAATCAGACTAATTTATACGGCGCGACACAAAGAGCAAATGTCAACCAGCGACCACCACCTCCACGGAGGCGACGAGTACGAGGACATAAAAGAGCAAGATCGGTTTCTTCCCATCGCCAACGTGGCGCGTATAATGAAGCGCGCGTTGCCAGAGAACGCCAAAATAGCCAAAGAAGCCAAAGAGACCGTGCAAGAATGCGTAAGTGAGTTTATATCGTTTATCACTAGCGAGGCGAGCGACCGGTGCCAGCAAGAGAAGCGGAAAACGATTAATGGCGAGGACATATTGTGGGCGATGCAGTCGCTGGGGTTTGAGAACTACGGAGAGGTGCTGAAGACGTATTTGAACAAATATCGAGAGTCGGTGAAGGTGGAGAAGGATGGGCCGGCGAAGGAGGAGGAGGATGCGCATGAGGTGGAGCATATGAATATGGCGTCGGATGCGTCGAGTATCCAGGCGTATATGAGCCCGCATGGCACGAACGCTTTTTACGGGCAATAGGAGGGGTATTATGTTCCCTGGCTGCCTACTTATATACGCCTTTAGCTTCCTGTATCTTTTTCTTCTTTTCTCTGCTCGCTCAATAAAACAAAAGGTCACTAGTCCGAGTCTGACACATACGGCGAGTCTGCTTGTTCGGCAGCCTTTTTCTGGTACAGCATACTGGCAGGGTTCTTTTCCGGGTTGCGGCACAAAATGAGCTTGCGGTCAATAGCCCGTGCCTCGTTTGTAGTTGTGTTTTTAAAGCCTGAAATAATGTCCTGAATATCGTCGAGAATCGGGTACAGCACTTCCAGCGCACGTGCGTCGAAGCGCTGGGCCAAATACACATCTATGTCAATATTCACTTCCTTTGCCGCAAGCTTGAACGCGCCCAGAGCGATTTGCGACGGCTGGTACAGAAACACCAAGTCTGTAAACAGCGAAATGTCGTTAAAATGCACGGTCCGGTCGTACGCAGTCTTTAGCACCGCGACGTCATAATACGGTTGCATGTCGAGGAAAAATCCGTATGCCGGCCTGTACGGGTGGTGGACGGCAAGTTCAAACTGCAAGCTCTGGATAACGACAAACTCGAGGTCCAAGATACTCGAGCTCTGTGTCTGCACTTTGCCGCCCTTGCGTCCCTCTGCGTCTTGCAACGGACGAATAAAATCCTCGATTTTCATAAACGAGTTTTCAGCCTTTGTCGCCAAGTACAAGCACGTAAGCATGATATTTTTGGGCGGATAGTCAAACACCACGTTGTGCAGGTAGAAGCGCTTCATGTAGTTGATGGCGGTTGCTTTGATGTTGTTGATAGCTTCGGGCTTGAGCATATTTGTTTCGCGGTACTTTCGCGAGAGGCCGTTGAGAGTGCGGATGATCATTTGCAAGTAGTGGTTGATTAGTTGGAGTTCTTCGTGAGGCGTGAGCAGGTTGGTGGTTGCTTCGGAGATGCGGGCAGAGGATTGGTCCATATGGGCTTCTTCGCGGAGGGCGTGCAATACGCGGTCGGCGCCTTGCTTGTTGTTGGCCGCTCGCAGCGTCTCGAGAGTCTCAGGCGTAAAGCGCCAGTGCCGGAACTGGGACGTTTGCTCAAACAATTGCAGCTTGGAGCCGGACTCTGCAGACACCATATTGAGTTTAATAGCTGGTATACAATGCACAAAAGCGCGGATATTAGCAAATCCACGCTAATTTAAAGGCATTTCATTAATATGCTTTGTATGGGAGCATACAACTGACAGCTCATTAGCAATTCCTTTCCCTTTCTTTCCCACTGTTATCTTTGGCACAAGCTAATCGCATTTTATTCGTAGCGTGGCATGTTTATGAAATGGATGAGCGGAGGGGGGTCGGGCGCTGGCGCCGGCATTGCCAACTTGGTAGGTTACATAAGCTGTCTTTGAGTGTGGTTGGAGCGGTCTAATTAAAGTGTTTGGCGAGTAGGCTAATGGCACGGGAGGAACACAGAGTGAATTGCCAGACAACGACGACAGGTACTATGGACTGGTCAATGTCGGGAACATTTGCTATTGCAGCTCGGTGCTGCAGTCGCTGTATTTTTGTCGGGCGTTCAGAGAGTGCGTCAACAACTACCCGTACGCACGGCAGCCGCCCCAGCAGCAGATCGCTCGGGCACAACAGCCCACAGAAGCAGCGACACCGAAGCCCACAGAAGCAACGACACAGAAGCCCACAGAAGCAACGACACAGAAGCACACAGAAGCAGCGACACAGAAGCACACAGAAGCCATGCTGGCTAAATCGCCGGGCTCGCTGTCCACGCACAGCGGCGGGCAATCGCTCGAGCGGTCGACGTCAGCACTCGCAATTACTCACACGCAAGTGAGCGACACAGACCAGACACTCGGCCAATCCGCAGCTCTGAGCAACGGAGAGGCAGGCAGCATGCGGGGCCGGAAACTAACCACAATAAAAGAGCGGGCGGCCGGGCTTCGCCGGAAGAAAGACCGGGGCAACCCGGAAGCACTTGACACGAACGACTCGGGCGACAGCAAAAACAGCAGCCTGACGGGACCCACAGAAAGCAATGGACACGATGCAGCCATGTGTCCTTCCGACCGCGTCATCGATGCATTGTCCGACGAGTCGAGCACAACGAAGTATGGCATCGACTCTTCGATGTTCAGCGAGCTGAAAGACCTGTTCTGGCTGATATCCACCCGCACCAAGCGGTCGGGCAGCACGTCGCCGCAAGGAATCATCGCCAAGCTCAAAGAGCTGAACGAGATCTTCCGCAGCAACGCGCACCAAGACGCGCACGAGTTCCTCAACTACTTGCTGAACGAAATAGTCGAAAATGTGGCCAAAATCAACGGCGCAAAGGGATTGCGGTGCACAGGGGCGCCGCTCAACGGCCCGAGCCATTTCCAGGGCACAACGTGGGTGCATGCGCTGTTCGAGGGGCTGCTTACTAATGAGACGCGGTGCTTGAGCTGCGAAAGCGTGACGAGCCGCGACGAGACAATTCTGGACGTGTCGGTGGATATCCACGAGAACACGTCGGTGACCAACTGCCTGAACCAGTTTGCAGCGGGCGAGCTGCTCTGCCACAATAACAAGTTTTACTGCGACAACTGCGGCGGGCTGCAAGAGGCCGAGCGCCGGATGCGGCTCAAACGCCTGCCGAACATTCTGGCGCTGCATCTCAAGCGCTTCAAGTACCACGAGGGGCTCGGCCGCTACGTCAAGCTCTCGTACCGTGTCAATTTTCCAACGGAACTCCGCGTGCCCAACACCACGGAAGACACAGAAGACGTGCTGTACTCGCTCAGCGCCATAGTTGTGCACTTGGGCGGCGGGCCGTTCCATGGCCACTACATTTCAATTGTCCGCAGTGGAGACAAGTGGGTGCTGTTTGACGACGACTGCGTCGAGATTATCGACGAGAACGAGCTGAGCAACTATTTTGGCGACTACCCGAACTTTGGCTCGGGGTATGTGCTGTTTTACGAGCGGACGGATTTCGATCCGAGTCTGTTTGATTTGCCACGCCCGGCTGGGCACCCAGAGCCCGAGCCGCAGGCTGTTAATGTGCCAGGCGCTGATGCCAGCTTGGCGAGCACTGAGCCGACAAGGGGACAGACTAATGCTGCGTTGGCCAAAGCCCAGCTGCATCTGTCGTCAACCATGCCCAATCTTGCATCGGCCAAGCTGGACACAGACATTCCGCCTGCCAACGACCCAAGCAGTTCGAGTCAAGCCTTGTTTGCCGCACCCACTCGACCTCCGCCTCTCATTTCAACAACGCGGTCGATCCACGGCGGGCCTGACTTTTCGCAAATGAGTCCCACAGACACACAAACAGGCGTTCCTGCCACTTATGCCAAAGCGCCGAACCCCGAGCTGCCCACAATCTCCGTTTCGTCCAGCGCAGAGCCACAGTCCACCGATCCAGCCAGGAAAAACACAGGCAAAGGCCGATCATGGTTCCGCCGCTCAAAAGCCTGAGTGACACGTGCCAATACTTTATCTTTCTTTTCTCTGGCTCCTGTGTACTTTTACAATGCGCATTGAAATCCAAACCGAATGACCACCGTTACACCCACCCATGCTTTGAACGGCCCTGGCTCTTCGCCCACCGTTACGGTGCAAGTAGTCAACGAAGAGATATCGCGGCCGAAAACAGAGTTCAAGTTTCCGTTTGCCGGGCAGGCCGATATCGTGCGCTCGACACAGAAAGACTCGTACTACGAGCAACGCATGCACACGCAGATATCAGACCTTGTGCAAGAAACTCGAGGCACGCGGTTCCACGCAGCACACCACGATGGAATTGCAGCTGCGTCGAGTGCGTTGTACTACGGACTGACCACACTTGCGGGCGTGCCCACACTGGGCGAAGAGTATTGCGGAATACTACAGATTGACTCCCATAAGCTGTACCCGACGCTTGGACGTCGAGTTCTTTTGGTCTTTTTGCACTCGATGGGCGGCCTAATGGCCGGGCGTGTGCTGCGCGGCGTGCGGCTGTGGATGCAGCGCCGGAGGCTGCGACAAGGAGAGTCGAGGCCTCAGTGGATTGAGCGAGCGTTGGAGCAGACGAGCGGATGGGCCCAGAAACTCAGTATGGCGCATTTGGCAGTGTTTTACTTTACAGGCGCATACTATAATCTGGCAAAGCGCTTGTCGGGCATACGCTATGTGTTTTCACGCAGACTGCGCCAGGGCGAGGAAACGAACGGCTACGAAGTATTGGGCGCATTGTTGGCCGTCCAGTTGGCTGTGCAGACTGCCGTGCAGATAAGAAACTGGCAGAACGAACAGGCTGAGGAGGTGGATGAGGTGCGTGAGGAGTGGAAGTGGGCGGATGTGGCGAGCGGCAAAGCAGACGATATATGCAACAGTGAGAACATTAGTGCTTTGGACGTGGTTGAAGAGCCGACCGAGAAAGCTTTAGAGTCAGAGTCGGTTGATGCGCCAACTGAGAAAGCTTTAGAGTTAGAGTCAGTTGAAGAGCCGACCGAGAAAGATTTAGAGTCAGTTGATGTTGAGACGGTTCACAGGTTTGTGTGCAGCGACCAGACATGTACGCTGTGTTTGTCGCCGCGGTCTCATTCGGCGGCAACTCCGTGCGGGCACATGTTCTGCTGGACATGCGTGTTCGAGTGGTGCCAGACACGAGCCGAGTGTCCGCTGTGTCGCCAGCCCGTGCAGCTGAACCAGATTATGCCCGTCTTCAACTACTAATCAATAAATCACCTAAATATGTTTCTTGGCTTTAAGCCTTTTTAGTTTTCCGCAATAACCCTTGTACACTTTACCTTTAAGCATTTTACAATATTAAGAATGAGCAAGCGGAGGTTGCCCACTGCACGTATGGGCGACTATATGCCGGCCCCTGGACGCAGCGAGGGGCGGTATATTGGTGACGAGGAGGAGATTCCAATGCATCGCCTGAGCATTAACAGCCGGCGGAGCGTTGATTCGGCCGGAATGTCGAGCACATTTTCCATAGACACGCCATTAATGGCTGCTGCGTCAGACATGGACGAGCCGCACAGCCGAATAACCATGCCACACACTCTCAGCGGCACTGGCGGAAAGCGCGGAAAGGCCCGTACCGAACCGCTCAACCCGCAAGACAATGCGTTCAAAAAGTCTCGGTATCCAGCCAACGTGGTGAGCAACAACAAGTACAACATTATTACGTTCCTGCCTTTGGTGCTGTTTGAGCAGTTCAAGTTCTTCTTCAACATGTATTTTCTGCTGGTCGCGCTGTCGCAGTTTGTGCCGCAGCTGCGGATCGGATACTTGTTTACATACGTTGGTCCGCTTGTGTTTGTGCTGGCAGTGACCATGGCCAAAGAATGGCACGACGATTATGCACGGAGGAAGCGCGACGGTGAGGCCAATTCGCAGCGGTACTTGCGGCTCACCGCTGATGGACCTATGGCTGTGTCGAGCTCAAAGATCCGGGTCGGCGACTTGGTGCTTATTGAGAAGAACCAGCGGGTTCCGGCCGACATGGTTCTGCTGCGTACGACCGAGTCGTCGGGCGCGTGTTTTGTGCGAACAGACCAGCTGGACGGCGAGACTGACTGGAAACTGCGTATCGCGGTGCCACCCACGCAGAAGCTGGACGACAGCTTGGACCTGTTTCTATTGCACGGCTCGGTATATGCTGATGCGCCGCACAAGGACATTTACGACTTTGTGGGTAACTTGGTTATTGACAGCGGGCTGGCGCAAGCGGTTACCGTGCCTCTGGGCGTTGAGAACACAATGTGGGCCAACACTACGCTGGCTTCGGGGTCGGCTGTAGGTTATGTGGTGTACACAGGCCGTGACACGCGAGCTGCGATGAACACAGGACATGCCAAGACCAAGGTGGGAATTCTCGACACTGAAGTCAACCGGCTGTCCAAAATCCTGTTTGTGGTGACGCTGGGGCTGTCGCTGGCCATGGTGGCACTGGACGGATTCAAAGCTGTGTGGTACATCACGCTGTTCCGCTTCCTCATTCTGTTCTCCTCGATCATTCCCATCAGCCTGCGCGTCAACCTGGACATGGGGAAGTCCTTTTATTCGATGATGATCGAGCGCGATCGCGAGATTCCCGGGGCCGTGGTGCGCAACAGCATGATTCCCGAAGAGCTGGGTCGCATCGAGTATTGCTTGACTGACAAAACTGGGACGTTGACGTGTAATGAAATGGAGCTGAAGCGCGTACACATGGGCGTCATGGCATATACGCTGGAGACGTCTGACGAGGTTACGCGCCACCTGCGTGCGAATCTCAGGGACCGCGTAGGCGCAGAGGATCACAGCGAGACTCGCCAGCCGTCGGCATTGGCCAAAGGACATGGAAAGGCACGCCGCGACATGCCACAGCGCGTGTTCGACATGGTCGAGAGTCTGGCATTGTGCCACAACGTCACGCCAGCCGAAGAATCAGCGCCAGCTGCCGACGGCGGTACGCACGATGATCGTGCTGGCGTAGCAGTCAGCAAGCCAATGGCATATCAGGCATCGTCGCCCGACGAAGTAGCAATTGTCAAATGGACCGAACATGTGGGCGTAGTGCTAGCCGAGCGCACTCTGTCCACAATAACTCTGCGCCTCGACGCACTATTGCCCGAGGAACAGCGTGGCCACAGCACAGCACCTTTGCTGACATATGACATTCTACAAGTGTTTCCGTTCACCAGCGAGTCCAAGCGCATGGGCATTGTGGTCCAGAGCCGGCTGTCGGGCGACATGTACTTTATCCAAAAGGGCGCTGACGCAGTGATGACACGGATCGTCGAGTACAACGATTGGCTGGACGAGGAGTGCGGCAACATGGCGCGCGACGGGCTACGGACGCTGGTGGTTGGGCGCAAGCGGCTGTCGCGCCAGGCGTATGCGCGCTTCGAGCAGGCGTACACACAGGCCCGTGCATCTGTCGTGGGGCGTGCTGAGGCCATGCGACAGGCGGTGGCCGATCACTTGGAATCTGATTTAGAGTTGCTGGGGCTGACCGGCGTCGAAGACCGGCTGCAAGACCATGTACGAACGACGTTGGAGCTGCTGGGCAACGCCGGGGTGCGCGTGTGGATGTTGACAGGCGACAAAGTCGAGACTGCCACGTGTGTAGCCGTGTCGGCGCGCCTGGTGCGGCGTGGTCAGCTCGTACATGTGATCTCAGGGCTGCGATCGGCCAGCGAAGTGAGCGCAGCGCTGGAGACCCTGCGCACGCTGGGCGACTGCTGCATGGTGATCGACGGTGATTCGCTGCAAGTCGCCCTGGACTTTTACCGCGATGAGTTTGTGCGCATAGCTGCTGCGCTGCCCGCCGTCGTGTGTTGCCGATGCTCGCCTACCCAAAAGGCTGATGTGGTGCGAGTTCTGCAGCAGCATACGGGCAAGCGGGTGCTAGCGGTGGGCGATGGTGGTAATGACGTCAGCATGATCCAGGCGGCCGATGTGGGCGTTGGGCTGGTGGGGCTGGAAGGCCGGCAGGCATCGCTGGCAGCTGACTTTTCGGTTGATCAGTTCTCGTACTTGGCGCGGCTGCTGTTGTGGCATGGACGGAACAGCTACAAGCGGTCAGCCAAGCTGGCGCAGTTTGTCATCCACCGCGGTCTCATTATCTCGATCATGCAAGTCGTGTTCTCTGCTCTGTTCTACTTTGCACCGATTGCGCTGTTCCAGGGCATGTTGCTGGTCGGATACACCACCGTGTACACCATGGCGCCTGTGTTCTCGCTGGTCTTGGACCGCGACGTGTCCGACGAGATCGCTATGCTGTATCCTGAACTGTATGCGGAGCTGACCAAGGGCCGCGCCCTGTCGCTCAAGACGTTCTTTATATGGCTGCTCATCAGCATCTACCAGGGCGGCGCATTGATGATGCTCGCTGTTTGGCTGTTCGACACTGACTTTATCCATGTTGTGTCGATTTCTTTTACCGGCTTGGTGCTTAACGAGCTGCTCATGGTGGCGTTGGAGATCCGTACGTGGCATCGCTGGATGATCTGGTCCATCTTGGGCTCGCTGGCCATATACGTTGCGTCCATCTGGGTGCTGCCCGCTTACTTTGACGTCATGTTTATCCTTTCAGCTGCCTTTGTGTGGAAGACTGTCGTCATCACTGCTGTGTCTGCCGTTCCGCTGTATATCATCAAGGTTATCCGCCGCATATATGCGCCGCCCGCCTACGCCAAGCTAACCTGATTTTATTGTTATTATTATAAAGTATTTGGTAAACCATGGGCAGAACCGTCATGTTTTAAGAGTTTAGATTGACTAAATGCACTTTGTTGGTTAAATGCGCTGAGTTGGCTATCTGGCCATGATTTAATAACCATGCACCGGATGGATTCTGCGGGTCTCCAGCCACAGATCATTTACAGATAAATATTTTGATCGCTTTTTAAAATCATTACCTGTTGTATTATCATTGGCTGAATGTACAACAACGTAGTAAGCACAGTAATATTTTTAAAAGCTAGTAGAACTCTAGTTTATTATAAAAGTGCAGCCTACCCTCGAGTTTGGAATAATGTTCTTTTACTCGTTTAAAAGTCATTCTTTTATATAATTATTTGTCTAAACATTTCACCGAGTATTACAAGCCCATATGGTAAGGACTGGTAGTTGCTGCTTGAGTATAATAGATTGAGTAAGAAATGCAAGACCTCGGAGGCAAAATAACCTCCCACTGTAGTCTGCCTTAGACTGGCCAATCATATAATACAAAACACTAGGCGTAACCTAAGAGAACTATATAGGCAATTCAATAACAATACTGGAAAAGAGGGGAATACATTCCTCCAACATAATGCTGTATAGAATTACCTATATAGTAAATCTTGGTCTGCATTTTATGTTTTGCATTTTATGCTTAGCAGACTAACGCAAACTACAATGGGTCAACTAGTACACCTAAGGTCTTGAGTTCCTCACTTTGAATCTGCTATGCTTGACTAGTGATTACCAGTTAATATCTGTGACATTTAATATTTTACATAGTAATAATTGATACAATTAATATATTTTCATAATGTTTGTGTCGTGCTTGCTGCCAAAAACTCCACAAGCAGCACGTATTCCAAAACATGTCTTCAGCATCTCCAGTTCTGCAGTTTGCTAAAGCTCAGTATTATTGGGTAACAAATGTAACTCTGGTTCTGTAGTATTGACAATATCCATATAATAATTGTCTTCTATATTTCTAATTGTGGTTAGTAGTGTTTGTTGAATATATGCTATAAATGTGTAACATACTTATCAAAACAAACTTGTACATGTCAGTATCTATTGAGTCTTGGGTTTTGATTCATACAGTTTGCGAGACTTGCGCACCGCCGATCTTTGCAACGCCTTGTACTCTCTCGTCTGCTCCTTGCGCGACGCTTCCAGCCCCGCATCCAACTCGTCCTCTGTTGCTTGGCGCTGGAATGCCGCACTTTCAGGCCGTTTAAACATGGGCGAATCGACGTCAGGGAAAAACATGGGCAGACGGTTTGCATTCAGGTTACGCTCAGATGGCCCTGAAATCCGTGATCCGCCTGTAACTGGCCCCGTATGGTCTTCGGACTCTGCGAGCATCGCTTCGGATGGCTCGTCTTCTTCGAGACCTAAGAGTTGGGTAAACTTGAAGTTTTCTGTGGTGGGACCGCTGAACAACCCGCCTGATGGCTCTTTCGTGGATGCGCCAAACAGGCCTTTTAGTTCTTTGGCTGGCGGTTCGTCGATATCCATGGCGTCAGATCCAGCAGCATCGGTCTCCTTATCATCATCCGAGTCATCTGAATCATCCGAATCACTCGAATCATCCGAGTCGTCTGAGTCACTCGAGCTATCTGAATCACTCGAGTCATTTGAGCTATCCGAGCCATTGTTATCGTTGTTGTTGTCTTTGCCGCCACCAGATGAAGATCCAGAGCTAGAGTCAGATCCCGAGTCAGAGCTTGAATCAGAGCTAGAGTCAGAGCTAGAGTCAGAGCTTGAATTAGTATCATCTTTGCTAGCAGACCCCTTTGATTTTGCCGAATTGGATTTCTTGGTAGAGCCAGTACCGTCCTGCGGACCAGCACTATGACCACTGTCCTCAAAGTCCAGCACACCAGCGGATTCAACGTCCGACCCACTGTTGTCGACAAACTGGCTGGCAATAGCCGCAATGCGCTTCCGCTCCCTTGCCAAAGCATAATCCATCGCCGATCCACTTGTAGCCAGCGCATGCATACTGAGCGTTGTATGCGAGGACCCCCCACGAGGTGCATTGGTGAGCACATCGCCTTCGTCCTCGGAGCTCGAGTCAAACGCACCGCTCTCGAGCTTTGCCTGGAGCTCAGGATTGCGCGCAGCCGCTTGAGCTACCAAACGCGCAACCTCGTCGGCGTTCTCAAACGGAGTAGCTTCAATAAAGTTCTGTTGAGCCAAAATCTCCGCTGTATCCAAATCAAGGATTTCAGATCCGCTGTCGCTCTCAAACCCGCCGTCGTCAGACTCCTCAGACTCTTCGCGCTCCTTGGCAACGGCAGTATGGCTCTGCAGCATTAGTCTTTTTTGCGCTCGTTCCGCATCTCCATCGATTTGGCGCTTCCGAGCCAAACGCTTTTCGATCGCCTGTTTCTGCGCAATCGTCTCTGCAGACAGTTTACGTGCGGCAGCAAACTCCAACTGGGCGTGGTCGGGGTTGTACTCCCAGAGAAGATCTGATGCGGGCTTTGCAGAGACTGAGGCGAACACCCGGTCGACTGTGTGCTTGTTCTTGGCTGGGTCGCACACGAGCGCTTTGCCATTGGACCGCATAAGTGTGTGCTTGAGCACAGGCCGCCCGTACTTGTTGCGAGACCACCCTTCGAACCGCTCAATGGCCGCGGCGGTCACCACAGACATGTCTTCCGCATGGACGCCCGCATACTCTGCAGTGTCAATGCACCGTGATTGGCACGCTACCGGCTTTGCAGCTGGTTCAGTGGCCTCGGTCTTCTCGCGACTCAGCCGTGCGCGGAAGTCTTCCTTGGCCTCTTCGATGCGCAGCTCACCGCCCTTCCACTTTGCACCTGTGTACACTTTGATGCACCGTTGGAGCTGCGTCGGCGTAATGGCGAGACTCACGTAGCCGAACCCCCGCGTCCCAACGCCGTTTGCTGTAGCTGGGATGCTGACGTCTTCCACGCTCCCAAACGGCGTGAAGCGCTTGCGCAGCTCGTCTGTCGTCACTGGCTGCGCAAATCCGCCGACGTACATGCGCTTTACGACTGCTGCTTCGGCCATTTTAGTATTCTTCTGTGACAGGTTGGTAGGGTTAAATTACGACGAGCGAGAAACAAGCAAAAAATAGAAAAGTATTGGAATCACGGTCCTAATATTTTTCTTTATTCCCCAGATCCATTGATTTGGACCGTAATCTAAGATTACGGTCCAATATGCAGATTGTTGCGGCAAAGGTAGTCGATGCACTGCCACACGCGGTAGTTTTCGCGGTCAATGTCTTTGGCCAGCAGCTTGGCCAACAGCGACGTCGGCCGGGGCTCCACATGAGGTTCTACGCTAATTGGAGTTGCTGGCTCAGGATGAGCAAATGCGCACCGCGTGCCTTTGCTGCACGAGCCGTGCGCATAAAACTTGCACACACGCAGTTTGCGCCGGTCCTCGTGCGGTGCAATTCCTGACGCTCGAAACGGTGCACGCGGGCCTGGCGCTTTGGCCGAAGCCACGGCAGGCGAGCCATTTGATGAATCTGACTCTGAGCCGTCCGATGCATCTGAGTCGCCTTCTGGTTCTTCGGAATCGGATCCTGCGCCGTAACTGGCCAGCGCACTTAGAGGGTTAATGCAGCTGTGCTTCCGCTTGGCACCCGACTCTGGCTTATCGTTTGCTGCCTTTAGCTGCATGTTGGCGTCTGTCGGGTACTTGCTCTTGCGTTCGGCGATCCACGCGGCGATTTCTTCGGGCGTCTCAAGCCGGCGGTTGCGGATCAGCGGATGTACCGCTTCATCGGACTGCAAGTGGATATCATTGTTTGGTTGAGGTGGAGCAGGTGTGTCGGGAACCACACTTTGGCTGCTTGTCGGTTGGGACGGACTATGCGGATCTGGAACTGGGCGGCTGATGACGTGATGGGCAATAAAGTCGTCTGTCGGCGGCTGGCGTGTATCTGCGCGTGGCTCATCACTGAGAAATGAAAAGAATGAGCTCGGTTCCATATCTTTTGATGTAAAGGTACAACTAGCTTTAGAAGCAGAATCAATACCAGCCCTATTTCGCTTGTGCTAAATGAATGCTATACGATCTTGCCCTCCCCATTTGTACAGCTCTTATTCCGAGGGTATGGGGCGTGCCTTTTTCCTTCCCTTTTCCTCTTGACATTTATTCGCGTATATTAATAGCAAGTGAATTGGATGCAGTGCAAATGTCGCTGCTGACGGACCCAGCCTTTCTGGTGTACCAGCTGCGCGTGTCGTTTCTGCGCACAAACGACCCAGCGGGCGAGCGCGTGCTCACGTTTGACGATTTATCTGTGCCACTGGGCTGCACAGCGCCCATGGCGCCAGGCGCGCCATCGCCGATGACGCCACAGTCACGTCGCAAGACGTCAGCTTCGGAGATACGCCAGCAGGTTGCGCAGAACACAGCGGCCAATGCGTACATTATGGCGTGTGGTCACTACCCCGAGACCGATGCTGTGCACAGTCCGCCGATTGAGCACGATGAAGGGTATATGTACTCCCACGCAGCTCCACGCCTGCCATATACAACCAGTGCAGCACGCAGCAACGAGGTGACGCCAAGCGCGCGGTACCCAGACCGTGCAGGGGCGCCGGCGCGCAACAAACGCACAAATCGTAACGCAAAGATCGCTCCGACAGGCGAGGGCCGCGAAGAGGTGGTGGGACTGGGCGTAGTGCCGCCGCATGCCGAGATGATGCTTGGCGCTGAGCCAATAAAGTACCGGCCGCTGCCGGCAGTTGAAGAAGCTGTCGACTCGGGGTCGCTGTCCGACGGTGCACAGCCGCTCGAGCCGCCACCTGCGCACTGGCAGCCTGAGGCGATGCCGCCACGCCGGTCGCTCGACACTATTCATCCACCTGCCCGCACTGCTGCCCATGCGCTGCCCCGTCGCCAGATGGGCCATGCGTATAGTAGCAGCATGGCGACGATCCGCCTGCAGCAGCGGCCCACCGAGCTATTGCGTAAAGGCTCGTCACGTGACGCCATTGCTCTGGGCATCGATTTTGATGTAAAGTCGATTTTCGAAGGCAGCGAAGATGCGGTCGACTCTGATACCGGCTCAAAGCAGCTGTCGAGTGCAAAGTCCTCGATAGACGGGCGGTCGAGCCAGGAGCGCAGCGAAGACGCAGTGTCGAAGCTTGAGCTGCTAAAGCAGAATTTGGGCGAGGACCTTGCACAAAAAGCAGGACCGCTAAAGCAGAAACCGCGAAAGAAAAGTGCGGCCAGCATTGGGATTCGATCGCGACGCAACGAGACATCGTTCAAGATTCCGCTGACCAATCTGCGCGACGAGCGCTCTGCTGGGTCATCGACGCTACTTAAGCGCAGCGCAACGCTGCCAACCAAGCGCGCCGGAGCCAGCAATTACAACGCCAACAGCGCTGCACACAGAGCGGCAGCGCCAGCCACAGCTGCCAATCAGAAGAGCCGGTGGGTGGGCGGGTATACTGACGAAGCCACGCCAGCGCCGGGCTGGGACGACAGCGATGATGATGATGTCACTCCTCTATCGCGGCGCGGCGGCGGCACGCAGACGTGGTACGGACCGCAGGCCAACATCCGGCCAATCAGCATGTTCCCGGCGACGCGCGCCAACGCGCCGTATCTGATGCCGCCAGTGCCGCTGATGTTTGGTGCCGATGACAGCGACGACGATATTGATTTAGAGGGCGACGAAGGCTCGTCGCGCACACCAGCGACGCTGGCTATGGCCCGTGGTCTGCGTCTGTATGCTGGAAGTCCTAATCCCAGCGTGCGCAGCCACAAGGACTCGGTAACTACGCTGCTAGATCGCGCGCGCAGTCACCGAGACACTGTGAGCACGCTGGCCGACCGTGCACGCAGCTTGCGGTTTGTGCTCTCGCCGTCAGCGCTGGCCACATCAGTACCGGTTTCATCGCCATTGGCCACATCGGTGCCGGTCTCGTCACCTCTGACTACCACGCCGGCGCCGCTGGCAGTGTCGGGGATCAAGTACGAGCACCTGGTCATGGACTTGGGTACATTGCGACCACGCGGTATATCAGACCCTGAGGGCCGGCAGTCCTCACGCAATAGTCGTATCCAGTCCAGTGCCAATAGCAGCTGGCGTCCTGTCGACGCAGATACCAGCTGTTCTGGCAGCACAGACGGTAATAAGCAGATGGCATCTGCATCTGGTACGTGGCTAGCCGATGGAAAGCCTGGAACCAAGCGCCCGGCCAGTGGCAGTGAGCCACTAACTCCCCGAGATCTGTCTGCACGTGAGCAGACTGTCCGTGAACTGACTACACGAGATCTGACTGCAACCTCTGGCGGGGCGTTTGGCACGATCAAAGATCAGGATACAGCTGCGTATGTGCCGCCAGTGGCACCAACGTCGTCAGGATTGGCGGCACTGTTGGCAACAAAATTGGTTGTGCGGCACAATCCGTTTTCAGAAGAGTTTGGCGCAGTGGGCGGCACAGCCGGCGACGGCAGCCTGGTTGAGCTGAACATTTTTATTCAGCACAGCGACACAAAATCAGCGCCGCAGACTATCCGTGTGCGGCGGACGTCGACAGTCGAACAGGCAATTGGGTTTGCGCTGTACCGATACCTTGAGGACGAGTGCGAGCCTGCGCTGGCGCCAGATGTGCAGGACGTGGTGATGTGGGCATTGCGCATCGCCATGGATGGTGAAGTCGACGACGACTTTCCGGCGTTTGACCGCACGCGGCCAGTGGCTAATTTTGTCTTTGATGAGTTTGCGCTGTGTCTGGCGTCGCCAGATCAGATCAAGACCAACGAAGCCATTCGCGTGCGCCAGGGCCGGCCGGCGCGTATGGCGCGGCCAAAGTCGCTGACTCCAGCCACGCCATTATCGGCTCCGGCCTCTGCACGTGCGCCAGATGCAGATTCGAAAGAACCGTGTGGGCTGCTAAACACTATCACACATCGCGTCGAAACATCGGCGGTGGTGCTCCAGCCATCTCGCATCGCCACAGCATCGATGGCCGGCATTTTTGTCGGCACATCCGTGCTGCAGGCTGTTGAGGGTCCAGAGTCACGCGATATGACATCAAACATTGAACTTTTGTCGGCAGCTGAGCCGCAGCAGTTGCGGCTGCTGCGTGTGCAGATGCTGGGCGATCCGTCGTCAGCCGACGCACTGCGTGCAACGACGATAGAGGCGGACGGCAACGCAACCATTCGCATGGTGCTGGCACAGGTGTGCCGGAAGAAGCAGTTTCTGGAAGATCAGTACGTTCTGGGTGTGTTTGACAGCACAGGCTTTTCTGTGTGTAGCTCGGACATGCGCGTGGCTCAGCTGCCTCCAGCATCTGAGATGTATCTGCATCGCGTTGGCGCCGCTCTGCCGACCCTGCGTGCGCCGCCGGTGTCTGATGCGCCGCTTTACGGGCAGCAGCAGCGGCAGCAGATTGCCATTGAGGACCCCATAGGTGCACTGCTGGCTGCTCAGAGCAGCGCAATCGACATGGCGGCAGCATACTACACGTTCCGTGTCATCCGCCGTGCCCAGATGTTTACCCGTCATGAGCGCTCGCTGGTCATTAGTGGCGAGACCATAGCGCTGATGCCGTTTGACCACGATGCCGAGACGGCCAAGACGCTGACGTTCCATATCAGCAACGTCATCTGCAAGCGCAACCAAAAGTCGCCCAAGAAGATCAGACTGTTTATTTCGCGGCGCGGCAACACGGGAGAAAAGTCGATTGATTTGGAAGCCGAGTCAGAAGAAGACGCAGCCAGCATTTGCGGCATTCTGATGCGGCTGGGCGACCATTACAACCAAACCATTGGCATGTGAGTTGACTGCTTCCCACAACTTTTGTGCCATTGTTTTTCGTTTATTTGCTCAAACGACCAGTTATTTATTTCAGAGCATAGGATTTCGATTATATTTTTAGTTTTATTTTAATAGTGAAAATGTCGCTAAACGACTATTTGGCCAAACACTATGGATCAACCGCCGATACGAAGCGCAAGAGCAAAAAGTCAGAACGCAAGAAACACACAAGAGGAACTAATGTAGTGATTACCGAAGACGACGATAGTGTGTTTGATCTTCCGCCTCGCGAGGATACTGTGCGAGCGCCGAAAGAAACACAAAAGCGGTTCAAGGAAACATCTGCGTGGCATTCCGTTCAGCCAGCGTCGTTAGAAGACGCCGTGGATGCCGAAGATGAACAGCCAGTGATCGCTGAGGGAGCGGATCTGGTACGAGAATATGAAGCAGAGCAGCAGCAAAAGAAAGCAGCGGACCGCAAAGCCCGAGCCGAGCGTAAAGCGCAAGAGCGGGATATGAAAGCAAAACAGGCCTTGCAGGTAGAAAAGGTGCAAACAGACCTTGAACACGAGCCAAAAGCACAAGCCGAGCGGTACGGACTGTTGACAGCACACGCAGTCAAAGAAGATGCAGACCACCAGCACACGCACCGTATGCGCCGCATGCACGCAGCATCAGTTGAAACAAGCGGTCGTGGAGCACAAACTGTGCACCGCAGCAAAACCGGGCAAATAATCGACATTGAGCAACAATCGCGCGACGAGGCCGACCAAGTTGAGCGCTCTAAACATTTGCAAGCATTGCACACAGAGTGGAACAAAGGCGTGGTGCAACAGAGACAGCGGGCAGATGAGGAGCGGCGCATTGAGCATGTGCGCGCGACGGGAACGGTTGATTACGGGAATGAGCTTGACGAGGAGCGGCGGGCCAAGAAGCATTGGAACGACCCTGCATTAAAGTTTCTTGAGGCTAAACCGAAAAAGACGGCCAGGGTCCCAGAGTATAAGGGCCAGGCCCCGCCAAACCGGTTTGGCATTCGGCCGGGATACCGGTGGGACGGCGTCGACCGCTCAAATGGATTTGAAAAAGATATGCTCTTGTCTCGTGCCAGCGCAAATGCCCGTCAGGCCGAAAACTACTCATACTCGGTCGCTGATCTTTAAACTGTTGTAACTATTCAGCTCTAGCTTTCTCAATTTTTATTTTCCAGCAACAAACCAAACAACGCGTCCAAGACTGTATAGAGCACACTTTAAATTACATTGCTCGGCTTGGACAGCTGCGGCTCCGACGGCGACGTAAACGTCGAAGCCAGTTTCTTCTGCTTGTACCCGTTGTACGCCATAATGCTCGCCTGATAAACGCCCACCACGCCGCTGCAGATGAGGCCCGAGATTATGCTGGCTCTGGGTCCCCGCCCAATTTTAAACAGCAGGCCGCTGATCGCCGCTGCGCCCACATTATTGTACTGGTCGCGCGTACCACGGTAGCTGCCAATCATCGAGTTGATGCTGTTGTAGAACATGGCCAGAATGCCCAGCGAGTTGGCCAAAAATGGTCCACGCCGTGTCATCGCGTTGAGCACGCTGTTTACGCGCAGCTTCATGCTGCCATGCTGCGTACGCATGCCTTCCATCAGGCCCCAGGCGCCACCGGTGGTCAGGCCCATAATGTACATTGTTCCGGTTCCGTAGCACAGATCGTCGCTCCACCCACGGCTTGGCATCACTCCGCCGGTGTGCACGGGCCCGTCTTCGATCGTCAGGTACTCGATCCCTGCGGCGTGCGACAGTGGGTTCAGCTCCGGTGACGAAAGGTCTACTTGGCGCAGAATGTCTGATACGCCGCCTTGCATCTGGTCTAGAGCTGCTTGGGACATTGAGTATGGTTGGTAGGGGTTGGCGACAGGTGCGTGCTGCTCAACATGTGCTGCCGTATCCACAGTATGCTGTTCCTGCTGCTGCCCTTGTTGCTGTTGCTGCTGATCTTGGGCCGAAGCCCCGCTGCGGGAAAACGCTGAGAAAATCGACATAATGTGTTGCACCACCGGATTCAATAATGCAAAAGAACGGAACGATAAATAAAGATTAGAATCTTGCTTTTTTGCCCAGAAACATGATTTAAAATTTTAGTAAGCCCGAGATTACGGATCACTTGGATCAACTGCTAATCAAGGACGTCATCCATGCAATTTGTAAACGCTAGCTTCTTTTTACGATTTGTGCATTTCGTTTCTATTCTTCTTATTTCCGGCTGTCACATACCAGCATCTACATTTGGAACCAACCACAGCACATCATGGTACGTACAGAATTTACTTGAATAAATGGACTAGCTGCAAATGCCCGATGAAACACAGAGCTTCTCAAAACACATTGGATTTTTAAACTAATCAGCTGTCAATGTAGGGTAACGCACAGTCTGGCTTTCCTGGAGGCCCGCCCGGCGACAAAGACAAGAAGAAGGAGAAGAAAAAGTGGGAGCCTCCAGTGCCGACAACCATTGGCCGGAAGAAGAACAAGCGGGGCCCATCGGGCGCTGCCAAGCTGCCCAAAGTGCACCCAACCATTCGCTGCAACCTAAAGCTGCTCAAGCTGGACAGGATACACGACTACTTGCTCATGGAAGAAGAGTTTGTGCAGAACCAGCAGCTGTTGAAGCCGCAAGAAGAGAAGACGCAGGAGGAGCGTACGCGTGTAGACGAGCTGCGTGGCACCCCAATGAGCGTGGGTACGTTGGAGGAAGTTATTGACGAGAACCACGCTATTGTGTCGTCGTCGACAGGTCCCGAGAGCTACGTTGCTATGATGTCATTTGTTGACAAGGATCAGCTGGAGCCCGGGTGCTCGGTGCTCATGCACCACAAGACATCGGCCGTGGTAGGTGTGCTACAGGACGACGCCGACCCAATGGTCAGTGTAATGAAGCTTGAAAAGGCACCGTCCGAGTCGTACGCAGACGTCGGTGGGCTGGCGCAGCAGATTATGGAGATCAAGGAAGCCGTAGAGCTGCCATTGACCCATCCCGAGCTGTACGAGGAAATGGGTATCAAGCCTCCAAAGGGCGTTATTCTATACGGTGTGCCAGGAACTGGAAAAACGCTGTTGGCAAAGGCGGTGGCGAACCAAACGTCGGCTACGTTTTTGCGAGTGGTGGGGTCGGAGCTGATCCAAAAGTATCTGGGCGACGGACCCAAGCTGGTGCGTGAGCTGTTCCGCGTGGCGGAGGAGAACGCCCCATCCATTGTGTTTATCGACGAGATTGACGCCATTGGCACGAAGCGGTACGACTCGAACTCTGGCGGCGAAAAAGAAATTCAGCGCACCATGCTTGAACTGCTTAACCAGCTTGACGGCTTTGACACGCGAGGAGATGTCAAGGTCATTATGGCGACAAACAAGATCGAGTCGCTGGACCCGGCGCTGATCCGTCCCGGCCGTATCGACCGCAAGATCGAGTTCCCCTTGCCAGACGTCAAGACGAAGCGCCATATCTTTGGCATTCATACGTCGCGCATGACGTTGTCCGAGGACGTGGATTTGGAGGAATTTGTCATGTCAAAGGACGACTTGTCGGGCGCCGATATCAAGGCCATTTGCACGGAGGCTGGCTTGTTGGCGTTGCGCGAGCGCAGAATGAGAGTGTGCAATGAGGATCTGAGAAAGGCCCGTGAAAAGGTGCTTTATCGGAAGAGCGAGGGCACGCCCGAGGGTCTGTATCTCTAAGCGCATTGCTTTTTCATTAATACTTAGTTTTCTGTTTATCGAGTCATTTGGACGCGTACCATAACATGACAAGATGCACATGTGGTTTACATAAACACATCTGTCAGATGACATTGCTTTTGCAGATATTATTTCAGTGCTAGTTTTTTCGATAGCTTATAACCATGGCGTCCAAGCTCCCGAGTGACATACAGTTTGAGCTAAAAGACAGTGCGCAGGGGCTGACGTACTCGGCAACATCAGTCGAGTATGTATTTGATGACGACCCAATGCCACAAGGCGCCGACGACGGGCAGCATACTATTGTCGTCGACATCTCCGACCGCGGAGACGAGCCTGTGGGCGTGCGCTCGCTGTCGTCGGCGCTTATGGTGTCGGGCTTTACATGGGAGCCACAAACGGACTCTGTGTTGCTCGCCGTCGAGTGCATTTCTCTCGACACCACAGAGGTCGCACCGCACTCGCAGACGATGACGCCGCAACAAACGTTTGCTGCTATCCAGCGTGACTCGCATATTTTGTCCAAACGCGTTGCGCTACTGAAACAAGCGCTAAACAATCTGGATCATACATAGCATCTGTGCATTAACTTTATACTTTGTTACTAATTAATAAGCTGTCTTTTAAACAGTTTTTTGTTAGCGGTACTCGTTGCTACCCTTTATTTAAAGCCTATTGCAAAATATAATATTTAATGAAACAAATAAACAATAAACGCCAATGCACTAAAATAAAAAGATCGTACAAGGAAGCAAAACATTCAATAGGAAGAGAAAGCATAAATAACTATTGACGGGTCAGGAACAGCAAGAAATGTTTTGTCTGCGATCTCTGGGCGTCTGGAGACATTGGAGTGCCAGGCGGAACTTGCTGGTCACTCGCATCGCTCGACACATGCTCTGGCAGCCACTCGGCCGCAACTGCTTCGATTCCCACTGCGTTCATGCCGACCTGCAATGGCACTTCGTACGCATAATTAGAGCTCCTCACCAACGCTATCTCGTCCTTATCCGCCTCGTCGCTTGCATGCGACGGCGTATCGTCGCTCATGCCGTTCTCGCTCGCTTGCGCGCCGTCCAACGGAATAATACGTGGCAAGCACGCTCGCCCATTCACCGTCAGCGTCAGCAGCGCCTTACCGCTTGCTGTAAATGGACCAGGCACAGGTCGGATCAGAACCGAACTGGACGACTTTGGCACTTGCACAGCATGATTGACGTCACCGTCGTTCAGCGCCAGATGCATAAACATGGATGCGTTGGGTGTGGCCAGCTGCATGGCGCATCCGCGCTCAATACGCGCATTGCCATGTGTCAGGAACACGCGCGTGGATTTTGTCCACTGCTCGAACATCTGCTGGCTCAGGTTCTGTTGGTTCAGGGTCTGCTGGCTCAAGGTTTGTGCTGGCGTCTGCCCATTTGGCGATGCCAGGTCCGGCGACAACGGCAAATGCGTCTGCTTGGGCGTCGATGGCTGTTGCTGCCGCATCTGCTGCTGCTGCTGTTGCAAGAGCATGGCCATCATCGCCTGTGCGTTTGAGCCAGCTTGCATCGGCGACGACATTCCGGGCTGAAGAATCGGTGTGCCGGTTGGAGCGCGCGACGGAGTTCCTGGCCGCAGCATGGCAGCGCTTGCGCCAAACGAGGCATCGGGCATCGCGCCCATCGGCATCGGCGACATCGACAGTCCTGGACGCACCATCCCCATGTGTGGCGAGCCCGTCATGCTCACACCCGACATGTTCACGCCTGCCATGCTCACACCTGGTACTGAGAACGGCATGCCATTGGCGCTCCCAGCCATCGTCTGCATAGGCGACATCGTCATCATCGTCGGCTGCATCGTCCGAGCGACCGGCGATGCCACAGACACCTGGCCCATTCCGGGACTCATCGGCACCATGCCCGCACCCCCGATTGGCTGGTGCACCGACAGCGGAGACAGGTTCTGCACCGTCTGTTGCGCCTGCTGCATAAGCTGCTGCTGCGCCTGGTTCAGCGCCTGCGCCTGCTGGTTATACGACTGCTGCAGCATCTGCACCTGGCCGTTAAACGCCTGCTGCGCCTGCTCAATCAACTGCGCCTGCTGCTTCAGCAACGTTTGGTACCCAGGCGACCCAACAAACGACGCGTTCTGCTGCTGTGCCGCTACAATTTGATCCGACGCTTGTTTGTTAATTCCTGCCTTTTGCTGATTAAGCTGCGCTTGCGCTTTGGCCTGCGCTTGCTGGAACTGCAGCATTAGGGATTGATGCGCCTGCGTGTAATTGGGCTGCTGCTGCGGCTGCGTTCCGGGCGAGCGCATGGTGCCGTACTGGCCCAACGCCGCCTGTTGCATACCTGGACTCTGTGCAGCGCCCTGAGTTTGGCGCGCCCGAGCCTGGTTCTGCATGCGCGCTGCCGCCTCGCGGTTGAGTACCGTCATCGCCAGATTAGGCAGCAGACTCACATTGTTCCAGTGCACAAGAGGCTGCTTTTGCGGCGTAAACGGCACAATGTACGGAATAAACGCTGGCGGCTTCATCAGCGGCGTCTTGAACTCGTGCGCCCAGTTCGTCAATGGCCGGAACGTCGCTGGCTGCTCGGGCCCCGCGCTTGGAACATACGCCGTCTCGCAAACGTACACGTCTTGTGCCGCAAAGCCCTGCGGATACACACGGGCATATACGTTCGGGAGCAACACAAAGCACTTTCCCTGCATCCCACGCACCCCCAGGGCCTCAAACGCAGGGCCCGCAAACAGCTGATGCGGGTACACGGCCTGTCCGGCAATCTCAGGGACTTCTGACGGCGTCAGCAGCCAGAAGCCGTCAATAAACTTTCGCCGGTCGCCCGGCCCGCTCACCCGCAGCCGCGTCACCATACCCACGCGCTTCGTCGCACCGTTGCGCATGTAGAAAAAGTCGCCTACAAACAAGTCATAGTCGCCCACAGCAATTCGGCTCACCAGCCGCCCGTCTGATGCCTCGGCGTCATTGTACGTCATGTCAAATGGTATTTGATGCTTCTGCACTGCGTCCCGACATAGTCGCTTGTACGTCTTTTCAAGATTCACCGCCGTGTTGTAGATTTCAGACTCAGGCTCGTTGAAGAACGTCGCATTGTTGAATATCCACAGCATGTCGTAGTTGAACGCGTCAAAGCTGCGATACCCATCGATGCGCTTCTTGACTAGCGCCAGCGCCATCGGATAGCTGATTACTTCGTAGTACTCGGGATACTCCTCCCGGTCAGGCAGTTCCTCAAACGGCTCAACCGTGCGCTCTCCTTCACTGTCCTTGAGCTCATCAAGCTGCGCTACAATCTCTTTCATCGCAGTTGTCATTTGCGGATGCACTGCTTCTTGATGCCCGATTCCGCCAATGCACTGCGGAACTACCGGCCCATTGGGCGGCATAGGCTGGCTCTGAGGCACCTGAATGCCCGACATCTGCGCAGCCGGCTGTGACGGCGTCAACGGCGTGCTGGGAAGCATTCCGATCATTTGAGGATTTGTTGTCGCCATTGGCATTGCTGTGGGTGTTGGCGCGTCCTGCATGCGGGTCTTTGTCTTCTTGGCCGGCGTGTTTTTCGGCTCTGTGGTCTCCTGTACCTCGGGCGGCGGAAGATCAATCTGTGTGCCGTCGGTCGGCAGCAGGAACTCGGACCACATTGGATGTCCAGGGTCCACAGCAATCTCAATGGGCAGCTGTCCATGAGCATTGCGCGCATTGACGTTGGCCTTGAACTCGCGCACAAGGAACTTTGCCAGCCGCTTGCGCCCTGTGTACGCTGCCCACGCCAGCGGTGTCGACTTGTGCATGGTGTCAACTATCTCGACCTGCGCGCCACGCCGACACAGCAGCTGCGCTACTTTCAGCCGCCCATAACACGCAGCTGCGTGCAACGGTGCCCACGTAAAGTTGTCCAAGTCGCCCTCTTCGGTCTCCTGCTCCCGCAGCACCACTTTTCGGTAGTCGTTCATGGGCAGCTCAGGCAGCTCCAGCAGCTTGATCGCTTTGCCCAAATCTGCGTCGTAAATTGCCTGAAACAGATCATCCAGCGCCTGGTCGCCGCTGCTGCCGGAGCGTGCACCGCCCTTTGTCGCTGCCTTTGGCTTTGACTCGCTGTCCTCGTCGCTGTCGGTTTCTGTGTACTGCGGGCGCTTGCGCTTGGCCTTTGCCTGCGGCGTTTTCGATACTTCAGCAGTAGTTGGCGGCGAGTCATCGCCCTGGTCCGACGTCGACTGCCGGATGCGCAGCTTCAACTGCGGTGTTGAGCTTGTTGGTTCGTTTTCGGATATGCTGGCTGCAGCCAACTCGTGGATGTTCTTTCGCATTTCCCCTGCAATATCGTATATGTACGAATCTGGAATGTTGTACTGCTGCGCATTGTTACACATCAGGTCAAAGTCCGCCACAATGTCGCTGACACGCCCGTACACGCCGCGCGTGATCTTGCCCTTTATTATGTCCAAAGCTATCGGCTTCTTAATCTCCACGTAATAGTCCGGATACTCTTTCTTTGGCGGCAGCTTGTTGAACGCAATGCACATGAGCTCACCACTACACATGCATAACCAGAACAATACACATGCACAAATTAGCAGGCATGCACTCCTGTCTGTAGCTGAACACTTCCGGCGTCTACTGCGCATCTATCACTTGCTGAATGCAGTGTCACACGACCGGCCAGAATAAAATGCAGCCCACACATTGGATATCCCATGCTGCATTCCATCAGCAGCTGGTGCATTGCGCAAATAAATGCTCTACTTACTTGCTCTCCATCTCCTTGACTGCCTTGTACAGCCGCAGGCACTCCTCCTTCACGTGCCCTGGGTTCTCGGCGTCGCTCGATTCTGCCGTATAATTAGTCGACTTGCGGGGCCGCTTGGAGCGTCCAGGCGTAGCCGCTGTGTCTGCATGCGCCATTGGGTCTTTGCTAATAAGGCGTATTCGAGGCTGACCCATTTCACTTGTCAAGCTCTGCCAATGTGTGTCTGCACTGCCTAAATGGCTGCCAAGTTATGAATGATTAGCTTAAAAATAATAGTTGCGTGACGCGTTTTTAAATAGCGCCGTCGCTGACAACGGGTCGTGCAGAATGCCAAGGGAAAAATAATTGAACCAGTCGTGGAAAAGAAAAATAAAATAGAAACTGATTCGTGTGAAAACGCGACTTGTCTGGTGTTTAAAATTCGTTTTTGTCCGCTTGATGATCTGATTGGCCGAAATCAGTTCTCTCCACAAACAAATCAACAACTTTTTTGATTGGCTGCTACAAATAGTTAGCTTATGAATCACATGATTATATCCCAGAACTACTCTCTAAATATTGTACTATTTGATAAAGTTAGAGCAGAAAATAGCTGGTCGCAACCAAGGCTTTTGTAATTTACTCACACCCGTATTACCCTAAAAAAAAACTAATTATGGCAAAGGGCGCGTCGCTCAGCGCCAACCCTGCCGAGGCGCACCGGCGCAAGATGCAAAAACGGGAAACAAAACGTAACAAAGAGGTGCGCACACAAATGCGTGAAGTGGCCGTGCTGCACAAGGACACAACAAAGATGGAGCGCAGAATTGAACAGCTTTACGAAATCAAGCAGACACGAAAAATGACGGTTGCTGAGCGCGAGAAGCTAAAGTTGTTGGAAGATGAGCTAAAAGACATCCGGGATAAGCAAAAGGAAGCAGGCATTACGCCAAAGAAACGCCAACACGTTGAAGAGAATGTTGGATACGACCCGCTTGCTGAGAGCGAAGCCGTTGATGCGCTGGTCCAGTATGCTTCTTCGTCTGGTGACAGTGATAATGATATTGAGCCGATTGAAATAGGCCGAACAGTTCAAATTGATCGGGATATTTTTGACACAACTGCAGTTGCTGATGGCAGCGACAGTGAAGCACTTGATGTTAGAGAATTGGGATTGAATGTGTTTCCGCCATTTCCTCCAGGGACACCGCCATTATTTGCCGCCGACTTGGGCATAGGTGAACTATGGCCGCCGCTTCCTAGCGGCCCGTCGCCACTGTTTATCCAAGACAATCCAGATGCTGCACCTTTGTCGGACAGAGGACGGGGCCGTGGACGTGGCCAAGCAACTATGCGCGGACACCGTCAGCAGCACTTTGCACCACACAGAGGAGATACTCAAGAAGAGCGGCCTGGCGATGTTCCCCTGCAACATCATCGCGCACATCCATATGCACTACGAGCGTCCCGTGGCCGAGGAAGTATGCCACACGCACCGCCAGTTCCTGCGATTACAGCACGCCGGCCAGTGTCCTCGGGGACTGTATTGTCTGCTGAACCTCAAGTACGCGATTTGAGAAAAGAGCTGACGGCAATGGTCCCCTCGAGGATTGCACGAAAGACAAAGCAAAAGGAGCGTCAGCAGGTTTTAGACGCTGTGCCTACACCCCCGCGGATGGTGGTCAATGCAGCGCCTGATATTGACGACGGTGCTGACTTGGCGGATACAGTGACGCGTAGCAAGCCTCTGAGTGCTACGTTTGGCACAATGGCGCCTGGAATATCTGGTGTTCAACTCAGCACGACATTGGGATCAGCCAACCGCAAGCAGTCAGACGCTGTGTTGCCTGCCAAAAAAGATACAAAACAAGACACAACATTGCTGGACAAAGAATATGAGCGGTTTATGGAAAACATGAACAAATTTATGTAGTTTTACAGGTTGACGTTACTAAGAAACTATTCCAAGTATTTTATTAAACATGTTGCGCATGATTATGTGCCCGAGTTATCTTTAACATTGGATTTAGTTGTGCCAACCTCTCTTTTGACTGAAAGGTGGCCGCTGGAATCAAGTGACGCCTGAATGCCAGCACTAGCCAGCTTCGGATCCTGGACTACGCCTTTAGCCTCCATATCGCTGACGTATGCTTGGCTGGTCGGGTTGTTTTCAAGCAGGCTTCTCAGTGCGACAACCGCATACTCCTTGATAAACGGATGGTTGTCATCTATCCGCATATGGTCAAGCACCAGCGCCAGTCCGTGCAGCTCACGAATTAGGTCCTGTGCTGATGTGTTGTTGTGTGAAATGTTGCCAATGATCTGGATAAGAGAGCACTTGAACATAAACAGCCGCTTTATTAGACCACTTTCAGTTTCAGGCTGAGTGCTGGCTGTGCTTGCCTTCTCAATGCGCGGGAGGTTCTGGCTAAGCAGGCCTAAAAGTGCAATCACCTGATGTATAACGCCGCTGTCAAGCACTCGTACCGCAAGTTGCTGCTCAATATCGGTCGTAATAGTGCCTAGTATGGACACTGTAGACGCCAGACTACGGTGTGCCGCCATAATATCATCCATGCCCACATCGCCTAGCTCAGAGCCATCAGCCGATTTCCACACATTCTGAAGCAAATCATGGCACTTTGTCAGTATTCGAGTTATAGCAGTCAGCAAAGACATGTCAAATATCTGGCTATACACCAAAGACCCGGGGTTCTCATTGCAGTAAACAGCTAGAGCATTCAGCAGTCCATATGCTTCGAGCTCTGGATCAGTTGTTAGCAGCAGCGTTAAATGTCCTCTCTGGATGATCTCCTCCAGAATCACATACAACATGGCCTTTTCATCAGCTTCGTCATCATTGCTTTCGCCAAACATCTCGCCGATTCTCCCTGCCAGCATCTGACCAGTCTCCGTCGTGCACAAGAGCTTTGCCAGGCTATCATCGTCTTTGATCGTGTTAAGAATCAGCATCAGTCCGGCCATGTTGGTTTTGCTGTTTGTCGATGCCAGCAGATATAAATATATAGATTCGATCGGTGATTTGCAGTCGCGTATTTCGCTTTCCATTAGCTGCTGCTGCAATGGCTTGTTGTTTGTTGCCATATTGGATAGTGCCTGGCCAGCAGCAGCACCACACGTTTTGGCCTCAGGGTATGTCATCTCGCACCGAAGCGTGACCCGAATGGTGCCGATAATGTCGCTTACAACACCGGTGCTGTTTGCAGCAACTTGGTTCGATTGGTCCATTGCCGCAGCGTTGCGCACAAACATGCACAAATCTGTCAGAGCGTCCGACCACACGGCAGCCATAGGATCGATATCCAAGTCGATGTTGCTGTTTGCACACGCGAGCAACTCCTGAAAGAGCGCATGGATCTGGCTCCAAGTTTCCTGACCGACAACAGCCGGTATCTGCGGCCGAGATGGATGTGGAGAGCCATTCTTTAGTGCAGTACACTTGTGGCGGATCGAGTGTAGTTTCTGAGCATCCATATCAGCGTATGTTTTGCAGCACAAATAAGCGAGTAAAATTACTTAACAATAAATCTTGCGCAAAGTGCGTGTAGCTAAGTGATTGACTTTATTTACAACGGTATTGTGGGTTGGCATACACTACACAAACAATAACAAGTTGTAAAGTCTCAATTTTTAAAGTGTAGCTTCACAAAACTATCCAACTGCAAGACACGGCAAAGCCAGTTGCAATCGGCGAAATGGAAGCAGGATCAGTCTTGGTTGCACTTCGGCACTGGCCACAGCAAGGAAGCACCCAGCCATGTATGCACCAGACACAAAACGCGACTAGGCTCCATAAACTAGGTGCCATAAAACTGGGTCAGTAATTTGACATGGCAACCTGAAAACAAAGAAACGCTTTAAATCGGCCAAACAGCCAATGAGCATAGATCCCCAACCGCTAGCGTGGGGTAGTATGGTGCGCGCATGCTTTTTGGCTACACAAAAAATGTGGTTTTGGTGCTAAGCACAGGCGCTAGGTCGGGCAGCATTGCCAGCTGCGACTCTCCGATCGCCGTTTTGTCAACAGCAACGTGGGACCAGCAGTCTAAGCTGGCTTGTGCAAGCAAGTAGGCTGCATCAGATGCGCAGACAAACACTACTTGGTAGTCTGGAATATACACAGCTGGCAGCGAGCGGCTATAAACAATCCACCTGATAGTACTGGGAACACGCGTGACTCTAGTACCTGCCAGATATGCAATCCAGTCGCCCATACCGGCTGCTGTGCTGATTACTAGCAATCGGTTGCCAGTATTCTCTGCGGGTATCGCTTTGTTGCGCTTGTCTTTGACCGATGCAGGCACAGACAGCTGCCACATATCCCAATACGCATCAAGCTGTTTGCGAAGACGGCTTAACGCATCGAGTGGTGCGTAGATGTACAAATCGATAGGAGTTACATACACGTTGCCAGGGCCAGTAACCTTGCCTATATTGTAAAGTTGTAAACAGCAAGTTTTGTATGCCACTAAAATAATACAGCAGATATTTTTTAATTTATACCTTTTAGTATGCATCCGATCTTGTCTGTACACGGCGCAAGCACTTTGGCCAACCAGCGCGGCAGATGACCTAGCTTTTGGCCGCCAAGCGAATATGCAGCAATTGCGTTATCATCGTATGGGTTGCACGGCTCCCTGTAGAGCTCGATATGCTCGCCAGTCTTTGTGTGGCTGTCATAATACCGTCTGCCAACAATTAGCGCATCAAAAGTGCCAAAGGAAACGTTCATTATTTATTATTCCGTCGTTTAAGCTAAGCAGCTAACATTAGTCCAGCTCAGCTTCTCCCTGTCCAGCTTTTATACTAAATTAACCGCGCATTCAGCATACGCGCAGTTATTTCACTCTACGCTATTATTTCAAAAACACGCATTTCTGTCTGCTGATCACACGTCAAACCCACCATCACGCAAAATTGGCTGGTTTGGTACAAGCTCAAACTGAAAAAAATTGCAACCTACGTTCTGGTTCTGGTTTCTTTAAGGATTCACGACGGCTGCCACGTTTTTGAGCTCGCATTTAGCAATGGTTCAAAAATGCCATGGATAACTTTGTTGTCCGATAGCCTCGGAGATGGCAAGTGTGAGACCATTTTAGGAACCTGGCCGCGATATCTAGTGCGCGGCTGGGGCCATGTGTCTCGTATATTCAACCCCCAATAAACCCAAAAAACCAAAAATTAACAAACTAGCTGCTTTTAAACAGCGGAAAGAAGTGCTGTATGACTGGCCCATACTCTGTACAGGTTTAATTGCAGAACGGAATTGGCTAAGCCAAAAGCACGCGTTTCATTATTTAGCATAAAGGGTATATATATTTTCATCAAAACATGGATATTGTCGAACGTCAGGGAAAAATAGAAGCACTCGCCGAAGACATCTTGACAGACCGGCAACTGGCAATTGACTATGATCGCAAGCGCCAAGAGAACCGCGAAGCTCTGCGCAGACTGCGCGAGCAGCAAAAGACCAAACCGACTAGCCGGCGGGCAACAACGACCGTGAACATGGGCGACTTCTTCATCGTGGTTCCAACCACAAAGGCGGCAGAGATGGTCGACGGGGCACAAAAGGAACTGGAGGGAGCGATTGGCGATGTCCAGCAGCGGCTCAAAGCCAAGGTGCAGATGCTAGGCGAGCTCGAAGGCAACGACCGTATGGTGGCCACGGCAAAGTCGATGGGGCTAAAGAGCATCTCGGGAAGCGATCTTTATAACATAACCGGCAAATAACCATAATAAAATATCTTAGAACGCCTTTAGCACATAGCGGATGACCATTAGAAGACTAGTTGTCGCGACCATGCCGGCTGGCATAAACTTCTTGCTGCTCAGAAAACGGTTGCCCATTACCAGACACAATACCAAGCACAGAACAGCTGGTAGCAGACTGTAGCTCTTCGAGTTGCCCGCTGCAAGCTGAACGCTAAACGAGATAAGCGCGCCAAACACCAAGCCGCTGACCAGAGACGCAACGCTGCCCGACTTGAAGTAGCCAACAGCTCCGCCGACTGCAATTAGCGCAGCGAATGCAAGTCCAGTGTAATCGATTGCCATACTATCCAAAAATGCGAATTAGGGCGAAATTTATTGAGAGTCAAGAAAGGGCCAATGCAAGTCGAGATTTCCACGCAGTAGTTAACGACTCGCAGTTTTTGGGAGTGCTTTGACTCTGGCTGGAGTCAGTTGCGACTAGGCACTGTAGGCCAGTGATGTCTTTGACACAGGCTGAAATCGGAGAGTCCAGCTCAGACTGCAACACGGCTTTGTGAACCGCTGATAGCTCGGTTCGCATAGACGTGGCCTGGTTATCCATGTACTTGTACAAATTGGACCGCAGCTGGTTCCACCGCCGGGCTAGCCAGACAAATGCGAGTATCGAAACACTCAGACCGCCGGTCATAGCCAAGTGCACAGGCATGCTGAAATAGACAATGCTGGTGGTGGCGCCAGTCAGCGCTACCGCATGGATGCTCCAGAACTGTGCCAGCGAAGTGTGTATATATCTTGGAATTCCCTCGACTATTTCGCTCTGTGCCAACCGCTCGCGTGCTGCCCAGACCTGGCGAGCCAGCCGGAACGGATGAATAGGCTCCTTCTGCTGTGCCAAGGCGCACAATGCGTTTTTGGCCGCCACCACCGCCGACGGATTCGACGCAGTCATCGCGACTGTTCCCGGCGATACGCTGGTGCTCAAAGCGTCAATCTCATTGGCCAACTCGGACGCGATCCGCTTGACCGACTCGTTCAGGCGTCCGGTGGCATGCACCATACCAAGATCGGCTTCTTCAAATGACCGGTCAACGATGGCGTTATCAATAAGCGTGTCAGAGACCTCGTACACGCGCATAAACATCGACTGCCATATTTTGCCGCTTGCGAACCACTTGCAAATGCGTTGCTTTATAATGCCTACGCTGGCATCGACGGTCTGAAGATCACCGCTCTCAAAGTCGTCCTGGATGCGCTTGCTGGGCAGCGATAACAGACCAAGATCGCAACCATCTGTTTTGTCCAAAAACGCACTCAGTCGAGACGTTAATAGAACCGATGCCTCGTCTTCGACAATTTCTTGTGTTTTGCTGCTTGGCGGGGCTGCTATAAAGGCGGTTGTGCCGCCATTCTCGACACACGCAATTGCGGCACCCAAAGAACTGGCCAGCAAGTCCATCCTGCTGCTTTCGCCGCTGGGAGCGTCGTTAATGAGCTCCTCTATAACAGATCTGCCAGAAGTGGCATTGGAAGCATCTGGCTTTGCGCAAGCAGCGGCTAAGGATGTAATCAGGTGCGGAGTTGAGCCAAACAACGATTCTGACGCACCCAGCATTGTAAGAGACTCTCGCAGCAGATCGGAGAAAGCAGCAACAGTTTCTGAACTAGACTCCAAGCCATCCACAGCCAAGCGAACTCGCGGATGGAAGCGCATGGCCAGCCAAAGCCCCGGAGTGCTGATAAGTGTCTGTACAATATTTGACCGATCTGTAACTAGCACGATATGCTCGCACGAATAGAGCCAGTCGGCAAACAGATCTCTGTCGGTGTTGGCAACAGTCGCCGCAAGAAAGCTAACGCCGCGATTGTCAAAGCGGCCAACTTCTGGCGACAGCGACGCAATGGCTGTTGAATTTTCGTAAAGTGACCGACATACCTCGTCGGCAAATGCATGCGTATCACTTCCAGCTTCTTGAAAGCCGATAATTGCACCAGCAAGCTGTGCAGTCTGTGATTCTTTGCCAGTCGCATACAACACACCAACGCGTCTCAATGGCGGTGTGTGCTTGCTGATCCGGCCAATCCGGTCTGCCCAAGTGTTTAGCGCAACCGACTGTACCGAGCGCAGGGCACTTTCAATATCTGAAGCCAGCTCACGAAGCTGGCTGGCTTTGTCTTCCCGCGGAATGTCCGAATTGGCCTCCTGCTTGTCTGGAGACGCGTACAATGGCTGTATACTGATATGGCGGACCTGTCTATTCCGAGGAAGGCCGCACCCGTGTATTTGAACAGAGCTATGTCTTTTAGCACACAAATGTTCTGTGTTTGTTGCAACTGCGCGGCGAACATTCAGTTGTATAGACAGCGCGCGATACTGTCCAGGCGCAGCCAGCACCCGATTGCGTAATGCCGCTGACCGAGAAAGCATTGCTACCCAATATAAAAGTACAACTTTTAAACAGCAAATTCAGCGAGATAAGCCAGCTTGGGGGAAGAAACAAGCAGCCATTCACTATGGCGGGTGATTGGATCAAAGAACACAGATTTATTCAACAAACATATCTATGCGGACTCGCCAGTTGCAGCAGCAGAGCTGTCCGATCCGTCGGTGGCAATCGCCAGACGGGTAAAGTTGGGCAGGACAAAGGCTGCGCTGTGGATTTCGGCGTTGTAGTACTTGAAGAGCTTGATCTCTTGCTCGGGAGACACGCGGCGCAGAGGCTCCTTAAAGTTGGTGGCCTTGTTCTTGCTGCATAGAATAAAGCCGATCTGGCCCGACGGATACGTGGGGATGGTCGTGTAGGCGTACTCAGCAACTGGGAACAAGCGGCGAGCAAATGTCAGCACCTCCTTGATCAGCGGCAGGTGCAGCCATTGGCACTCGCCCTGCGTCGATACGATGCCGCCATCACGCAGCGCGTCGCGCATCAACTCGTAGTAGCGAGACTGGTACAGGCTCTCGGCCGGACCGACCGGATCCGACGAGTCCGTGATGATCACGTCAAAGTAGTCGCGCTTGTTCTGCAAAAAGTCAAAGCCATCGCCAATGTGCACCGACACTTTGGGGTCGGCGTAGCTCACAGACATGTTGGGCAGAAACTGCTTGGACACGCGAATGACTGACTCGTCAATGTCGCACAGCACAGCTTCCTTGACCTGCGGGTGCTTGATGACCTCGCGCAGCACGCCGCCGTCGCCACCGCCAATAACAAGCACACGCTCAGGGTTGGGGTGCGAAAACAGTGCTGGGTGCACGATCATCTCTTGGTAGCTGAACTCATCACGCTCAGTCACTTGGATCACGCCGTCCAGAACCAGCACGTTGCCGTACGTCTTGGACTCAAACACCAGCACATCCTGGAACTTTGACTTTTCCACGTGCAGGATCTGGTTGACCTCGATGTTCATTGACTGTCCAGGCCACATGGCACCAGACTCGCGGAACCAGCCGTTGCTGATGTTCGGATGCGTGAGCTTGGCTGACGACATTATTAATCGGATATTCTGGTGTGCTAAGCGAGCTGGCGTGGATCGATTAAAGCGCAGAATCCACCCTAGAGCTGGATATAGACGAGAGAGCAGTGTCTTTTGTTAAGAATAAAAATTCGAGCAAAAGGCGCCGAGAGATAAGAGAGATCAAGCTGCTTTTGGCAAAATACTATAATGCCAAATGGCCGAATTCCTGCGTAGAATTTGGGTCAGGGGCCAGAAATAGATCAAGTAACGTGACTTGTGCGTCAAACTTGGTGCTGCTGTAGCCAATCACGTAGCGCTCAACAAACGTGCACAGTACAAAAAGAGTCGAATCCACAACTCGTTGTTTTAACGTGATTATTTCTTTTATTTCTTTTTTTTTTCAATTTTCTCTTCGGCGCCTTTTCCTCATTTGCCCTCTTCTCTGACACGGATTGTTTTCAATCTGTCTGCGTTGCCTTTCTACAAAAGAGTACTAGACCTTAGAGACTATGGATATTGTTGACATTGATATTGGCACGCTCGATTCATGGATTGAGCAGCTGTTTGAATGCAAGCAGCTGAGCGAGGTTAGCGTAAAGAACCTGTGTGCAAAGGCAAGTGTTACATATAGTGCTTATAAAGTTTTGGCACGTTGAATGTTGCTTTGAATTGCAGCCAGATGAAGGGCAAACGCAATTGTGCATCTGTGCGTGCACAGTCACAGTCAAAGCTGAAAAGTTGCGTGGCAGCCGCTTACGTATGTACGTGCGCATGTCCACAAAGCAGGTGCATATATTCTAGGATTTCTGTGTGGTCACCAGGTTGCGGTTGAGCTGAGCTAAAAATGATTGTGTATTGCGTTGGTGAGTGCAAAAGTGTAGGCAAAGGAGGTTCTGGTGCAAGAGTCCAATGTGCAGCCAGTGCGCTGCCCTGTGACGGTGTGCGGTGACATCCACGGGCAGTTCCACGACCTGGTTGAGCTGTTTAAAATTGGCGGCAACTCGCCAGACACCAACTATCTGTTTATGGGCGACTATGTTGACCGCGGATACTACTCGGTCGAGACGGTCACGCTGCTGGTAGCAATGAAGATTCGCTATCCAGAGCGGATCACCATTCTGCGCGGCAACCACGAGAGCCGGCAAATCACGCAGGTGTACGGGTTCTACGACGAGTGCTTGCGCAAATACGGCAGCGCTGAGGTGTGGAAGTATTTTACGAATCTGTTCGACTATCTGCCGCTGACAGCGCTAATTGAGGAGCAGATCTTCTGCCTGCACGGCGGCCTGTCACCGTCGATTGACACGCTCGACCATATCCGGTCGCTGGACCGCGTGCAGGAAGTCCCGCACGAGGGCCCGATGTGCGACCTGCTGTGGTCGGACCCTGACGACCGCTGCGGCTGGGGCATCTCGCCGCGCGGTGCAGGCTACACGTTTGGCCAGGATATTTCCGAGGCCTTCAACCACAACAACAATCTGACGCTGATTGCGCGTGCGCATCAGCTAGTTATGGAGGGCTACAATTGGAGCCAAGAGAAGAACGTAGTCACCATCTTCAGCGCGCCAAACTACTGCTACCGCTGCGGCAACCAGGCCGCCATTATGGAGATTGACGAGAACATGAAATACACGTTCCTGCAGTTCGACCCAGCGCCCAGACGCGCTGAGCCGCATGTCTCGCGCAAAACTCCCGATTACTTCCTCTAAGCCCAGCATATTGCCTTCCTTTCTTACTACCTTTTATTTGCACACACTAGCTTGTTTGCCCTTCAATGCTTTTTTGAACTACATTTAAAAAATATCGCTTTGTCATCTAGGCGCACCATTGCAAAGCTTGTGGCTGGGCGTTCTTCAATCTATACAACGCGCGGAGCCAGTGAGACGATTTTGATCCAGTTTTTGAAGCGCAGCTCGGCCGAGACCAGACCCAGAATGCGGCTGCCAAGCGGCTGCTGGTTGTTGTTGAGCAGCACACATGCATTGTCGTCGAACCGCACATAGCGACCGTCGGGGCGGCGGATCTCCTTCTTTGTGCGCACAATAACAGCTCTCCGCACATCGCCCTTGCGCAGCTTGGCCGCCGATTGCACGTTTGTGGTCTTTTCCGAAATTGGCCGCGCCTTCTTCACAGACACAACGATCTCGTCGCCGACGCTGGCCCACCGCGCATTCTTCAGCACTTTGATGCACTCGGCGACTATCGCCCCCGAATTGTCAATCACGTTTAGCCGGCTTTTTAGTTGAATCATTTGTACTCGAAAAACGAATTGAAAACGCAGATAAAAGGAGCATTTCAGTGCCCTAAAAAATTGAGAAAGCTGACCAGAAAATTTAATTTTTTAATGACTGAAAACGTGATTAATATCGGTCGCGATGAAAAACGCTAGCTGCAGCTCTTTTTTGCACCCTGTTTTGTACAATATATTTTTATCCAAGCCAGCATTCACACATTGCCCCTCCCTCCCTAGCCCAAGCGGAGCAGCAACTTTAATACCTGCAAGAGTAGTCATAGCCTCTTGGTGCATAGTGCGAAATGGCGTGCAAGGCATGTAATGGAACGGAAATTGAGCATGATGCGGCTCAGGGCATGTCGTACTGTACGGGGTGCGGTGAAGTGTGTGAGGAGAACACGATTGTGTCAGAGGTGACGTTTGGCGAGGCCGCCAGCGGAGCAGCGGTTGTGCAGGGTTCGTTTGTGCGTGCAGGGCAAACGCGGGCGAACATGACAGGGCCCGGACGATTTGGCAGCGGGCAAGAGTCGCGCGAAATGACGCTATACAACTCGCGTCGACGCATTCAGCGGCTGACCACGGCACTGCACTTGTCGGAGCATTACATCGATACAGCGCAGCGGTACTTTCAACTGGCGCTGAACATGCAGATTACGCGTGGACGGCGCGCAATGTACGTGTCGGCGGCGTGTCTGTACATTGTGTGTCGACAGGAGAAGAACAGCGTGATGCTGATTGATTTTACCGATGTTTTGCGAGTCAGCGTGTTCAAGCTTGGCGCAACGTTTGCGAAGCTGGTGAATTTGCTGAACTTGCAGCTGCCGATTGTAGATCCGTCGCTATACATTGCGCGGTTTGCAGGAATGCTCCAGTTTGGCGACAAGACGCAGCAGGTTATAGTGGACGCGTCGCGGTTGGTGCAGCGCATGGATCGAGACTGGATTCGTACAGGTCGTCGCCCAGCAGGCATTTGCGGTGCATGTTTGCTTATTGCTGCTCGCTTACACAACTTTCGCCGTACGCAGCGTGAGATTATACAGGTGGTCAAGATTGCCGATACAACGCTGCGCCGGCGTTTGGATGAGCTTCGCCTGACGCCATCGGGAAACCTGTCAGTGTCTGACTTTCGCGGTCTGTGGCTGGAACAGTCGGCTGATCCGCCTGCGTTTACTAACAACCGCATCAAGGCACGCCGCGCTATGTTGGCGCAGCAGGAGCATCAGCAGCAGCAGTCAGAGTCGACCGAGACCCCGCTGCAGCGCCTGGCTCGGACCGGCAACCATCTGCCGCAACAAGAAGGAAACCCAGCCGGCAATACTGAGACCGAAGATGAGCAGATTAACGTGGTTGATTTTGAAGGCAACGTAGACCGTGCATTTGCCGAGGAGTTTGCGTCGTATCTGCGGGCCGAGTCTCTTAAGTTTATTACATCGGACATGGCCAATGATGACTTTAACCCAGACGTCAGCACATGGTCGGACCTGGACGACGACGAGGTAAACAACGTTATGCTGAACGAAGAGGAAGTGCGCACAAAGACTGAGATGTGGGACCGCGAGAACAAAGAGTTTATGGAAGAGCAGGAGCGTAAGCGCCAGGCGCGCGAGCTGGATGAGGGCGCGCGTAAACGGCGCAAGCAGACGCGCAAAAAGGTTGCACTTCCGGGCGCAACGCCGCTAGAGTCAGCCCAGAACATGCTGGCTACGCGCCGCCTGTCAAAGAAGATCAACTACGAGGTGCTGGGAAAGCTGCTGGGCAACCAGGGCTCCAAGCCAAAGGCTGGTCCAGCCCACGCAGGTATGATTCCATCGGGCGCGCCATCGCGCATGATATCGATTGCTGGCACGCCGATGTATGGCTCGGGATACACGACGCCTACGCAAGAGACGATGGTTGGCATGCAGCTGGGCGCTATCGATGAGCTTCCAGCAGCACTGGCTACGATGGCTGCTGGAAAGGGCGGCGCTTCGGAAACCATTGTTTACGAAGAGAGTCAACACGATGTGCCGAGTACGGCTGTTAATCCTACAGCTGATGATGAAGATGAGAATGACTATTCGGAAGACGAAGACCACTATGCCAATGCCAATACGTACGAAGAGGAGGATGCCGACGACGGCTATGAATCGTAACTGAGGCTTATGTTCTCTGTTTTTGACTGTATAGTGATGTGTTGCGTTTTTCTAATTTGCTCTATTCTGTCGTGTTTTATTTCGGCCAGTGTCCACTGTGTCGGCCGCTTTGATTTCTTTGCTATGTGACTATGCTGATTTTTTGATTAGTATATATGGATGCCAAGCGGCATTGTATATAGCCCATTTAGGCAGCATTGAGAAATGAGGGATGCAAAATGTTGCTGGCACGCACTTGTCCAATGGATTGGTAAATGCCCCCATGCGTGTGTCTCGCGCCATATCATACTACTGTACTTTCAGCGTGTATAAACGCATCATATGGATTGCCGAACATTCAAAGCATACACACATTCTTCACGTGAATCTGCCACTCGTTTTTTGACTTTAAAAGTTGCTTATTCTGCATGCAAATGCCTACGAAACGTCTTGTCGGGAGCAAATGAATAGCATAGATTGAAAACATGGCGCTTTGTAGTTTCTAGTCCTCGTGTGCATAAACGCGCATTTAGGTTTGTTTGCACAATATGTGCGCCGCTTGGCCAGAGGAAAGTCAGCCAAGGTACGGCGGTAAAGAAACAAGCATAGAGTCCGCGTGGATCAGCTTATGCGCGTATATATTGTTCGGGGTCAACTGCCAGCGCAATGCATATTTAAACTAGACGTGTCTACAAGATTGCTCTCTTTTATCGCAATACTATATGTTTGTAGTTGTTAGTTTTCATCTATATTTGTATCTGTACTCTTATTCGTACTAATTTTTAATATTCACGCGACGTTTGGCATCATCTGTTAGAAATTGATTAATAGCAGATAATGTTTGTAGAATCGTCGATATGGGCATTGTTTCTGTGCTTGATTGGCGGAGTTGGACGCACTTTGGCTGAGCCGCTAGCAATGCGACAAGCACAGCTGCAGCGGATTTGGACAGAGTACTTGCTCACTGGCGATAGCTCGGGAAAACAAGAAATGCCAGCAGACATTGCGTACGAGCGCTGGGGATTCCAGCAGCGTCGCAGCATAAGCACGCCGTACTGGTTTGATCAGGTAATCGACCACTTTGGCTCCAACCAAACGGCATTCAAGCAGCGTGTGTTTATAAACGATGACGAGTATGTCCCGGGTGGACCAGTCTACCTGTTTAATAGCGGAGAGACGCCTGCGTCGCCTGCATATTTGTCTGGCGGCGAGCCGTATACGCTAGCCAAAGCTACAGGCGGCATGCTTATAATTATGGAGCACCGCTACTACGGCAAATCATACCCCGTCAGCGACATGTCTGGGCCCAACATGAAGTACCTGACTATAGACAACGCACTTGAAGACATTGCCTATTTTATCCGTAATGCAGCTAGTTTTGTAAAGGACTCGATCGGAGTTGATATTTCGCCAGCGTCAAAGTGGGTTGCTACGGGCGGATCGTACTCTGCAACGCTGGCGGTCTGGGCGCGGAAAAGGTATCCTGATCTGATCCATGCAGCCTACGCGAGCTCGGCACCTGTGCTGGTTGAGCCTGATTTTTACCAGTACGACCAGGTTGTTGCACGAGCGCTGCCATGTGCGTCTGACATAGCCAGTGCTATCTCTGTTTTGGATAATATTTTGGACAGCAAAAACCGCACGCTGATAGACAAGTGGAAGAAAGCGTTTGCGCTGCAGGATCTCAAAGACGATGCAGACTTTGCCGGTGCTCTGACCGACCAGATGTCGTCAACAGTGCAGTACTACATGCCGCCATCCAAAGGCAGCGACGCGCCGGACTCGATCGACCAGCTGTGCGGATGGTTCAAAAACACACGAAACATCCCACTACAGAACATGGCTGACATGACTGCAGCGCACGTTCGCAACAACCGAATTGACCCAGTATCTGCGTACAGCTCAGACTCGGGAGCCACAAACTATGCGCTGTACCAGGACGGACGCGCATGGTTCTACCAGACATGCACCCAGTTTGGATTCTGGCAGTCAGCGCCACGCCCACCGTTGCGTCGGCTGCGGTCAAAGTACGTCACCAGCGAGTGGCAGAGCAAGCCGTGCCAAGCGTTTTTCGGCAAGGATGTTTCTGGGATACCAGATACTCGGTATCTTAACGACAAGTTTGGTGGACTGACTCCAGATGTATCGCGAGTCGTGTTTGTCAACGGTCTGCACGATCCATGGAGCGAGCTGTCAGTTGCTGTGAACAGCATTGCGCGGAAGCTGCCCGACTCGACTCGCAACGTGATGGTCACTATGCCGTTGGCATCACACGTTGTTGATTTTTACGCAGCAAACTCGCGCACCGACTTTGGTGTCGATATCGCTAGAAAGAATATTTTGGAGGCCATTAACCTGTTTTTGGCACAGAATTAGATGATTTGATACGTCAGACCGCATTCGGTCCATAAACAAACATTTTACCAATTCTGGCTGGCTGGGGCTGGCTACTGAAAAATTAAGTTTCTTGGTTGCCCACAAGAGAAGATCTGCAGCTTCCCCTGGCCAATCGTGGCATTCACTGTGGATGCACACACTTCTGCAAGATGGTCTTCAGGCGGTCCCACCTTCTTGTCTTTCCCCTTTCATTTTTCCGTACCTGCTGCACCTATCCTTTTCATTCTTCCTTCATTCTTTCATTAGCGCTGGCCGTGGTTTATCCGTTATGAATTTATCGGGGCTGTCGTATCTCCAGTTTTCGCTGGTAGATGCGTTTGTCACCGTTTATATGCTACTGCGCGTGCACGACACACAGAGCTGGGCGAGCATCAACCCCATATCAGTGCTTCGGCAGGGCCGAGGCACTCGCTTGAGCACATTGGTTACGATGCTTGGGTTTTACAGCAGCCTGGCTGCGACGGTGCTGTTTCTGACCAAAGACGGGATTATGGCTGGGAATGAACTCGACGATGTCAATTTGTGCCGGGCTGCTGTTTATCTGCTGCAGCAAGTGACACCGCTTGATGCGCAGCAGCTGCCTGATGTTAAAAACGGACTGCTGCTGTGGAACCTGGGCTCGGCATTCCACCTGCTGAGTTTGGGCTGCGTGATGTATCTTTGGGCATCGGCGCCGCTGCGCAAGCTGCTGGGGCGGAAAGCGGTGATGAGCACAATGGTCGGCATTGTGATGCTTGGGCTGGGCGTGCTGGGGTGGATTGCTGTCATAGCAGCGCACTTTGCCGCCTTTTCTACACTCAGCGACGATACAGCCAATGCACGCAGCATCTCGCGCATAGTCGGCTCAGGATTCTTCTTGGTATTCATGGCGCTGCTCGCCTGGGTCGTCGGTCGTGTCTGGCTTATTCTGAGACATACGCGGCGCCGTGACCCTCTGGCCACTGCAACTCTGGTGTCGACTACACAGAAGCTACATGCGCAGGGCGGATACCCGCTGGCTACTCTACAGTACTTGCTTGGCGTGCAGATGCTTTCGTTTATGAACTCGTCAGCGATTATGCTAGTTCTGGTGCTGTTCCTGCGTGTGCTGTTTTTCCTGATATTCGACATCAGCTTCTTGACGCCCGAGAGCACAGCGATTCAGAACCTGGCTGCCAACAATGCATACACGGGCATTGGCACACTTGCGGCGTCGCTAGTGTCAGTGCTGGTGGTGCAGATTCTGTTCCCGTGCCGGCAGGATATCATGGTTGACGTGCTGTCGATGGCGTCTGAGCTGGCTCAGCCTGAGCGTATGGCGTTTATCGACGCACAGCTCAAGGCTGGCAGCACAGTGCCAATGCCACGCCTGACCACAACCATGACGTCGCGCGACCGCATGCTTAGCAACGCAGCCGACTCCAACTCGCGCTCGCGTGCGCCGACGTCTGCCAGCCTGGCAGTCGAAAAGCTCATGAGCAGCACCAATTTGCCCGCAACCAACCCAGAGTCTGAAAAGTACTTGGACGAGATCCCATATATTGACCGGGACGGACGTGAGAACTCTTTTTTCTCGCAGGGTCCATGGTCGCACCCTGTGACGCATACTCTGTCTGCCATGCACACAGGCGATCGCGACTCATCGACAGTCGCCGGCGCTGGGTTTGGCTCGCCGCTTGGAGCGTCACGCAACTTGGAAGAGATTGTGCGGTCGAACACGGGCTCATCGCTGATTACGGTTGAGGGCCGCCAGGACATGCTGCGCCATGTCGTGCTGAAGAACGAGCAGTCGCGGTCTCAGGTGCTCAGCACATTTGTGCCGCTGTCCAGCTCTAACCTTGCGTTGACGACAGCGTCCAACGCCAACACGAGCATACTGACGAGCAGCGCCGTCACCACAACTACGCAACAAAGCGGGCTTAGTTTGCACGCCGAGGCGTTGCAGGACTCTGACAATGGCGCCCGACCTGATTCGATTGTTTCTTCATATATTCGCCCTGACAATGCCATGCCGCCGCCCCGGTGCATGTTTGCCGAGCCACGCCCATCGTCATTTGTGTCGGAAGACTACCAGTACGATCCCACAGTTGGACTCGATGAAAGCAAGCCAAAGAATCCGTTTGTTGATGAAGAGCCTGAGCGTACTGCCGAGCCGCAGTCTGTCTATGTGGCGACTCCGGCTGCCGACGACATCGTCGATGATTTTGATGCCGATGACACGCAGGGGCAGACTGGCATCGGCCCAATTCTTATCCGCAAGGGCTCCAAGGCGTCGTTGCGCCGTAAGGGCACGATTGAACGCCGTCGACAGCGGCTCGCCAGAGAAGCTGAAGACATGCAGAAAGAACTTCAAGAGAGCAGCGCAAGCGATATGCAAAAGACGAGTCAAGAGAACAGCTCTGAAAGCATAGCTTTGGAACACTCTGTACCTTCAGCAGCCGACTCAAAGCCGCGAACAAACGTCTCGCGCATGAGCGCGTTCAATGGGTCGCCAAACAGCCTGCCTGCGCTGCTGGAGAAGCATGGGCAGGAAGATGACATGCCAAACATGCACCGTGATTCATCGACGATCAGCATTATGCCGTGGGAGCAGAAGAACAAGGACGGTGCACGAGCGGCCGCCTCGCACCAGCTACAAGGCACCAATCAACCAGCGTCGCTGTTTCGGCAGTCAATCGGCAGTGCTATAAGCAGCCGCCACAGCAACGATATATTTGCCAGCGCCAGCTCTATAAACGGAAGTGCCTCCAACGACATGTTTGCCAGTGCCAGTTCGATGCATGGTGCTGCCTCTTTTGACGCGTTTGCTAGCGCCAGCTCCATGAACGGCACGGCAGGCAACGATGCGTTCTTTACGCCCGAAGCCAGCATGGCTCAGGTCCACGACGAGCTGCGTCCATCGACGGCGCCATCGACCAGTCAACGACACACGCTGGCGCCTCACGAGCACATGCAGCCATCCACTTCTGATGCCGACGACGATATTGCCCCTGGCGGTGGCCGTTTGCGCAGAGCTCAGACACTGCGCAAGGCGGTGGATACTGATGCTTCAGCCATGGAGTCGTCAATTGGCGAAACCGATACCGGCGACCTCATATCAGCACTTCCCATGCCATCTCAGCCATCTAACGAGCGTTTCATTATCTAGTAATAATTGTCTATTTTCTAACAAATTCATAAAGTTTAAAAACGTATTAGATGTTTTCTAGGAGGTTTTCGACTTGCTCCTCGGTCGGCTTGGCAGGCTTCCAGGAAGCGACATTGTGCGTGTTACGGAGAACTGCGGCGGCCATTGTATAAATGTGGTGAGTAAACTGCGAAAGTACGTGAGCTGCTGGCGAGTGTTTTCGATGGAAGATGGAGGTTTGGAATATCGGGCTTGCTCATCTGCCTTTATATACACATTTCCGCTCATATATTCGTGTTGGTGTGGAAATGGAGGTAACAGTGAATGCATGTGTATTTTCTTTGTGCCTTTCTATTCTGTGTACGTGGCGGAAGTAGTGCCAGGAAAGGCGATTTCCCATTTGCTTTCATTCTGTGGATCTACTGTTTCAACAAACTATGCATATTGCTGCTGCAGTATGTGGCTAATGCCTAATCAACAAAGCGCACGAAGGAACTACACGCACGATTCTGTAACAGACATGTCAAATCCCCATATGCAAAAAGAGCAAATTATGCTTGCTCGACAAAGCCGCAATTACTCAAGAAGGAAACTGACACCCTCTTTGCAATACTGGTTTATTGTTTGGCATATAAAACTGCTCTTTGCTTTCCAACTATACAGGTTGTAACATTTAATACATTTTTGGGATCTTTGTACCATGGCGGTTGATTTTCTTGGCCTATCTGGCGTCCATGTGCTGCTAACTGGCGCATCGGGCGGGATTGGCATAGCAACAGCTCGTGAGTTTCTTGAGCAGGGTGCCAAAGTAACTCTACACTACAACAGCAACCCTAATAGTCTCAACGATTTGGTTGCAGAGTACCCAAGCCATGCGTTTGCAGTCAAGGCCGACATTTGCAGCGAAGCTGAAGTGAACAGGATGTTTGCCGCGTCAATCGAAATACTTGGGCCGGTGCAAGTTCTGGTGGTCAACCACGGAATTGGAGCGCAAAAATCCGTCTTGGTCAAAGACATGTCGCTCGACCAGTGGTCGCACATACTCGACGTCAACCTCACCGGAAGTTTCTTGGCCATCCGCTCATACATGCAACAGCTGGAGCAACACAACGTGCAACACAACGTGTCGCTCATACTACTGGGCTCAACGGCAGGCAAGTTTGGCTGCTGGTACCGAGCGGATTACGCAGCGACAAAGTCGGCTATGATGTATGGGCTGACACTGAGTCTGAAGAACGAAATTGTGCAAGTGTGTCCGCGGGGCCGGGTTAATGCGGTTGCGCCAGGGTGGACTCGCACGCCGATGATTGAGAAAGAGCTGAGGGACAAGGTTGTTGTTGAACGCTCGCTTGCCACGTCGCCGCTTAACAAAATATCTGAGCCGGAGGACATTGCCCGTACTATTTTGTTTCTGGCCAGCGAGCGCGCTTCAGGCAACATTACGGGTCATGTTGTTGACGTCAACGCTGGAATGGAAGGCCGTGTCATCAATCCCGTCACTATGGGCGCTTACCAAGTTTGACCTTTAATTTTTGCTATTGAAATATAGCCGATAAATGTTGTGGATATTATCACGCGCTTTCTGGTTACCCAAATGCCCAGAAATGATCGAAAAGAGCGGTGAATTTTTAACCTGGATCGTTTCAAAACGCGTGCTGAAATCAAGAGTCAGATCAGGCCAATCAACTCCTTCATGGTTTGTTTGAAAGTATATACGTAGCAGCTTATCGTAATTTCACTGCTTTATCCTTCACGACTATTTGGTGCACTTTATTATAAATGTCGCAGCTGTACAGTAGAATCATTGGCTGGAATGGGCGGCGCAGTCCCAGCCGCGTTAGGCTGGTTGGCCAGAGCATTCTGGAGCTCGTTGGCCGACAAAGCACGAGACAATGTGCTGCGTACTCTGTGAGCAGCCGGTCGACATTGCAGCTGGCGACTGGCGTGTCTCCAGCCATGGTTGCTCGGCGGTGGTTCCAGGCCTCGGCAGTTTCACAGAAGAAAAAAGACGACGACAACAGCGGTAGCGGCAAGAAGAAGCCAGCCAAAAGCGACGAAGAGAAGCAGGACGAGACGGAAGAGGCAAAGAGCGAGGGCAGCCATGGGCGACGGACGATACGGCGATCAGAGGGCGAGCAGGCAGCTGGAACCAAGAGCGGACAGCCGCAGTCTGATCCGCTGTCGCAGCTCAAGCGCGCAGTGGGCGTGACAGACTACGGCGACGGGCAACAGTCGTTTATCCCAGACAATTACCCGAACGTAATGATGCTGCCGATCACTCGCAGACCGCTGTTCCCGTCTCTGTACAAGTCGATTCAGGTCCAGGACCCGCAGGTCATTGGTGCGCTCAAAGAGCTGGTTGAGCGCGGCGAGCCGTACGTAGCTACGTTTATGCTAAAAGACGATGACAAGGATGTGGACACGATTAAGAGCATGGACGAAGTACATGAAGTGGGTGTGTTTTCGCGGATCATGTCGATCTATGTGTCGCCCAACCCTGAGGACAAGCATCTGACGGTTGCACTGTACCCATGGCGCCGTGTGCGCATGAAGCGCATTTTGGATGGCAAGGCTGTCAAAACCGACAAAGCCCTGGCAGAGCCTGCCGCGAAAGAGAGCAGTTCTGCGCCAGCAGATGCAGTTGCGACAAGCGATTCAGCCGCTTCAAACGATACGACCGTGTCAAACGATTCAGCGGCGGCTGAAAAGGTACTAGAGTCGATATCGTCCGAGTACGAGTTTACGGCACTTGAGGTCGAGAACGTAAAGGACGAGCCGTACGATTCCAAGGACCGGACGATCAGTGCGACAATGTCAGAGATTGTGTCGGTGCTGCGCGAGATTACGCAGATGAACCCAATGTTCCGCGAGCAGATCCAGCACTTTGCCAGCGCACAAGTGTCCAAGGCGGTGTTTGAGAACCCGTCGAAGCTGGCGGACTTTGCGGCAGCGCTATCGGGAGGCAGCCCCGAGGAGCTGCAGAGCATTCTTAGCGACCTGAACGTCGGCACACGGCTTGAGAAGGCATTGGTGGTGCTGAAGAAGGAGCTGATGAACGCGCAGCTGCAGAACAAGATCAGCAAAGACGTTGAGGCCAAGATTTCAAAGCGGCAGCGCGACTTTTATCTGATGGAGCAGCTCAAGGGGATCAAGCGCGAGCTGGGGCTGGAGAGCGACGGAAAGGACAAGCTGATTGAGCAGTTCAAGGCCAAAGCACTGGCGCTGGCAATGCCAGACGAGGTGAAGAAAGTGTTTGAAGAAGAGGTGGGAAAGCTGGCGCATCTGGAGCCAGCAGCATCAGAGTTCAATGTGACACGCAATTATCTGGACTGGCTGACACAGCTTCCGTGGGGCCGGTTCTCGGCCGAGGACTACGACCTGCCGCGGGCCCGTGTAGTGCTGGACGAAGACCATTACGGACTGGAAGACGTCAAGCAGCGCATTTTGGAGTTTATCGCCGTGGGCAAGCTGCGCGGTGCAGTGCAGGGAAAGATCCTGTGCTTTGTGGGTCCGCCAGGCGTAGGAAAGACATCGATTGGCAAGAGCATTGCGCGCGCTCTTGGCCGTGAGTTCTACCGGTTCAGCGTAGGTGGATTGACAGACGTAGCAGAAGTCAAGGGCCACCGCCGCACATATGTGGGCGCAATGCCAGGAAAGGTCGTGCAGGCACTGAAGCGTGTGCAGACCGAGAATCCGCTGCTTCTGATCGATGAGATCGATAAGCTGGGGCGCGGGCACCAGGGCGATCCGGCGTCAGCGCTGCTGGAGTTGCTGGACCCTGAGCAGAACAACGCGTTTTTGGACCACTACATGGATGTGCCAGTTGATTTGTCGCGTGTGCTGTTTGTGTGCACGGCCAATGTGACAGATACGATTCCAGGTCCGCTGCTCGACCGCATGGAGATTATTCGTCTGAGCGGGTACTTGGCCGACGAGAAGCTGTCGATTGCGCAAAAGTACCTGGCGCCGCAGGCTAAAGAGGCGGCTGGTCTGGAGGGCGCTTCTGTGTCGCTGTCTGACGAGGCTGTTGATGCACTGGTGCGTAGTTACTGCCGCGAAAGTGGAGTGCGCAACTTGAAGAAGCATATTGAAAAGATCTTCCGCAAAGCAGCGCTCAAGATTATTGAAAGCGGAGTTGCTGTGCCAGTTCCAGCTGCAGCAGAGAAGACTGAGGGCGTGGAGAAGACTGAGGGCGCTGAAAAGACTGACAGCGCCGAAACAACTGCTGATACTGAAAAGAAGCCTGCAGATGCCAGTGTGCTGCCGCAGCGGATGACTGTGCCCGACTCATACTCACTCGTGGTATCAGCAAGTGAGCTAAAGGGCTATGTCGGACCGCCTGTGTTTGATTCGGACCGGCTGTACGACACAACACCTGCAGGCGTGGTGATGGGACTGGCATGGACCAGCATGGGCGGCTCTGCACTGTACATCGAGTCAGTGGTGGAATCGGCAGTCAATGGTAGCGACAACGAAGGCAGTGCGCACGGGCGGCTGCACACGACGGGACAGCTGGGCGATGTGATGAAAGAGTCGTCGACGCTGGCGTACACGTTTGTGCGCGCACTTATGGTCCGCCGCGACCCAGCGAACCAGTTCTTTGGGCGACACATTATTCATCTGCACGTGCCTGAAGGGGCGACACCCAAGGACGGCCCGAGCGCAGGCGTAACCATGGCTACGGCGTTGCTGTCGCTGGCGCTCAACCGACCAATCAGACCGGATGTGGCGATGACAGGTGAGCTGACGCTGACTGGCCGTGTGCTGAAGATCGGCGGGCTGAAAGAAAAGACGATTGCGGCGCGGCGGTCGGGCGTGCGGCGTATTCTGTTCCCAAAGGCCAATGTGGCTGACTGGGAAGAGCTGCCGGCAAACGTCAAGGAGGGAATCGAGGGCTTCCCAATCGAGTGGTACGAGCAGATTCCGCCTCTGGTCGGCCTAGAATAAACCTTTTAATATGGAGTTTACATAGACGTTCTCCCATTATTTACTCTAGCGTAACGTAAACTTATTAGCTGCATTTATAAAGGGATTATTGATATGAGAAATGTTATACTCAAAACATGTCAAACGAAACGCCAAACTTATCTCAGTCAGACTTTCGCAAGCTGCTACAGACGCCACGAGCACCAGCAAGTGGTGAGTCTCAGCCGAGCAGCACAGGCGTGTTGGGGAAGCGGCGAATGACACACAGGCAGACACCCAAGGCCAAGCCGACGTTTGTGCCGCGGAAACGGCGGCCCGCACCAACCCAAGCGCATGGGACCGAAAAATACCGTGATCGGGCAGCCGAGCGGCGACAAACAACAGCCGATCCAGATGAGCCTCACACGGCAGACACAACAGCACCAGTATTACACGATGCGCACATGGCGTCTGAGCAGCAACGATTGTACGAGCAGAGCAAACATCTGGGCGGCGACTCGGAGCACACGCATTTGGTAAAAGGATTGGACTATTTATTGCTGGAGAAAATGCGCACGCAACGCGGTGAGTGTGAGCTTGATGCGGAGATCGAGCGATTGCAAGACGGGCAAGATGCAGGGACAGTCGCAGGGCCCACGTCAGACGCACAGACGAGTCTGGGGAAACGGGTCATGGACGCATTGGCGAAACTGGGCCCACAACCAGAACATAATGCGCATGCCGATATGTTTTTACCAGGCCGCATGTACTTTGAGTTTTCTCTTACATCTCGTCAGCCAACGACCGTGCGGGTGCGTAGCCAGGACGAGATTGCGCAAATGCTGGGCGTGTCCAGCTTGGCTGGTCTGGACCAGCGAGACGTTGGCGACAAGCATGTTATCGACAAAGTCGTTGCGGCAATCGCCATGCGGAATGCTCGGATGGACTCTGAAAGTGTGCGGGATGAGACGTGTGTGGTTGGAGATGTGGAGGTTGAGGTTGTTGCGCCAGAGGCAAGTGTTGGAGATGGAGATGAAGATGATATTTTTGCGGGGGCGGGTGTGGACTATGATGTGGGTGCGATGTTGCCGCCGTCTGATTTGTCTGGAGATTCGGGATCGGATGATGAGGCAGTTGTTGAGCCATATCCAGCGAGTGCTGATGAGGACGAGGTAGTGGTTGAGCCATATCCAGCAAGTGAAGAAGACGAAATGGTGGTTGAGCCATATCCAGTGAGCGAAGACGAATAACAAATTGGTTGAACCATATTCAGAGCATAACAACATAATGACTATATTAAGACAAATACAGAGTGAACGTGAGTTGCCTATACAGCAAGACAAAGGGAGGGGAGAGGGTAACGGAGTTAAGATATGCTAATTTGCGTGCACCAAGACGCGGGCAATGTCATCAAGCTCGCGCTCAAGAGTGTCGAGGCGGCGGCCAACGCCCTGCGAGACACTGAGGATATCGTCGATGGGCGACTGGACATCGGCCAGGGCAGCCACGTGCCCGGAAATAAACTCGTGAGCATCAGCCATCGCTGCATCGGGAGCAATATCCCGCAGCAGTCCACGGTAGAACGCAACTGATGCAGTTCCCGCATCGTGGGTGTCGCCCCAGCCGCGCAAAATGACCAGCCAATCGTCCAACGACAGTTCGCCTGCCGCAGGGTCTTTGAGCCGATGAGGTGCCGAATGCGCCAACGCCGTAAGTGCAGCTGGGCCTGCGTCTTCGGACTCGCCGCGGTGGGATGATGCTGTGTCGTCAGACTCTGTGGGCGATGCAAGACCGTCGTCAATAGCTGCCGGTGCGTGTGGGCTGCCGGGCGAGCTGTCTTCGTGGGTAAATGTGTCGGACGATGGACGCAGAGTCGATGAGCTGTGGCCCAGAGCAGGCTCAGTTGGCGCCGCTGCAGGGTCTGACATGGCACGTGTGATGGCAGAGTCTTGAGTGGCAGGGTCCGATCCAGCATGTGTGCTGGCCGAGCGTTCCAGCACCGGTCGAGTGGGCGGTGACTGCACTGTGTTGTGCTCGTCGTCGACCACAGACCCATGCGCCGAGAGCTGCACGGTGTTGCGCTTGGCGCGGTTGATGGCGCTCTGCGGCGGCTGCGACGTCGGGCGTGGAATGCTGCGCAAAAGACCCTGTACGACTGACCGCGAGTCAGGCAGTGCTTCATTGTCTACATCCATGTCATGCGACGTTTGCGACAGTACGGGCGAAGCATGCCGCTCGACCGGAACCAGGTCGCTGTCGGCCGAGCCAGCGTGTGCCGTGTACTCGCGAGCATTGTTTGCATTTGCTTCCAGCACTGATGTGGATGCTAGTGACGCAATGCCCTCGGAGACAGATGCGGCAATCGACGTGCGCAGAATGCTGCGCGAGCCAGTCTCCATGGCTGCATACGGGTCTTCTTCGTCGCGAGCAGCGCGGTTGGGCGCCAGCAACTGCGCCAACGGCACAGAACGGTCGGCCAGCAGCAGCGTGCACACGTCGGCAGCAACTGCGCCAGACGCTGGCAGGGCGCCGAGCTTGTCGCCAATGCGGTCCAGAAGCACATCGGTCTGCGAGTCGCTCGACAGCAGAGTCACGTCGTGCGAGGCAAACTGCGCGTACAGAGCCATACGGTCGTCAAAGCCAGTCAGGCCAAACACAGCCAGTGCACGTGCCAACACGTCGCGGAGCTGCTCGTCGGCAAACACGGCCACGCTGGCATCGGCCGTGCCAAACGCATCAACGTGCTGGATGTGCAGCGTATGGCGGTGCTCGGCGTCGCCGCTGTTGAGCCGGCTCAGCACGCCGCTGAGCGAGTCGCCGTCGTCAGACTCCTCGTTGGACAAGTAGTACGAGGGCGTGCCGTCGTGCTCCAGCTGCGTGCTCTCGCGCCTGCCGGTGTACAGTCCCGTGACGCCCGAGCCAGCGCTGTGGCGGCGGGCATCAGCATCGGTGTGACGCCGCATGTCCTCCTCGCTGTGGTGCCGCATATCGGTGTCGCTGTCCGAGTCGAATGTCTCGCCAGCGATCTCGCCCATGCTCATTGGCGCAATGCTCACACGGCGTGCGCTGCTCGGCGGCGTGGAGTCTGCATCGGCGTCATCGGCATCGGCGCTGTAGTAGTAGCTGCTGTAGTCGACGCTGTCGTCGTCGTCATCGGCCTGGCTGGGCACTACGGCCGGCTCTGCCACATCGTCGTATGCATCGTACTCGTCGTCGTATTCGTCCTCGTCGTCGGTCTGCGGACTCGTAATGAACACCTGAGTGACTGGGTTGTTGTCAAACACCACGCGCCGAGCATTAGGCTTGCGCGGCGTGTCGCGGGCTGCCATGTGCTCAGGGTCAGGCTTGGCCAGCTTGAGATTCTTGCGGCGGTTCACACGAGCGAGCTTTCCAAATGCTGTCTCGATGTTGTCGGCAGGAATGTATCCCATCTGGTTGTCACGCAGATTCTGCACGAGCCACCAGTACGAGTTGGAGTCGTCCAGCAGCGTCAGCTTCTCGCCCTCCTCAACTGTCACTTGGCCCTCGACCATTTGTGGAAAGTTGAACAGCGCATATACGTAGCCAAAGTCCACGTCCTCGTCTATCAGCGACGTCATCGAGTCGTTGTCCGACAGCACGTCCGAGTCCGTCGGCACTCCGTCGAACTCTAGCCCCTGGAAGTTCATTGCGCTTGCGCTGGTAGTGCAATTAGAATGGAAGTAAAGAAAATAAATAAAAAGAGGCCGCTGCAGCTCTAGAAAGAAAAAGGGTACTTTGGCTGCGTCTGCCCTCATTTCCACAATGCGCTGATGCAGCGCATAACGGGACCATCGTTGACGCCAAAAGCAGGCTCGTGGACCAAGAGACCCAGCGATTCTCATTGGACTGAACTGCCCCCGAAAAACTCGCCACTCCCCATCTCAAGTGAGACTCGCTTGAGCCTCGCCAGCCAAGCTGTTGCCTTTTCTTCTTTGCAATCCCCACTTTCTCTATTATCCTGCGACCGGCTCTCTCGCCCCTCTTTTGCTGCCCAGCCGCTTCCCTATTGCCTTCCCGAAGCCGAATGGTACGTCCTCTGACTGCCTATTTCTACCGGACTCATGCCCATCACTAACCTGTTTTCCGAATGCGTCTGGATACGCCCTGCCCAATCCGGTCCATTTACCCGGTCTGATTTCTGTGTTTCTCTTTTGTAGCACTCGTACCGCACAGCGCCGCCGGGCTCTCACGCCCCGTCTGCCACATATGCTGCGCTGGGCGATCCTGACTCGGACGACGACCACGTTCCGCTGGGCGCAATGGTCGCCCCAGGCTACGACCTGCAGCTGGAGCTGGAGCTGGAACAGCAACAGCAGCAGTTTCAGCAACAGTACCTGCAGCAGTACCGCCAAATGCAGATGCAGCCGCAGCCGTGGACAGACGACGCATTTTCCAGCCAGCACACAGCGCCTGGATTCCAAAGCTCTCCGCACAACCCGAATCTGCCTCCAGGCGCCGCCCCCTATGTCATGAATGCTACGCAGGATGCCCCGTACGTCATGAATGGTACACATAATGCACCATATGTTATGAATGGTGCGCAGGGTGCTCCGTATGTCATGAACCCAGCTCACGGCGTAGCATACAACCATAACGTTGACACTTCATATGCCATGAGCCCAGCGCAGGACGTAGCATACAACCACATCCCAGATGCTTCGTGCGGGCTTCCCCAGGGCGCCCCGTATGTTCTTCCCCAGGGCGCCCCGCGTGAGTTTCCCCCTGGCACCGCATGTACCACAGTTCTGGGCTCGCCATATGCCTCCACACAGCCCTGTGCTGCGCCCGTGCGCGCACCCAATCGCCGCCCATGGGTTCGTGGCCACGCCCAGCCAACAATGGCCATGCATGAGCCTGAACCGGCTCCGTCGTCATCGTCAGACTCGTCGTCGTCGTCAGATGAGTCTGCATATGGCATCAACTCGGACGAGGAAGTTCCGATTGCCGCCGCAAACACAGCTCCTGCTCCTGTTTCTCGTCACGTGTCGGCTCGCCGCCCTGAGCCGGCTGCCGATTCGAGCGACGACGACTTGCCGCTGTCCATTATTTCGGCCTCGTCGTCGCGCAACCACGCGCACGTGCGGCGCACAAAGACCGTTGCGCCCATGCCGCTGAGCCCGCGGTCCCAGGTCCTTGCTGGCAAATCACGCAGCATGCACGTGCGGCCCCACCCAGCGCGCCAAACCAACGGCAAGTCGGAGAGCGACGAGGACGCGCCGCTCGACCGTCTCAAAGCTGCGCTGGCCTCGGGCGCCCGCCCTGTGCCAAATGCGTCCAGCAGGGCTGCGTCAATTGCACCCAGTACAACGGTGCAGCAGCGCACAAACGATGATGCGTCTGAACACAATGCTGGCTCTAGTGAAGTGCAGTCGGTTGTTGGAAGCGCCACCAGCTCTTGTTCGGCCTGCGAGTCCGCCAGTGACGTATCATCTGCTTTGGCGTCAGGCCATTCGCGCCAGTCTTCGGTACAACCATCGTTATACTCAAGACAGTCCTCGTTGCATTCGCGCCAGCTATCACTTCAGGCATCGTTGCATTCACGTCAGCCTTCGTTACAAGCATCGTTGCATTCACGCCAGGCTTCGCAGCATTCGCGCCAGCCATCATTACAGGCTTCATTACACTCAAGGCAGGCTTCACTGCACTCAAGGCAGGCTTCACTGCACTCAAGGCAGGCTTCACTGCACTCTAGACAGTCTTCGCAACATCAGGTGTCGTCACCAGCGCTGTCGTGTCGGTCGACAGCTCCCAGCTCAGCCAACTCAACAACCGAGGCACAGGCAGCCAGCAGACAGCCGTCAGTGTGCAAGCCAAAGGCAGGTGGTTATCTACCTACTGGTACTGCACTGCCAGGGCTTCCGCTCAAGCGGCGCAGCCTAAAGCCACGGGCAGCAGTGCAATACATCGCCATGGCTGACATTGTAGACACCGCTGACCGGGTGCAGGGCCGGCGCATAGACACTGACAGCGACGCCAACATCGATACAATACCTGTGGTTGACATTGTGGACGAACAATGTGACGCACAATCAGTGCGGTCGTTTGCCACGGCGTCGTCGAGTGGAGGCACAATTATGGATACGCTGCGGACAGGGCCTGTACAGCTGCTGACGGCGTCGACGGAGCACTCAGGGTCCAAGGCATCGGTTGGCCGTGTAGTTCCTGAAGATTACGGCGACATTGACCAGCTCCTGACTGACCTGGACGGCATCATGAACGGAAGTCTAGCTGCGCGCCGCCGCTTCTCGCTGGCTCTCATGCGCCGCAGCCTGGCTGTCAGCAACGATCTGGTTGAGCCCACCGACTATAGTTATCACGACCCTGGCGCTGATGTCGAAGTGGCAATTGACACCGCGCCGTTTATCGAGTTTAAGCCGCTGGAGATTGCTGATGTCGGACTTGGAGCCGAAGCGTCGGCTATTGGAGACGACCTGGGACTGGGCGACCTGATGTCTGCAATATCTGACATTGAACCACGCACCACCGACAGAGACAACAATGACGACGATTCTCAGCCGCTGGACCGTCTGGCAGCCAAACATCTAGCTGCCACCAGCGACTCACGGGCGCCCATGTTGGCCACATCGACACCGCCGCGCCTGGACCTGCAGCTGGACCTGCCAGATGAGCCGAAACAGCCGGTGGAGCTATCGCGCACGCAAAAGATCCAAAAGGCGCTGGAGAAACTAGATCTGATGAACGTGCGCAAAGTGTCGATCCGCATCTACGTGCAAGACGCGCGGCGCTACTACACGTTTGCGCTGACCGAGTTCACCACGAGCGAGATGATTATCAACGACATGAAAAAGAGCGGCATTATTGATACAGAGAAGAGCAACTGGGCGTTGTTTGAGCTGGTCGACTATTTTGGCATTGAGCGGCCGCTGAACCACTATGAGAACTTGATGACGGTGGTTGAGAGCTGGGAGCCGCGCAGCAACAACTACATTATTGCCAAGGGCTTTTCGCAGCAGGCCGCACTGACGCTGTTGGGCGGCGTGCACCCTGGCGAGCACTCTATCCAGGGCATGCTGTACTACCGCGTCAAGCGCAACAAGTGGCAAAAGGGCGTGTTCCGGCTGCTCGGCCACAACATGCTGTTTCTCAAAGACAGCCGCGGAAAGAGTAAAAAGGACCCGCACTATCTGACCCTGACAAACAATGACGTGTACACGCCATTTGAGCCCCTGCGCGGCTCTCCTACGCGCTATGTGTTTGGCCTAAAGTCCGAGATGCCCATGCAGATGTTCGAGAAGCCCGACGAAGACTACGTAAAGTGGTTTGCCGTCCAGACCCTCGACAGTCTCTGCCAGTGGCTGCAGGTCCTCCGCTTCTCCAAGAATCAGCTAAAGTTCTGCCACGTGCTGGAGCGCAGGGTTCTGGACAGCTCTAAAATGGAGGCATCTGAAAATAACGCGCCATCCAAGCCTCTGGTCGATTTGACTGCCGACAAGCACGAAGAAAACGACGATGATGATGAATCAGCCAAGAACACCTCTGCAATTGTATCGGCGCTGGCTCGCACTGCCACTGCAACAAAGCACGACCCGGCTGCGCTACTGAAGATTGTTGAGCAGCATGGCATTGACGTCAGCGACTTTAATGTGCTGAGTGCAAAGTCCGATTCTGATCCCGACAACCCAGGCACAGATGAGCCAGCCGAGAACCTGTTCCTGCCGGGGTCTCTGCTGTCGCGGCCGAAAAAGTCGGCTGCCGAAATGGACGCGAACCAGAAGCAAGTTGAGGCTGAGATGTACGCCAAAGGCTCGTTGCTCGCTCAGCCGCGTGAGAGCAAAGCGCTTGCTGCGTCGAGGGCTATGCAGAGCGTCATGGCCCAGGGCGGCAACGTGTTTTCCCAGGGCTCGTTGCTGCAGATTACGGACGAGAAAAAGTCCCGTCCCGCTCACATTGGCGGCGCTGCCCATATTGCACAGCCGCAGTTTCCGCTGGTGCAAATGGCTGATATGGACGCTACGCAAATGCACTCGTTCCGTGCTCCGGCTCAATACAGCGACTATCCGGCTCCATACGCTGAAGAAAATGTGGTCTTTGGCGGCATGCTTGCCTCTGAATCACAGACTCCCCAACATCCTGGCACACGCTCTCATCCATTTGGCCAAGGCCGCCAACATACATAGTACTAGACATTCCCATTACTTTATTTCATACATTTTTATTATTATTACAGCAAGATTTCAATAGAAATTTTATTATTAAATCGGTGCGTATATTCAAATAACGAGTGCATTTTTAGCATATCCACAAGTGTCTTTTTGAAAAAGATTCTGCAAAATCAGTTTACGTATATAATATGACACTACATTTATTATTTCTTTGGCCAACAAATGCAAGCGTGTTTTATTACACTTTTGATTAAAAAGAGGGGTTCTTACATCATGGGTGCACGGGGCGGAGCCTGGCGCATGCCCTTTCCAGAAAAGTTACTCTGCCAACCCGACGACTGTTTGGCCAGGCCCATAAACAGCTCGATCTTGGTCCGCAACACACGAAACACCGATGCCGCCGCATTGCTCGGCATGGGCGTAAGCTGGATGCCAAACGCACACGCATCGGATTGCGCAACCGCTGGAGTTGATCCTGCCGCCACAATAGCATTTATCGGGCACACGGGCACATAATACGAGTCACCCGTTGTCACAACGCTTGCTGACAAGTGCGTGAACTTGCTGGTGCTGGGATCATACACATGAGTTATGGTGACCGGAGTGGTCGTTACGGTGGACGCAATGTGCGAGAGGTCAAAGAACGACATGAGGCGGGTCAGCAGAGACACAGCGTCGGATCCGCTGGTTATGGGCTGCGGTTGGTGGATGGTGGATTGCATGGCTTCAAATGCTGGTGCTTCGCCTTGGCTGGCGACTGCTGCGGCAAACACAAGCGGAAGAATGGCAAACTTCATTGGGAAATAACAGATTTGTGCTGTGCGTATGCTGGCAAGCGAAAAAGGCAAATGGGCTTGCTGGTGCTGGAAATAAAGAGCTGGTCGGTGGATAGGCATTTTTATACACCAACAGGCTCTGTAATAGAACGGTGGCCATTTTCCCATATGTTAGAATCAGCTCCCATGTTTCAGTTCAATCCATTGCTCGAACATACCCTTTAAGATTCAACTCTTCGTTAACACGTGTTCTAGAAGCCGCCTCCCCTCATGCCATTACAAAACTCGCATGTGGAAATCATAATATGTGGTTTGTAATTTATTACACTGTGTGACGTCACACTGTCAATGACACATGAGACCACTAAGTGTCCAGAAAGGTAAAAAGCGCGTGACACAGCCTCGTTTTCCGCTTAAAGAAGATGGTGTGGTGCGGTTTAGGGCAAGTCCGGCATTTCTCGCCTGTCTGCTCTGTATAAAAGCACACATTTTCCCTCTGGTCACAAACCTTCTTGTCTTTATCACTGAATATTTCTTTTATCGCAATATTACCATATTTCCACTAACCAAACACCTAACGTTTATAACCACTAAACATACTATGGAGCAAGCAAACAACAATCTTTTGGCCGGCCATCCCAAGGCCGAGTTCGCCGGTGGTCGGCGCAAGTCACAGCCACAAACAGGTGTGTTGCGCAAGTCGACGAGCGACGACGAGGAGCTAGACGAAGAAAGCGAATCCAAAGACGTTATAAAACAGAGCGAGCAGGACAACAAGTTCTTCCACAAGCAGCTGCAGCAGCGTCAGGAACAGGCCCGGTTCCAGGACAAGTACACGAATGCTGAACGCAACTTTCGTGCTCTAGATCCGGTCACAAATAACCACATTAGACAGCCGGGACAGTTTACCAAGGGCGTGTCCAAGGAGTTCAAGGCCATTGCCAAAGAAATGAAATCGTAAATAGCAATCTTGTACCCAAATATTCCTTTTGAAACTAATAAATGTAGCAAAACTAGTCATTGCGCGTGAAAAAGTACACGTATGCTTGCTCAGACTGTGGTTCTGGCTGGGCCACCACACGAGCGTCGTTGAAGAAAAACCACGCACTGTCTGCGCCCAGGCCATGCCGCACAGTTGCTACGTAGTGGCCGCAGTGCACCGACGATCCCTTGTGCAACACAAATCCAGTCAGCTCATACTGCGATAGAGTCGCACTGTCGTCCTTGGAATCGGTGGCCGCAGCAACGGTGTCCATCGTGACGTCATCGCTGGGTAAATTCAGCAAACGGTCCAGCGCACGGTTGGCGTCGCCGTCAGCCTGGAGAAGCTCACGCTCGACGCGGGCTTGAGGGAATCCCATGGCCATCAGCTGCTCGACAGCTGCAGGGTCGGCAGCAGCAGCCGTGCCCTGAGGCTCGCTGTCCGGTGCATCAATGTCAGGGTCGTCCATGTGCTCAAATATCCAGTTCATTGCCGGCTCAGCACCCGTGTTGCCCGTCTTCTTAACTGCTTTGACACAACGCACGCGCGGGAACCCCATGGACTCGAGCTGCACTACCACAGACTCATCGACCGGCTCAGGCTGTGCATCTGCCGGTAGCTGATCATCGGTCTCGGGCAGCGCTTCTTCGCCAGGCTGCAGTCCCTGACCACGATATGCACCGAGCTCAATCGGGCCCTGCGGCACCTGCACAGGAATTTCGAGCTTTTGCGGCACCCAGTTGACAAACTCAAAGCGACGCACTTGCACCGCCAGCACCTTGGGAAAAGTAGCAAAGCGGGTTGACTTTACAGCAGTCGTCGGCTGCTCGCAGGCCGGGCACATGTACCCGTCCACCGTCTCATTGGCTGTCATCATACCAAAGCTCTCGGCAAGCTGCACTGGCTCAAACTCCTGCAGTGCACCCTCAGCTGCCGCCAGCGGGCGCTTGGCAACGGGCAGAGACAGCAAACTAGACTTTTGTGTCGTGTACCGGACCCGGCTGCACTTTGTGCACTGCAGACGCTCCTCGGTAGTAAAGTCAAATATTGACGTCGGATTCAGGGCACCGCCCTCAACCGGTCGCTCGGCAATATCAATCTGCTTGTTCAGGTGCTGCAAGAACTCGAATGCATCCTGCTGGCGCATCGAGGCAAACTCTGGATGATCGCGCGCTACCATAGCTTTAAAGTGCGCAGGCGAAATGCCGCGCTGGTGCCGCATCTCGCCATCCTCTGTCTCCAACACGGCATAGCGACCACTCCACAAGCCATT